>OOIL02000559.1:422010-475207 GCA_900332095.2 Cuscuta campestris
AGGGGAAAAGGTCTTCCTTTGAACAAAAATTATATAGGTGCATCTCTTGTGTCTTAGAAAATCGCTTCATTTTATTCTCCTACATAAGATGTTCTTGAATCATTATTGTATATGTTTCAATTGTAGGTTGTTGCTCTCCATTGTTGCGTAGATACTGATGAGTTGATATGTCTTACTCGACGACATACACACGGGAGTTTGATTGACGATCGTTCAAAGGAGATATATGTAATAATCTTTTATTTTGTATTTAATTTTTAATTACGTTTACATGTACTACGTATTTTCAAAGATATACAATTCTACACAATGGTACTGAATAATTGTGGAATGTTTATGACTTATGCCTTATGGTATTGTATAATTGTTGAATGTTATGTTCCGATTCTCTTATGAGTGTGTTTGTATATAATATTTGGAATAATATTTTTTTTATAAATAAAATAGAATTAGAGGCGGAATATTTCCCCTCTATTATAGTGGCAGAGAAATCCTCCTCTAATTTTAGAGGTGAATAAGTCCGCCTCTAATTTAGAGGCGGACATTTCTGCCTCTAAATTAGAGGCGAAATTTTTCGCCTCTAGAATTAGCAGCAGCGTGTTTAGCGGCAAAAGAACTTCCGCCTCTAGGTCCCCGCTAAATTTCTATTAGCGGCAGAATTTGTATGATTAGAGGCGGGGTTTTCCTCTCTTTTCGCAATTATTTTTGTAGTGAATTTAACACTACTTTTGTTGTTTCAAATTGTCTTTTCAAAATACCGACTTTGCCATATTCTTGCCTCCAGTCCTCCAATTTTTTAGATCCGTCATTCCTCATTTTGACAAAAATACAATTAATACTCTTTTCGTTCCAAAAAAAAGCTCACTGTTCCACTAGGCACAAAGTTAAAGAAAAATATAAATATATGATTGAAAATATTATAGAAAAGAGATAAAGATTATAAATCATTCATAGTTATCCAAGAAAGGAAAGAAGGTGGCTTTTTTGGAAATATTCCAAAAGAAATACGGAGTAAGTATGTAAGTACATTATAAAAATTTTATCTAAAAAGCTAATACTAATCAAAAACGTTATTCCAAAAAAAGTTCAAGGAATTGAATTGGAAGCATGTGGGCCCCCAAACTCTAATTAGATTCGGACAGAAGCCCTAATTACCCGTAACACGAATAACCCCCTCACTATAAAACTCCAATCATCCTTCTTCCTTTCCTTAATTAACTCCAACCCGGGTCGGGTCTATTCTCCTCCCGCCGTTATTCCTCCGGTCCCCTGCCTCCGGCAGCTATTTCCTTCCTTCTCTCGCTTATTCGTCCTCCCAAACGCGGCCTTAACAGCGAATTTCTGTTCTTACCAGATTTAGGTTCGATCGATCGGAGGAAATCGAAGAACTGATTAAGAACCCTAGATCAGAGATGCGTGGGACGGGGAGGAAGAAGATAGAGATAAAGAGAATCGAGAACGAGCCCCAGAGAATGGTGACCTTCTCCAAGAGGCGCAGAGGTCTGGTCAGTAAAGCAGCGGAACTTGGGGAGAAAACCGGCGCGAAGGTCGCGGTTCTGGTTTTCTCCCCCAGAAACAATGTTTACACCTACGGGGACATCGCGGCGATGTCCAGGGCCGTCGAAGAGGCGGCGGCGAAGAAGAAGAAGAGTGACGACGGCGGGAGCGGGCAAGATAACGTTGGCGCGGCGGCGGCGGCGCCGTCCGGTTGCGGTGGTGGTGGAGAGCTTGAGGCGGAAGAGATTGTTGGGATGCTTAATTATGATGAGATGTTTGAATGTTGTTCAAAAGGTCTTTATTACAAGACTAATTAATTATTCCATTAAGAATATTGCTAGTTAAACGTTTCCAGGTTTATGCCCTAGATGATTACTCACTAAATACACGAATATACGGAGTAGATTATTTCAGTTCATGATTTACATGATCTATTTATTCTCTAGATTATGGAGGTGTTTAATTTAGTATTGCCTTTTTATTTTTAAGTCAATTTTTTATTTTTCATCTTGGCCAGCTGTCTCTTGCCATTTTTTGAATTTTTTTTAAAAGAAATCTTTATGGATAAGAGTAAAAGAGTTTTGAATTTTTTAAGACAAAAAATACAAATATAATAGAAGTGTGATATAAAAAATATGTGTTGACAGTTTGAAGGGAAGATGATTACACTGTAATGTGACAGTGATCAATCATGTGTCAGGCGATCTGCGACGCCACTTTGGTGGCCGAGGGGTGACAGATGGTAGCATTGTGACAATGGTAGTCTAACAATTGCAATGTGACAATGTCGTGAGTGGATAGTGTAACAATAGCAGTATGAACTCCAATTTTGGTTTAAAGAACTAATGACTTTTATTTTGGTATTTTCATATATTTTTACTTTTATTTGAGGAGTTCTTTCTATAAATCCTCCACCCCGCCCGAAACCCAAATCCCACTCTCTTCAATTACATTTTCTTTACTCATCAGTTACCAAGGGAGTACATCACATAAAGCATAATACTCCAGCAATCTTAGGCACCTCTCAAATTTAGTTGACAATTAGTCAGAAACATATACTCCGTATAATGGAATATTGCCACCTAATAGAGCGGGACGCTTAAGGATTGATGGAGTGAGGTATAAGGATTAATTAAGGGACGGGTGGAGGTTTCAAGGTACGATCAAGGAAGGCATGAATCATAAATCAATCTTCAGGAAATAAACAAACTATGAAAATATCAAATGAACTAATTAATGTCATAATATAACATTGAGCTAGTGCCAATGTTTAATCAAAGAGATTAATGATGAATAATTAGCCGTTAGAGCTGCAGCAACATTGGAGGAGGAGTTGGGCCATGACGCCGCAGGATCCCCTAACGTAGCCTTTGTTCCTACATACACTCGTACGTCGTCTTTGAAGAAGCATTTCCCCTTCCTCCCATCACACACTTGATCTCTCACTTCCCCTCCTCTTCTTCCCACTCCCATCGCTACCCATTTTGGCTCACTACTATTTCCTTCTATTTTTGTTTCTCCCTTTCCTGCATCCACAATATATAATAACAATAATAATAACAATAATTATTATTTTCTATTTTAAATATAATACCCCCCTCGTTCCAAATTTCTTGTTTTATCTTTATAACGGAGATGATGACATTGTAATGGGTATTATTTGAACAAATAATTAACGAAAATCGGTAAAAAAAAAAAAGAAGAAGAAAGTTTGGCTGGTGAATAGTGGACCCGAACGATTTGATTAATTTGAGACGGAGGGAGTAAATTGTCAAGGAACCAACTCAACCAAAAGCTCAAACTTGTGGTTGTGGCTCAGGAATGATTGTTATATATTCTAACATAAATATTGCTAAAGAAAGAAATGAGTGCATAGTTTTAACGACATTTATCTTTCATTTAAAAAAAATTCAATCACATGTTTTTTTAATTTCGTGAAGTCAAATTATAATACTCCCTCTGCCATTAAGTTTTTCTTACCTTTCTTTTTGGATCGTCTAAAAATATTTTCTTCATTTCCTATTTTGGCAACATAATTATAATAAATGTGTCATTATACCTCCAATTTTATCTTCATTCGGGCAAACAAAGAAAATCTGAACACCTTTTAGTTTTTCTTAATCTATGTGACGAGTCATACCAAAGAAGAAATTTTTAGACGGAGGAAGTAATATTTTACGAAAAATGTAATGAAATTTATTTGAGACCACACACTTTTAGAAAGATGATTAAACTTAGAAAATAGCTTAGTCAAATTTATTCTATTTTTTGCAAAAAAAGTATGAACCCCCATCCCCGAGAGCCTCTTAGCACCCGCGCTTAGATAGTTAGACAATAAGTTTTTGTTCTCAAAGAATTACCAGTAGAAGATAGAAGCATGATGATGAGGAATAATATTGTCACACATATTCGAAGTGGAGGAGCCATTAATATATTTAAAAAAAAAATCTTTTTTTTTCACGAGATTTATATTAACATATATGAATGAAAATGAAATAAACGTACGTATATTAATGAACTATTTATATTGGCTATATTTGAAGGGTTAGTTGATAATTAAGGCATACGTTTTGAATGTATCCTTCTTTTAAGGATCAAATTAATCAACTAAATGACATTTAGCATGACACCAAGCATCTAACAAACACGTAATTAGAGGAATAGAGGTCATAACATTGTTTGTTTAATTCATAAGTTTTGAAAGCATCCTTCTTTTAAATATCAAATTTGTTAATTACTCACTCCTTTAGTACATGCTTGTCCATTTTTTATTTTCAATTCTTCCCATCAATTTGTCCACTTTCAATTCATTTAATTTCATTATATGTGAGAGTAATAAAATGTTTGATTACAATTTTGACCACCCAACATGTAGCTATTATCCAAAAAAGTAAAATAGTACTCCGTGAAAGAATGGACATTATATATGGTCACTTCCCTAACTCTATTCCTTCTCTTTAGTACATGTGCTAAGAAAAAAATGGGTGAACATATAGGCGCAAAAGTGTTAGAGAGGTTTCTCCCACATGTGAAAAGAAACAAAAAGATCTAACATTCTTTCGTTTCTTAAAATACTCTCGCTTTTATTTTTCTCTTTTCTCAAAATACTTCTATTTTCTACTCCGTATTAAAAAATTACTTTTATCTCTATTTTTCTTACCTTACTTATCACATCATATTTTTTTCTCTAATAATCACATCTTACTTGTACTCATCACATCAAGGACAAAATTAGAAAGTCAACTATAAATATGCGTTCTTTATTTCACCCCTTAGTCAAAATATGAACATTTTTAAGATACGAGGAGTATATAAATTTAATAGTCTCTCCTCATGCAGCCAATTGATTTTAGGATGAAATCCTCATGAACTTGTGTGTTGGGCATATCGCATAAGTACGTACAAATCAGGATGTGTCCCTCACGCTATGATTGGCCCACCAGACTTTTACACAATATCATAGCAAATAAATGATCACGTGTTAAGTACAAATTACCACTTTATATCTACTCCATCCGTTTTCAAAAACACTTTCTCTTTCATTTTTTTCACTTCCAACAAAACACTTCCACTTTATATTAAAAAACCACTTTTACCCTTACTTTTTCATACCATACCTATCACATCATACTTTTTTTAATAATCTACACATCACATCTTACTTTTACCCATCACATCAAGGGCAAAATTGGAAGTCAATTATAATTTAATACTTCCTTATGTTTTCACTTTTTCAAAGTAGAAACTCTTTTTGAAAACAAAGAGAGTATCAATCTTTGATTGCAATTTAATTTACAAAACTATGGCATGTGCACCAATAAAGATCTCTTTATTTCTACCCAAAAAAGCCATCATGCATGTGCTTAGTTAATTAATCGCTTATACTCCATTATGTATTGGGGTCATGTGTCTTCCATGCCTGAGTCATAATTAAGAAAAATATCAAAATTATACATTTTAAAGACACGCCTTTTTTCAAACATGAAATGTTTTGTGGGAAGGAGGAAGTATAAAAAAATTTCTTGGCCTTGCCCCTACTTGTAACTTGAAAGGATGATTTAAATAAAAAAAATTAGAGACAATAAATAAAAAACTATTTATTTAAATAGAAATAGGCCAAACTAGGAATAAAACATGTAACAAGTACTAAATACTTTGTAAAAATTTATATTCTTTTATTTCAAAATATAAGTACAATGACAATATATAGTTCTAAAAAATTGAAAAATACTATAAAACATTGCTACTCACTATATAATGACATGGAGTGATAGTGCAAACTTCGATTTTAAGATAAATATTTATTGAGTATTTTATTCTTATTCAAGGTAAAAAGTTTTATTTAGGTAATAATTAAGTTTATAAACTAAGAATAAAAGTCATTATTGCAAGGGATCAGATTATCATGCACCCATTCATTTATTACTCCGTATTTTATGAAATTAATTTCTAAATAAGGATTATATGAACTATTTACCTTCCTTAAAATATTATCTCCCAGATTAATTTTCTTTCAATTCCATTCCGGAGTTTCCAATCTTAAATCATCCAAAATAATTTCAATATTAAAATCAAATAATGGGGTTGAAATCTTTGTTCTGCAAGAAGAAGCGGCTGGCGAGCGGCGGCGGCGGCGGCGATCAGGCCGCGGCGGAGGCCACAACCCCGAGAATGTCGTCGTTCCGCAGCCGGGCGCGCGTGGAGGAGGAGCTGGAGCAGGTGTTCAAGAAGTTCGACGCGAACGGCGACGGGAAGATCTCGGCGTCGGAGCTCGGGTCGATCATGTCCAGCCTCGGCCACGCGGCGGCGGAGGAGGAGGTGGACGCCATGATCCGGGAGGTGGACGCCGACGGCGACGGGTTCATCGATCTCCGGGAGTTCATCGAGCTCAACACGAAAGACGTCGGCGCCGACGAGGTGATGGAGAATCTCCGGGACGCCTTCTCCGTGTTTGACGCCGACAAGAACGGATCGATCTCCGCGGAGGAGCTCCAGAACGTCTTGCGGAGCATCGGCGAGGAATGCTCTCTCGCGGAGTGCCGGAAAATGATCAGCGGCGTCGACCGCGACGGCGACGGGATGATCGATTTCGACGAGTTTAAGGTCATGATGTTGACCGGGTCCCACTTCGATTTCGCCAATTCAAACTCTGGGTAAATTAGTTGGCTATGTCATATTTTTCCCATTGTTTTTGTCCAGTTTTGACTTTTGGAACTGTTCATCTAAGCACTTTGACTCATCAAATTCTCTCAATGTGTAAGCCTAAAAATAGTCATGTGTGATCTTGTTTGATTCGGCTTAACATATAAATTATTAATACGGAGTATATAATTTTTATAATTTTTTAATATACAAATTACAAGATAAAATGGATTAAAGAAGTGCATTAGATGGTGTACCAAAAATTAAGTAGACAAAGACAGTGGGACGAATGGAGTATTTCCTAGTTATAAATTTGAATTTTCTTGTTACTTATGTTTTGGTTTCTAATACTCTAATTACAAATTTCTTGTATCTTTTCTTGCTCTTATTAGGAGAAATACATCGACTTTTTTTTAAAGATGGTTATGTATTTCATGATGTTCTCATTTAATTTGTATATCAAGAGCAATGTAACTTAATTTTGATCTTTAATTAAATTGACTTTTGATTTGCACGTCATAAGTAAGAATCTGAACCAGGTCGTATCAGCTTTGAATATTGTTTACGATTTACAAATTGAGTGCTCCAAATCGAGTGTCATATTATTTCCTAATTTTTTATGAAAAATAATCAAACTGTGCATGTTTAGAGCTTGTATTTTCTTCTTAAAGAAGTTTCAAGCTTCCATTAATGGCCTTTGAACCTAAATCATGTACCGTGTATAACCTCCCATATCAATAAAAATTTCGCATTGGCAAGGTACGACAAAAAAGGTGCGTAGTTTTCCTTTGATTAGGTTTCCACGTCAAAATCCCCGCATTTGTATTTTGGTGTATTTTGTTAAACTAATTTATCGTTTTTCCGGCTAAGAAAGAGATTGCGGTCGATACAATTTACACCATCAATGGGAAAATTATTTCCGGACGAATTAGAATGGAAAGATTATTTCTTGACGGTGGAAGTAACTAAAATATAATACTTTCTCTGTCTCGAAATATATTACAATCTTTTTTTCCTTTCTCTCGATATTTTTTGTTTATTAATGTATTTGTATTAAATATTTGATAAAATAAAATATTTTTGTGATCTCTCGTTTTGTAGAACTTTTGACGTGATCTTTTAATATTAAATTTTTATTTTTTATTGATATATCAATTTATAAATAAAATAATTTCAAAAGGGAAAAGATTTTTTTCTCGTAACTCATTACAAATTAGGAACGTAAGAAGTTGTAACGTCTCGAAATATACTTTAGAACTTTATAACAATTTTTTAATAAATCATATTTTTAATTTTCATTTAAATTAAATAAATGTCCAAATGAAAAGCTAAATAAGATATTTTAAAATATTCTTTTTATCGTCCAAGTTTATGCTCAAATTGAAGGTCTCAAGTCTCAACGAAACAAGTTCAACAACATGTCTCACGTGTGAATCTGAGTTGGGAAGGTTAAGTGTTTGATTGTCCGACACTGAAAAGATTAAAATGTAAATGAATAAAATAACAATATAACGTAAAAATAGTACTCCAACGAAATTTGAGTTTTTAGATAGGTCTCGTGAAAAAGTAATCAACATGATGTTGTTTGTTAAGTTTAAAATTTTGTGTGAAGTATTATAAGTGAAATTACAGTTTATTAAATAAATACTGAGTATAAAAAATTTTTAAAAAATAATACTCCCTCCGTCCTATAATGATCTTCCTGGTTCATTTTACGGTGTAAAAGTTTGATCGACTTTATTTCAATTCAAGTTTAAAAACTACATCAAAAGTTCTACAAAACAAGTGGTAACAAAACTATATTATTTTATCATTTACCTAATGAAAATAGGTAATGAAAGTGATTAAAGTTTGACCGTGTAAAAAGTAAAAGTGTGTGGGAAGAACATTATAGGACGGAGAAATATTAATAAAAATATTAGAATGGTAACTCCCTCCTTCCTTCAGATCCTAAAACCATAAGGAGTTCCTAAATCCTAATTGAGGATACCCAAGCCCTTTATAATTGAGCCGCACCTTCCTCGCCAAATCAGTTCTTCGTTGCCGTCCGAGAAGAGCCGCTGGGCCGCCGCCGTCCGAGATTGCCGGAGTTTTCTTCCCAATTTATTAGTGAAACCAGACCGGTAAGCATCACCGGGGATTCACCGGAGTTTCAAGGCGAAATTGATAAATTTGTTTATTTAAATTACTTGGTGTGAAAAGAACAGTCTTTCCGGCGTCGTCTGCAATGGAAGCTTCGGCGAAAACCCATCAAAACAAGAAGCAGAAGATCGGTGAAGCTTCCCATGAGGATAGAGAAGATTTGGGTTCCTCCTCAGGTATGTCTAATCTATCTCCCTGTAAAAATTCCAGGTCAATTTGTATTTAGATTTGGGAGAGCCTTCTAAGCTCGAAAAATCACATCTTTATTGTTCTATCACTGTTGGGTGGCACTAAAAGGTGCTTCTTTTGCTGCCTCTTATTAGTAATCAGTTGCCAAGTAATTCTTTTTTGTTTCGAAATCTGTTTTAGTGAGGATATATAGATCTTCTTGGAGAGGACTAGGATGTTTTTGACTGTCAGAATGGTTAATTTAATACATTATGGACAGTATTTAGAAGATAGAAGGCTAGTGAATAGAGATGAGAGATCTTGAAGTCAAGCTTTTGGGGGCTCGAGAGGGCCCTAAGAACAATGACCTAGCTATTAGAAATCAACCTGAAAAATGTTAATATGATGTAATATAATAATGGTTTATTACAAAAACAATTTATTTTACATCACACATAATTATATTGATATAGAATATGGCTTTGTTTGGTAACAGCGTTTTGGATAAAATTTTAACGGTGCAGATTAATTCTGAAAACGCTAACGCTAAAGGCTACCGTCAGATAACTTTTTCAAAACGCTAACGCTAATCCTGATGCCAAACGGAGCCTATATGCAATTAATTATTATTAATGAGTGCACTCTAGAGCTCATGAACCGAGCTTTGCCCCGTTCGGGCTGACTGGGTTAATACAACAAGCGTAAATATGTGTCCAACTCAAATCTTTTGGCACCCGCTTTGACCAAGTCAGCTCTCGAGCGCTTTGGCTTGTTTGTGGGCTCTATCTTCAGCCTTAGATTTTTTTATGGCGTTCTATGCCTTAGTCCTTCACCATCTGTTCTGTACTTGTCATAATGAGCTGTAGAAGGCTGGTTCAAAGCACCAAAAACCTTACTTTGTTGGTTCCCTTTATCCTTCATTGTTAATTAGTTTAATTCGTAGTTCGTTCAAGTCATAATTTGGACAAACTGTTTCAAAGAGCACAATTTGTTTGATTCTCATCAGACATGATAATTGGTGATGGATTGAGATTGTCTTATATAGACATTGTTAGAGTTATCCCCTCTCGATAAGAACGTCTAATACTAGTGTAAAAAGATATGGGCTTAATGATGACCCTTGGTGTAATCTTACACCGATAGGGAATTCCACTGTTATCCCAATTTGACTTCTCACGCTCGTTCAAGAACCATCGTACATGCTTTTAATCGCATGAATATAAGCAATCCTTACTCCTTTTTTTTCTCTAGCACCTTCCACAAAACCTCTCTTGGTACCCATGTCATATGCCTTTTCCAAATCAATAAAAGCCATGTGTAGATCTTTCTTTTCACTTCAGTACCTCTCCATCATTCTTCTCACCAAGTATATAGCCTCTGTAGTCGATCTTCCTGGCATATAACCAAATTGGTTTTCTACCACCAAAGTCTCTTGTCTCAACCTCCGTTCAACCACTCTTTCAGTCTTTCCAATTACTTCATCGCATGACTCATAAGTTTGATCCCTCTCTAGTTTCCACAACTCTAAATATCTCCCTTATTCTTGTAAATAAGGGCCAAAATGCTCTTCCTCCATTCATTAAGCATCTTCTTAGATCTTAAAATTTTGTTAAAAAGCTTAGTTAGCCACCAAATGCCTTTTCTTCCTAAACCTTTCCAAATTTCAATCTGAATGTTGTCTGGGCCACTCTCTGCTATTCTTCATTTGTTTTAGGGTTTCCTTAACTTCAGTTTCTTGAATTCTTCGATAATAGTTGAAATTATGGTCCTCCTCCCTTGTGTGTAACCGATCGGAGCATGAGAGATTCACATGCTCCTCATTAAATATATCATTGAAGTATCTCTTCCACCGGTCGTTTATGCTTTCATCGAAAACCAAAACTTCACCATTCTTAACTTTAATGCACTTTACTTGGTCCAAATCCCGCATCTTTCTTTCTTGGCCCTTTTCAATCTTGTAAATACACCTTTCCCCTTCTTTCATACCCAAGGACTGGTAAAACCCTTCATATGCTCTCATTTTTGCTTCAATTACAGCCATTTTTGTCTCCGTCTTAGCTGTCTTATACTTTTCCCAACTTTGCGCATTCCGATTTTTGATATAAAGACCACTCCTTGAAACTCCTGCTTTATCTTTACCTTCTCTTGCACACTAGTGTCCCACCACCATGATTCTTTGTCTCTTGCATTAGTACCTTCAGTCTCTTGCCACCTTTCTAATAATATCTACCATATCAGACCATAACTCTTCCGCAGTTCCATGTCTATCCTATTTTGCTTCTTCTACTGAACAACTTTGGAAATCCATTTTCTTATCACCCTTCAACTGCCACCATCTAGTCCTTAGGTTCTCCTCTTGGCGACTTCTCCTTACCTTTCGTTGGATACGAAAATCCATAACTAGCACTCTATGTTGGGTGGTCAAACTCTCTCCAGGAATAATTGTGCAATTAGTACAAAATTTTCGATCCGATTTCCTTACCAGAAAGAAATCAATTTGAGAGCATGTCTTCCCACTCTTATAAGATATAAGATTCGGTTTCCTTAGCGATGTCACATTATGACCGGAATTATATGGTTCCACATTTTATATTTCTCCATTAATACTTGTCTAGCAGTTCTATATCTACCAACATTGCTTGTTCCTACAGATGACAGGCATGTAATTCAAGCAGATTTCATTTATTGCCTCGTGAGCATGAAGAAGACACAGAGGGATAGTTCAAATAATCGAAGTGAAGAATATTGTGATGTATTTCCTCAACCTTTTTCTAGGTCACTAATCGAGTTGAAAGACGGAACCTATTCCCATAATTCCTCTGCACGTGCTTGTTGTGTTCTGATGCTTGATGCGTTGGTCCAGAGGCAAGAAAATGATGAAAGGGCAGTAACTTATCGTTATGTCAATTTCAGATGTGAACCTCATGAGCAACATGGAATGGTTGCCTTTGTGGAAGTTGATCTATTGGGACTTCATTCAAGCCAAATTGGTAAAGGTAAAATTTGTCATCTCTCGTTGCTGTATTTGCTCCTTTAATTGCTTGAAACTTCTTGTGGTTACAGTAGTTGATGAAATTTAGATGTGTTCTTAATTGTTGCTCCTAGAGTAGCTGACTTTGATGTCATAGTTTCAAAATGGACTCTTCAGTTTCCCAGATCAAAACATGTAAATATACCAACACAAAAACATCGATTTAGTCCAAACAAAAAGTCCAATGTCGCGAAGACATTGGGATGGAGGGAGTATTAATAGATTCCAGGACATATATTTATTAATTGTGGATCCGGTGGTCCATCCATGGACCCACTGGTTGAACCAGGGACTCGATCCTTTTGCTAGTTGATACAGACTGTGAATCAGTGATGTCTAATAAAGAGGGTCTTAACCACAAAATCAACAAAGAGGATTTTCTAGCTAAACTAGACGGAACAAATGTCCCTATACTAGGAAATTTTCAAGCTAAACTTGATGGATGTTAATCCTCGATCTTAAGGCAGCAGATTAAGAGAAAACAAACCTTTAGATTTAATTGAAGAAAATGATGTCTCAATTAAAAATAAAAGACCAATTTATAGAATAGCAATCCTAATCGTAGTAAAAAAAATATTAAGTCAAAAGAATTCTATTCTAGTAAGGACAACAAATACAACAACAACAACAAAGCCTTATCCCACTAGGTGGGATCGGCTACATGGATCAAATGACTCCATTGCGACTATCATGCACCATATTGCAGTGAGATCATTCACGCGAATCCCCCCCCTCCGCCCCGACTACTTCATGCCAAGTCTTCTTAGGTCTACCTCTTTCTCTAGCCATTTGTCTATTCACCGTTTGATCAACCCTTCTCACCGGGTGTTTTATTGGTCTTCTCTACATGTTTAAACCATCTAAGATGAGTTTCCTCCATCTTTTCTACAATAGGTTCCACTCCAACTTTACTCTTATATTTTCATTCCTTATTCTATCCATACGTGTATGACCGCTCATTCATTGTAGCATCTTCATTTCAGCCACACTAGCCTTGTGTTCATGTTCACGTTTGCTGCCCAACACTCTAATCGCAGTAAGGTAACATTTTCCATTTAGTTTTAAAGGTACTTTTTTTTGTCATATGTAAAGCCCAAAGCACTCCACCATTTGACCAACCGGCTTGAATCCTATGGTTAACATCACCCTATATTTCTCCATTGTCTTGACTAATACACCCAAGATTTCTAGGAGAAGATAAATAGCAAAGTCAAATCAATCTTGTTTCTTCCTGCATCCCGGCTTCCGCCCTCAGGGAGTCTATTCGGTCGGCTTAGGAATGACCTCATCACTAGTTCAATGTCCCATCTGCTTTAAAGATCAATCGCTGAATTGGTAGCTAATAAGTCCATCAATGTATTGTTTCCGTAATTTGATATAATATTAAATTTTTTGATATTAAATTTATAGCACAATTCAATGTATTGTTTCCGTAATTTGTAATCAAAGTTTAAAAACGTTGACCATGAACGTCAAACTGGGAAGAATCAAAGTGGACGGAGGAAGTATTACATAGTTTGGTTGCTAAACTTTCTCTTCTACTCTGCATTTTAAAAGTAGTTATTTTCTTTTTCCATTTTGCTTCCTTGGAGTTTGGATCTTGCTTCTAGCAGATGTAGTGAGGAGTCAATTGATGATATTGATTTAGTGTTTGTTATCTCTCTTATGTTATTTTGAACATTCAATCTTCACATCTGACCATGGGATATGTTACAGGTGGGAGAATGAACTTCAAGATTCTTGTGAAAATAATAGAGGTAAGACTCGACTACCAAAAAGAAAAAAAGAACTTTCTTAACTGTGATTTCCTATCCCAATTTTTTTGACTCTGCAAGTATTTCTTTAAGTCTATGGAGATTCCTTATCGCTCATGGGGGCCTGCTTAACTGTTGATTTATACTCATGGCACACTGGAAAAAAAATGTTATTTTTAGACCTTGATTCTGGCGGTTGAAGAGAGTTTGTCTTTTCTTCTCAGGCCTTCATTTTAACTGGGAAAAACTATGACTCGTGAACTTATTTTATATGCAAATAATTGAAACAATGTAATCCGCAATAAAGATCTGCTAGTCATTTTTGTTATGAACTCGTGAGATTACACATTGTTCTCACAAACATTAAAATGGTTAATCAGGAGCCAGGAATCTTTTTTGCATTTGGTTCTGCTGAAAATTATGGATGGGCTTTGCAACCCAGTCTCAATCGAAAGTATTTCTATTTTAGAGGTAAGAAACGTGTCCTTTGAATATTGATATTTATGCACATTGTGCTCTTTAGAGCAGTCTTCTGGATTTTTTGGAACCTGATTTTTTCTACATTTTCCATCAGGCTTGCCGCTTCGCAGACTGGCTAAGCATGCAGTTCCTACTAAGCCACTGCCACACGTCTTGGATTCACCTGTGGAAGCACATTTCATGAGGGTGAATGGCAGAAAACAGCAAGGGGATTGGTCGTCCCTCCCGGCGCTTCCCCTATTGATGATAATGGATAGACTAGACATATTTGACAGCAAACGCCTCACTGCTGTGTGTAGAGATTGGCGGGATACGTCGTTGCGGTATCCCAAAAACATGCATTCGGTCGGGGACGGGGTGCCCTGGATTTGGCATGCGAAACATGGAAAAGAAAGCCGTTCACGTGAATTCATCTGTGTCCCCGACGGGAATCGCAAGTTCCAGGTCGACATGCCCGAATTCGCTCATTCTACACTCCTATTCTCAAAAGGAGGCTGGATTCTTCTCCTGCGCCAAAACGGCGGCGTTGGCTTTCCTATTTTGTTTCTGGTGAACCCTTTCACGAGGGATAAAATTGAATTGCCAAAGAGAGAAGAAGGCAGCAAAAACACAAAGTGTTATGGCTCATTTACGCTGCGCGACTCCGACGGTTATCCTAACCGCGTCATCCTCATTACCCCAGAGCTTCCTTTTCAGGCAAGCATTCATACGGCGCGTCCTGGGGATGATGAAGTGTGGGCCAGCCATGATTACACCGGACTGGAGAGGACGTTTCTAACAAGCTTTATCCATGTCACGATCGGAGACAACGTGTATTGCCAAGACCCTTATGGCTACATATCAATTTTCAACGTGGCTAACAACTCAGTGAGGGTTTTACCGCCGGTGCCGTCTGGAGGTTTCATTTCAGAGCATGGGGGGGAGTTGATTTTCGTGGAGCACGGCACGAGTGTGGAGAGGAAATACAGGTCATTTGTTCTGGTGCACAAGTACAACGGCGAGTCCTCCTCGTGGGAGAGGCTGAGCCGCGGCGCAGTGATGGGCACGGCTTGGTATCTGTGCAATGGACAGCCGGTTGTTGCTGCGGCGAAGGGAGGAAGAAGAAGGGGTCTGGAGATTTACAAGCTTGTTCAGAGAATGGAATGGTCCAGGTTGGGGGTGAGGTCGCGTCACAAGTGTACTCATTATGATGTTTGTGTCACCGATTTGCTAACAGGGGAACGAACAACATTCCGCCTTCCACTTGCCGATCACAAGTCTCTTCTCTGGGTGGCCATCGGATGATCGGCCGGCTCACTGTACACTCGTACATATATAATACTTGGATATTATTACTCCTCTGGTCTCAAACTAACTAAATTGTCTTTTGACTATTCAAATGGTCAAATTTTATTTATTTATTTTTTCTAATTTTTATTAGTTATTTAATAAAGTAATATAGTCATGTCGCTTATAGTGCTGTAAATCTTTTGATGTAGTTTTTAAACACTCCGGAGTATGTGATTTTTATTTTTTAATTCTATGTCATTTTTTTTTCTAGAAATGTTTCTTTGTTGTTTGTTCTTCGATCATCTAATCTGGTGGCTCATGAGTTGGCTAAGAGGGTTAGGGTGGAGATTGTTGTGTGGTTTGTTATTTCACCAGATTTTGTAATGCCATTTTGAATGAATGCGAAGTTTTTGCTTTCACAAAAATAGTAATTTGAGCCCGAAATGATGCTTTAAAATTATGCAAGGACTTGTTGGGAGGAATTCGGCTCCGTCAGATTGATACAGAAATTGCAGAATTTTGAGCTGGGATAGTTTGTAAATCAACACACTGAAATATGATGCTATAGCAGAAGATTTTAAACGTGCTCAAATGTGAACAGAGCAAATCAAAGTTTTTAAAAAACAGAAGGGATGCTTTTGAAAACATAAATCTCAAATAACTGAAGAAGGAGAAAGTGTTAGTGAAATGTTGATGACATTGAAAAATATAGAAATATTTCAAATCTTGCAAACCAGGTTCATTTAGAGAGTTACATCTCTCTCTCTCTGTCATTGGAATCCTATATACAATAGAAAGACGAGAAACATAAAGAAGTTTACCAAATATGCAGATCGACTCTAGGAGGAGAACGAACCAGATTGAGTAAGAGGGTATGGTGATATTTTATGTCCAGATGAGCCCAGAAGATGATACAGAGAAAGAGAGGGATATATGTACTGTTATGTCAGTATGGGAGCATTACGTATAACCCCAGGCCTCCTAAAAGACATTAACATGGGCTTGATTAAATGACAATCTCCTCCCTGTCATGGCTCATAATGCCGGATGAAGCAGCAGACACAGTCACACGGTGGCACTGGTCCATCAGCTGCAGCTGCAGTAGAGACTGGACACACCTTGAGTGCCGTCATGCGCTGTTCTCCTTGAAAAATTCTTGCACACTCAACATTTTCCCTCTCACCATATGATCCACCTGCTGCAAATATCATGTTCCTCTCCTCTGTCCATGCAGCCGGAAGAACCTTCCCTCCAAACATGTTTGCTGTGTAAACAACTTTATCAAGAGGGAAGACATGGTCAGGGAGATGATTTAGGGTCTGCGCCTTAGTATCAACATGCATTATTTTGTATTGGCCTTGTGGCGCAATCATGAATAGGTATAAATCTTCTCCATCTTCAACAAAAGAAAAATGGGTATATAATAGGTCGAATTCATCTGTGAGATCGTACTGAAAATCCATAACATGATAAGTGAAGCAAGCGTACTGAAAACCACAGAGTATATGGAGCCTCTCTCCGTGAAGGATCATAGCATACAATGGATATTGGTCTTCACTATCATCTGGCAAGTCAGCTACGATTTTGAACTCTAACTCTACACAAATCCACCCATTTCTTTCAGTATATTGGCGTGCCCTAATGAAATGATTGTTCATAGAAAATTGATCTAATATCAAGGTGATGCAGTCAGTAGAACCTGGAGTCCCGGTCCAGGTTCCCATCACATCTGAGCCAATCTCAACATCATCGTAGGGAGGAAGATAAATCTTTGCTCCAGTTTTAAGATCAAGGTATACATAACCAAGCCGAGGGTCTACATACAAAATCATTCCTTCAAAATTTGCTCCAATGACCCTCAAAGACTGGTTGCGAGAACACTCCACCCAGTTTCTGACATTATAAACCCTAAGCTTGGGGTTGTCTCCATTAAATTCTTCATAGTCGTCATTTTGCTGCCGATTTTGATTCAACTCCCGTACATTTATGTTTCCAATTTCTTCGGGCGGTTCATATACTGCCAGCAAAGTAATTGGAAAGCCACATGTGTTTGGTTGCTGGAACATGTAAGAGTGGCTTCCATCTGCAAAATGAACGCACCAAATTTATGAGATCAAAATGATATCCAGAATTTTCCAAAGTTCATTTTCACCACTGATCACTAGTTAAAGGGTCTTTGCTGTATACCTTGTGGTGAGGCACAGATCATGGTCCATTTCGTGTTGGCGACTCCACTGCTGGGAACCTGAAGATCTCTCAAACAGGCAGACTTCGAGACACGCTTCTCCACACTAGAACTAGTAAGAAATAGAAGAAAGTCACTGATATGCTTCTCCAGCTGCAGGAACATGTAAGGGCAGGTTTCATCTGCAAAATGAATGCATAAAATTATCACATCAAAATTATTTCCATGAGTTTTCCAAAGTTCAATTTTACCACTGACCACTAGTTATAGGTATTTACTGTATACCTTGTGCTGAAGCAAAGAGCTTATCAAACTTTGTGTTGGCGACTCCAGTGCTGGGAACCTGAAGATCTCTCAAACAGGCAGACTTCAAGACACATTCCTCCATGACAAATCTAGTAAGAAATAAAAGAAAGTCACTGATATGCTTCTTCAGCTGCTGGAACATGTAAGAGTGGGTTCCATCTGCAAAATGAATGCATAAAAATATAAAATTATCACATCAAAATGATATCCAAGATTTTATAACTGATCACTAGTAATAGGTCTTTGCTGTATACCTTTCGCTGAAGCATAGAGCTTAATCCACTTCGTGTTGACGAATCCAGTGCTGGGAACTTGAATATCTCTCAAACAGGCAGACTTCAAGACACACTCCTCGATGATAAAACTAGTAAGAGATAAAAGGAAGCCACTGATATGCTTCTCCAGCTGCTGCAACGTGTAAGAGTGGCTTCCATCTGTGAAATGTATGCACAATATTATCAGATTCCAAGGATTTTCCAAAAGGTCAATTTCACCATTGATCACTAGTTATAGGGTCTTAGTTGTATACCTTGTGCCGAAGCATAGAGCTTGATCCATTTTGCACTGACGTCTCCAGTGTTGGGAACCTGAATATCTCTCAAACAGTCAGCCTTCAAGACACACTCCTCGATGATAAAACTAGTAAGAAATAAAAGGAAGCCACTGATATGCTTCTCCAGCTGCTGGACAATGTAGGACTGGCTTCCATCTGCATAATGAATGCACCAGATTATCAAATCAAAATAATGCACAGGATTTTTTTAAAATTTTAATTTCACAACTGATCACTAGCGAGTTACGAGGTCTTTGATGTATACCTTGCGTTGAAGCATAGAGCTTGATCAATTTTGAGTTGACGTCTCCAGTGCTATAAACCTGAAGATCTCTCGAATTGGCAGACTTCGAGGCACACTCCTCAATGATAGAACTAGTAAGAAATCGAAGAAAGACACTGATATGCTTCTCCAACAAAGAGATTCAAATAAGCAGGTCGATGTTTCAAATTAATCTGAAATGAACTAAACCTAACTTCCTACCATAGATTCACCAGTTACGATATAATCTAGAAACCAGAGAAGCGAAAATGAAAGTGAAACCAGTATCAATCAGAAGCTGAATCACGACGGACAAATAAAGTGTATGGTGTCAGATAAGCTTCCGATGCTTCGCATATACCAAAGTTTCATCGGAAAAGCTACAGGACGCTGAATTTACAGACTCACTATCTACAGTTTCAATTCGAAATCGACCTTGCAATTAGACATCGTACGCAGAGAGAGAGAGAGAGAGAGAGAGGTCGAACCAGAGGAATGATGACGGAGGAGGGAGATAGTTGCGTCGAGGAGAGACGCAGCCGGTGAATGAACTGGCTCGAATCTCAGGTTTTTCCATGGCGTTCTGCTTCGGATTCTCTTCCTGCAACACCAGAAATTCTCTGCGCGTCTGAGAATGTGGGGGATGGAGGTGCGTTTGGAGATGAAGATTGTTCTCTTCTCAAATAGACGCGGGAAAAAGGTGGTGATGGAGCTTTTTCGGGAAGGAAGAAGAGAAATAACGGGTTCAGGCGGGCAAAAACAAATCTGGTCACCATAACCAATGTTTTTAAAACCGAGAATGACTCAAGCTAATAGCCTAATCGGTCGAACAGGTTAACTCGCTAGTCGCTATGATCCGTCAAATATAAGGATGTACCCAATTTGTACACCACAGTTATACACAAACATTTTGATGTTTTATACCAACACAAGGGTTGGTGTGTTAACAAAAATTTACACAGACACAAAATATCGATGCATTAACAAAAACTAGTTTTACACCAACACAAAGTGTTAGTGCAAAGCTACAGGGTACAAAATGGGATACAAAACATGGGGTACAAATAACTTTATCCATGTAATTAATACTCCATAATATTTTACTTCTTCCGCCCCAATTTAAATCGCTTGTTTTGAATTTTAGGTATATTTTAGGAAAATAAAAAATAAAGTTGATTTTCTAACATTGTCATTGCTTTTTAGAAGGGTGATGATGAATGAGAAGATAAGATGAAGAAGAGTGACTTATTTTAGAAGTAATTTAGGTATTTTATTTTTAAAAGTTTACGAAAACAACTGATATGCACATATTTTATACACTTTTTAGGCATATTTTGAAGGAGTATTGAGTCCCAATTGAAATTTTGTTTATATTTTATTTCAATTTTCCGTTTTATTTTGGAGAGCAGTCCTATGCTTGGTTTTATATGTTTTGCAAATATTTTGAGGCCATTTGGACGCATTGAGAACAATTTCAAGAACGGAAAATAAACATCGAAGTTTGGAACCAAAATAAATGGAAGAGATTTTAAGGAAAGAAGGAATTAAACAAAAATAAAGCATAAAAAAGGCGCAAGCAGCTTCATTTCCATGTGCGCTACTGTGCTTGTATTGACTTTAAGTGAGACTGTTTGTATATATGCCGTATATACGAATTCATCTATAAAAACCCAACCCTTCTCTTCTTCAAAGAGGTTAGAACCCCCCATTTCTCTCCTCTCTCCAATCCGAAATTCTCCTCCTCCATCACTAATATCTCACCACTTTCTTCATCCAAACACATAATAATTACTCCATCTTCATCATCATTTATCATATTTGGAGCTCAAGAACACATCTTTCATTTTGTAAGATTTTTATTATTGTAATAAATATTTATTTGTTTAAGCTTCAAATTATGAACTTCTAAATTCCATTGGGATTAGAAGTTGGTGTAATTAATTGTCCATCTTAATGTTTTGAATATTTTTAACATGGATTGTTGATTTTATTTTTACTTAGATGTTGTATTTAAAAATAAATAAATTTGAAATTTTTGTGATTTTTAATTAAGGGCCCAATCATAAACATAATTGTTACAAGGAATATGAGCTAAAATTTATATAATCATAAAATAGAACACTTTTTAAATACACCGTAAGCCTTCTCTACCTTTAACCGGGATTGAAGACTTACGGGTGGAAATAATACACCGTAAGCCTTCTCTACCTTCGAAGAGTTAGGTGAACCCGACCCAATATCCAAACTGATACTTTGTAAATAAGCAAATTTAGAGATAGCAAATCTGTCGAACAGGTCAGTCGGTCATTTTGGATTCGGATTACTTCGAGTTCGGATTAAAAATTACATGTTCGTGATCCATTATTACCGGGTTCGTGTTAACCCAAAGAGTAATGAGTTTCTCTTTTTTTTTGGAAATTTTAAGTAATTTTATGACCAGTGTCAATATTATAAATAAAAAATTTAAATATGTAGAAATTTTGAAAAAATATAAGATAATTATGCGATATTATTAAAATTTTGTATGAAAATACAAATTTATACACCAAAATCGAGTACAGTAATAAGCAAGGAAATATAATTATAATCTTATTATTAAAGCATTATATTTCATATTAAAATATATGATTTTGAAAAAATCTTACGTTAACAAGTCGGTCAGATCATGTTCTGGTTCGGTCATGTTTGATCCATTTTTAGCGGGTTATTTTTTATTCGATCAACTTCAGATTCGGTTAGCAAAATCTCTGTTCAAAATCCAGTATTTTTGAGTCAGGTCGCAGGTCAAAAACAGTTCAAATCATTTTTTGTCAGGTTTAGACACATTTCCAATCCTTTTTTGTTTAAAGAAAAAGAGTATATAATCAATTGCGAAAATATAGATTCATTATTCATCATTAAGTTAAGAAAGTGCAAACAAATACTATAGAGTATATTGTAATTGAGTTAATAATAATTTAAAAAAATAGAGACTTTATTTTTCAAGTGTATAAAAATCAATGTCATAAAACTTTTTAGGATTTAGAAAATTGTTAGTGCGAGCCTACACTTTCCAGTTCGGTTTATGAGCCTCTATTAAAATTCTCAAGCATTCTAAATGAATCCCAATTGGACGATTACATACAATAACCGACACTAAATTACCAACAAGTAATACATGAAAATGGGTCTGTGTATGTGATTTTATCTACCGAGGCAGATTGAAATTTGTCAAACGTTTTATCCTTGTTTGGGATTAACATGTTTAACGAGAGATAACGTTTTAGATAATCTTTGTTACCATTATATAACAACTTTAAAATATCAAACAAAATTTACCTAAATAAAATCAAAACATAATGACTTCTTTAATATAGGACCATATATTTTTATGTTCAATGTATGACCATTGATCGTTATCTTTTAGTCATTATTAAATAATATTTCCTCCGTTTCTCAAAAGAGTTCTTCTTTTGACTTTGTGAGAAAAATAAGGAAGCGTTAAATTGTACGGAGTAGTTGAATTTCTAATTTTCCCCTTGAAGTGATGGGTAAAAATAAGATCTGATAGTTTAGTTGTTAGTAAAAAAATATGATGCGATAGGTAGGGTATGAAAAAGTAGGGGTAAAAGTAGTTTTTTAATAAAAAAGAGAAGTGTTTTAAGAAAAACAAAAAAAAGAAAGAGGGGTTTTAAAAAACAGAGGGAGTACTACTCCGTAGGGGTGTAAACGAACCGAATCGAAGCGAATACCGATATATTTGAATTTGTATTTGTTTAATTTTTTCGAATACGAATCCGAATCCGAATATGAGACGAATTCAAAATAAGATTTGAATAAGTATTTGATTAATATTCGAATAGTTATCGAATCATAAACGAATATTTGAATAATCATACTATGTAATTTATATGATGGACCAACATCAATTTGTAATTTAACTTACGATACTCTTTATACTATACTATATTCCGTATATAAAAATATTAATACATTTGCATCTTACACAAATTATATTTTATAAAATACGGAGTATAACTATTAAAAATCATATGCTTTAGATTTTCGTGTTACGTTAATTTATTGAATTCATAGTATTTTAAATACACTTTATACTATATTGCTTTGTTTGACTTTTGATGTTGAAAACATGGTCTGTGTATATATACATATATTCGAATATTCGAATATCATCCGAATCGAATATGTCCCTATTTGTATTTGTATTTGATTAATATTTGAATCAAAAATAATATTTGAATTTGAATTTGTATTTGAATAACGCGAATTCGAATCATCATATTCGAATACGAATCGCGAATCGAATTTAAAATATTTGATTTGTTTACATCCCTAGTATTCCGTATTTAAGAAATACTTCCTCCGTCCCACTATAGATTACAATATTCCCTTTTAGTTAAAATTAAGGAAGAGTCAAATCAAATTTTTTTTCTCCAAATTACCCTCAAATCCCCCCAAATAGTGTGAATAGTGGCTGGCAAAAAAGAAAAGGGGAAGGTAAAAGAGTCAAATCAATATAAAGTTATTGACTTTGTAATCCTTTTTGGGACAAAAATGTGAGGGAATATTGTAATTTATTTCGGGACAAAGGGATTAAAAAAAATTTAAGTCTTACATTAAATAATGACTTATGATTTAGTACTATTTAGTTCAAATTTTAGTAAAGATCTTAAAAATGTGGTTACCCAACACCAAAGTGCCAATTTCCAAATTAACAAAGTCTTAATATGGCCTCTCCCCAACATAATTCCCAGGCGGGTAATAATTACACGTCACGAACACATCACCGTCGTCACAAACAGCCCTAACGCACCCAACCCTCCAACTCTTCCTCCACACGATCTGAGTGTAATGCCCGCAGACCCGGCCTTGCGCGCACGCGTTGGTCGCGTAGTCGTAGTCCGCCTCCTCGGCTGCCCAGGCCCTGACCGCGTCGCCCGCGGTCCACCCCTGCCCGCTGCCCCAGAAAATGTTCTCCCCGAGCTGGAACCTCCCCTCGGGGAAGGAGTGCGCCAGCTGGCAGTCCGCCCTCCTCTGCCCGGCCCACCACCTGGCGTGGTCCTCCAAGCGCGGGTCCCACACCAGCGGGGCCTCCCACTTGGAGGCCCGGACCAGGTTGTGCTAGAACAGGAACTGTATGGAGTCTCCCAGGCAGTTCCAGCACAGCTGTTTGGAGAGGTAGTAGATTGCTGTTTGGTTGATTATTGTATTATTACTCTTGTTAGGGTTTTTTGGCATGGGGGAGGATGGTGGTGATGACGTGGACGCCTGGTGAGGTGTGGAGAGAATGAGTAGGGGAAGAAGAAGAAGAAGAAGAAGAAGAAGAGAATAGATGGTTTTCATGCTTGTTTGAGCTAGCAATCAAATGTACGTCAATTATGCTCAAATTATTATTGCCATGATTTCTTGGAGGAATATAATTAATAATTGTAGTCCGTGTATATATATAGAATGAAGATACCATATGTATGGAGCTCTCAATTCAAAAATAAAAAATAATGTGATGTACATGTTGACAATGTTGTAACATACAATAAATTCTCTCCCTCCCAAATTTATTGTATTCTTTTGTAATAGCTGATATAAGTTTATTTGTAATTCAATTTATTTGAAAAACGATAAAAAAAAATTAAAATAAAATTAATACATTAAAAAATGAAATCAAGTATTCTATAAAATAAGATGTGTCATGATTATATTACATAATTTTAACAAATTATATAATCAAGGTGAGAAGACAATTAGTTTAGAAGAGAGGAACTAAAAGTACAGTGTCCATTAGACTTATGTTCTACTAATACTTTGATCCTAATCAATCAATGGATTCATGCTCCTAGACATGCGTCACATGAGTAGAGCAGATACGGTACTCTATTAAAAAAATTGATACTCCTTCCGTCAACAAATAAATTTCTCGTTTACTATTTATATGGTCAAATTTTATTTACTTTGTTGACCGATTTTCGTTACCCATTCGATAAAATAATATAGTCATATCACCTCTAGTGTTGTAAATATTTTGATATAGTTTTTAATATGCAATTTTTATTTTTAAATTTTACACTATTTTTTCATATAAAATGATTTGAAAATAAAAATTCCATTTATTTTTTCATAACTTATGATTAAAATTTAAATACTCCGTATAATGAACAAAAAAGTTATCAAACTAATCCAAAAAAAAGTTAAAAATAGATGAGCTCGTGAACTAAAAGGGGCCGCCCGTTAAGCTATGATAAGCCCGTGGATCCCCTAGATTTGTGGCATTGGGCATGCCACGTGTCCTACAACAGTTCATTCTAAATTGTGCACGTGTCAACATCAGGATATTTTTTCCCCTTCAAAAATTATCTTCTCGTTATGCGTTACGATGTTTAATTGAGATTATTTTCAAATTAATTTATATGAAAAATTATTTGAAATTAAAAAAATAAAAATTACATACGGAGTATTAAAAAACTACATCAAAAAATTTACTAAACTAGAGATGACGTGACTATATTATTTTATCAAATGAGTAAGGATAATAGTCCAACAAAGTTGATAAAATTTAACCCTGTAAATAGTGAAGGAGAAGATAATTTTTGGACGAAAAGAGCAGTGACATTCGGAGTAATTAAAAGTTAAAATGAATCCAAAAATATGACAAAATGACAAAGACATTGAGTTGATATTAATGCAGTTTTTACATAGCTTTATAATAACGTTTTTAATCAGTTAGTGTTAGTATTTTAAATAAAATGCAAAAGTTTAAATGTAGTTACATAACGTTTTTCAAGATTACTTATTGATACCTTGATGATTGTTAACTCTATCTTCTTTTCTATTGGTCTCGTTTATTATCCACATGATTAATTCAATTGAAGGACATCATCTTTTTTATTTTTTATTATTTATTTGCCAAAATCATATAATTAATCTATTTCTTGTATTATAAAAATGTTGGCGTTCGTTATTATTTTATCTTTTAATTTTGCACATAATTTTTACAAATTAAATTAAAAATACTTTTAATTAAAAATATAAATCGAAACAAGATCGATAAAACGAAATAGAGAAACTCTTGTATTAAACTTATGATAAAGTAAATCGTGTGATTAAATTTATTTATGAACTAAAATAATCAACTACATTGCAACTTTCGGTTTTTAAATTTTCCCATTGAATTTGTTTTTGGTACAAAACCATCTAATTGTGGCCACAAATACATTTCTTGTTTTGTTTTTAAATATAAAACACCATAAATATGTTTAAAAAAATAAAAATAATGCAACATAAATAAAGCCAAGACCAAGCTAAAAATTAACGTAACCCGGACTGACCCAAATATTTTAAGAATGTTAAACTTTAAACGCATGGATCACATTAAATTTACAAACTTTAATCAAGAAAAATCAAAATGAAGAACATTTCCGGACAATGGTAATAAAAAGGCAAGAAATTTGGCAATTGAAGCTCATATTTACCATATTTCTCTTGTTTAAAAAAGTCATTCCCAAAACAAAAATGGATAGAACCATTTCCATCAAACAATGCAACTGCCAAAATACTATCCTAAAAGCAAACAACTAAAATGGAATGCGCATCTATACCTCGAGAAGAACTAATCAAACACAAGAGAAAAAAAGATGCTCAAGCAAAATCAGCTGCCACATCAGCCGCCACATCACCATCTTCCTCGTCGTCCTCGACAAGTTCATCGCGAAACAGGAGCTTGAGGTGCGGAAGGACCGCCGGAAGGAGGGGAAGATCCACGGCGTTCACACTCATCATATCAAAAGCTATGCATGTCCTCTTGTGCATGTGGGATTCGTCGAAGAAAACCGGGATCTTGGGGTACCTTTGGCTGAAGTGTGTGAGGATGACGCGATACGCTCCCGCCGCGTTACCCGTCTCCACCGCCTCCTTTGTCGTGCTGTGGTTTCTCTTTATTGCCTCCTCCACCATCCCATCTTCAAATGTAGCCTGAAAAAACAAAACATAAAGCCAATGAAGATGAGCTATGCTAGGGTACACCATTCATTTGTACACCAAGACTTTTACAGACACACAGAAACTTAATGTCTGTGGACCCACATACATTGAGTGTCTGTGTGTCTCTAAAAGCCTGAGTTTGGCGTTTAGGGTTTAGGGTTTTGGATCCTGGATAAGAAATGTGTGGTGAGGACTGGGGAAGGATTGGAATACAACTTGGTGTACCTGAAGCATTTTTGAATGGAAAATGTGACTAACCTCATGTATAAGAACGGTCGCTCCACGAGAAGCTTCAATGAGATCCTTACAGGGCCGAGTGTCGCCGGAGTAAACAATCTTCCATCCGGGTATCCTCTTCCCGGCGTCATTAGTTCTATCGGCAGCTCTAAGTACAACTCCATAAGCTTGTGAGCAATGGATAACGGGGAAACTAATCAACGCTTCTAATCCTGCTTCGTTTAGTACCTCACTTAGGTTCCTTAAAATTGGGAAGGTGAAAGACGAGTTCATCGGACTGCCTGGCCTCTTCCAAAGACTCTGCATTTGGCTCCCTTTTGCAAACAAGTTAGAACCAATCTCTCCGTGTTTTAGCCCACCGGTTGCATTCCCATTTTCCGCATTCTTTTCGGGCTCATTTGGAGCCCGGGAAACACTAAGGGACAAAAAAAACAGAAGGGAAAACATATTTCATTTTTCATTGCATTTCTCAAGGTATAACGAAGCGTAAAAATTAACTTTTCTTAGCACTTCCGGTGATCCAAACATACCCTTCATGTGACTCAAAAGCCTTCAATGAAAGTTCGGTAGTATCCCTACAATCAAGGAATTGCATATCAAGATCCTCGAGGCGTTGATATGCATCAAGAAACCTCTTGAGCTGCCGAGGGCCAACGACAATTAAAGGGTCGTGAGGGACCTCTTTTAGCAATTTACGTCTAAGAGCAAGTACTCTTGCAAGGCCAGTGTGATGATCAGCATGTATATGGGATATCCAGATACACCTCAAACTCTTTACAGCTTCGTCAGCACCTTCAATGCCAAACCTGTTCCTCCATAGTTTTGCATAGTTAGGTAAGGAGACGAATGATGATGATGATGATGGTAATGCAACAACAAAATCAGTAAGTAAAAGCATATTTGAGTGGAAAATAAAACAATTAAAGAGAAGAATATACAAAAAAGGGTACCTTCGTTTAAGTTGCCCCAATGTCCCTTCACCACAATCCAAGAGAATGCCTCCCCTTGAGAAGAGATTAATGAAGATTGAACTAACATTGCGGTACTTTGAAGGTTGGGATGAACCAGTGCCAAGAAGAACAATCTCCATTTCCTCTCTTGTTATGCCTTCCAAACACGGATCTACATTGGTTCCTCCATTGCCATGGCACAACCGTGCGATGTGCTGAGAAGCTTCTTCAATCTCTGGGATTTCTGAGATTAATTCATTGATTATTTCGGGGGGAGACACCAGATTTGGTACACAAGACCTGTCTAATCCAAGCCGCGAGTAAGGCCGAAGGTAGAACTGTTCCACAAGAAATGGGATTGTCAGGAAGTAATGAGGGTGGGTAGAAAAGAGGTGGATGGAATAAGTAGGGGTATTATAGTCTTTTTTTGTGCGTTAGGTGTGTCAAATATGGAAGTGCGGCTTTAACGTTGGGACGCCCGAAATGGAAATTATGATTCCAATATAAAGAATAAACATAAACCGTACCTTGAGGAGATTCTCTGCAGAAACGGTTCCATCTACTTGTGGCACAGATCCCTGTAAAGGATAAACCATAAACCATGTCTCAGTCCACCAAGTTCATATTTGGAACCAAGGGAATGGAAAAGAAAAAGAATTGATATCGAAGCGTCTTTTTATGTTGGGTTTCATCTTGGAAAAAACCAAGGAAAGATTTGATGCGAACTTTTTAAAATTTTGCATATATTTAGGTTCCTTTCATGACATGATAAACATTTTAAAAAAATTTTAAAATGTTGTGCCCCCAGCATGGTCCATAATTTTAACTAGTTTACCTCACATGCAAACGCCGGAGCTGATGGAGACCAAAAACCAGAGGCAGGAAATAACTGGGGACACAAGTAGTTAAGTCGGGCTGCAACTCTTGCACTAGATTTCAGAATCGGAATCTCAATGTTTTTCCTGCAAAGTGTCGTACGACATTTAGGCATGAACATCCACTCAAAATGCAATCTTCAGATGCATTAGAAAGCAATTTAAAAAGGTTGAAATATGCATTTTTGTCCCATTTACAATTTTTGTTTTAGGTCAATGTAATTCTATTTGCCATATTACCATGTAACTTATGACCTTTTGTTTTTAGTCCTAAACTCCATTCCAAGCTTCCCACACAATTTTTTAAAAAGTGTTAAATATGTTACACTGCCCAGCCACGGTATATCATATTTGAACAACAAAAAAAAGAGGTCAAGCAAACTCACACTTCATGCCCAGCCATGATATGTTGGGCCCCTCCAAATCTCGACATCCATTGCTTATACGCAGACGTACTTGCAACTCTAGAAGGGCTAAGGTGAATCACGCAATTTACAAGTTTGCAGTTTTCCATAGCTTCCGGCGATTTATTTGAATAATACGGGCCTAGAGATTCTATAGAAGACAATTCCTCTAGATGAGACATGGTAGGGCAATCAACAATGAGCACAATGGGACCAGGAGCAGAAGGTCCCATCACATCCCTAGGATGAATCTGCATTTTAAAATTAAAGCATGTAGACAATGATAAGACAAAAGAACTGAAATTCAAGAAAATATCAAATTATCAATGAATCTACAATAAAACATAAATACTAATAGTCTTGAGACCTAATTAATGAAAGTTTTTCATATATAAACTAGAAAAAACCCATACCAAATACTAATACTCCAAGAAATATGATATTTTACACGAATGCTCCAAGATTGCATAATTATCACGAGTACTCACAGAAGTTCTAAATTTTTACAATAACACTTCAAGATTGCACATGGATCATAGATACACCTCAAAAATTGGGGGATCCATGTAAACAAAAAATTCTTTTGCAGTACTACTGTAAAAATATTGAATTTCTCAAGCGTTGGTGATTATTATGCAATCTTGGAGTGTGGGTGTAAGAGCTCAAATTTCTGGGAGTAATGGCGTGAATTTCTCCTCTTAACTATTCAAATGCTTACCACTATGTTTTGTCGATCTGCCTTAACTGAATTTCCGTTTTGCAATTCGCGGTATTTTGGTCCAGGTCTCAACCCAAGACCAGCAGCCTTTTCGGGGTCGAATTTCCCCATAATTTCAGGCAATTCACATATATAAACCACAGAAAGATCGCCAGGCTTCGAAGAACACTGAGATTCTGAAAAACCCTTTGTTTGATCCTCATCATTATATCTTAAAGTATTAACATCTGAAGAACCTTTTGAGTGTCTTGGTCTCACTAGAACAGATGATATTTTGACAACTTCGCTGTCAATATGAGTGTTGGGTTTTGTGGCGTCATCACCAGGTGCCGGTCCAAAGCTGTTCGTGTGAACCATTGCAGCTTTTGGGATGAATGATTTCATGGCCTCGACGAGATAGTTAAGATCTGAAGGACCCCAAACATTGACCTTTAAAGAAACACTTACAGAATCAACAGCACATGGTGATAAATAGAACACAACAGCAGACATAAAAACAAGGTGAGAAAATACTTACATACAATCCTTGAGTTTCTTCCCCAATGCCTGCTAGAGTCAACAAGAGACCTGCAATAGAAAAACAGACATCTAAATATTGCCAGTAGTTCCTTCATATTGTAGCGGTATAACAATCATAATGTAGAAAACATGGGCTTAAACCCATTAAAGTGGAAGCAAGAAACAAACCTGGAAGTCCACCAGCAGTTTCAGAGCAGACTCGAGACAGAAAAATGTGATCAATCTACAAACATATGTGAATAATGTGATATGAAATATTTTTCCAACACAAACAGTGATGTACTAGAAACATAAGCCTAAAAACCGGCACAGTCCATCTCGCTTACCTTAGACAGCTTAACTTTATGCTCTGTACAAAATCTTTGCAATCCCTGAAAATAGTATTAGCAACAAGTCAGTTATTCAATATATGCAAACAAGCAAGTAAAATTTGAATAGGGAAAAAAACTTTTAATTTCACCCCCTCAAGTATACAAAGCATATGATTAGTAATTTTAGTCCGTCTTTAAAGAATTGCAAATCTTACCTCAACTTAGCGTTTTAGCATTGGGAGCGACATATGTTTCCAAGAATAAGTGCTTAGAGTAAGCGCTTTTTATAGGGAAAAATTGGTTTTACTTAAAAAAGAAGCCTTTGGCAACTGGAAAGTAAATGAAAAAAAATGACAATGCTTTTAACTTTAAAGAAGAAAATTTGTGCTAATATTTAAGTGCCTGATCGTAGCTTTAAAAAAAGTATTTTTTGGCAGTTGGCACTTAGAAAACAAATTACTTCTTGTAAAAGCACTTATAGCATAAGTCATCCCAAACTAGCTCAAAGTTATATACATTACTAGCACGGAACAACTTCAAGTATTAGCCACAACACTAATTGTGCTTAAGTTTTGAATGCTTACTTCTCCAGCATTGAATATAAATCTTTGCTGATCAAAGAATAGGAGAACCGACGGTGATGTATCTTGTGTGTCCATACCAGTCCCAAGAATCTGCAAGACATAGTTAGAGAGATAATAAAGGTCAAGTCAAATTCCATATTTCATGAGTGTAATCCGGTGTTGTACTGAAGCAGCCAATTCATTTGACACTAAGAGAAAATCAAAGTCAAGATAATTAAGAGAGGAAATTATATTGCTTCATTAGGCTTAATTTGTTTCCACGAAAATTAATGTTGTGGAAAATGCTTTTCAACAAAAATGTTTCATAGAAAAATAGTTTCACAAACAATGTTTTCTAGGCAAAAGAAGAACCAAAAGGAGTTCCGAGAAAGAATCAAACATATCAAGATCACTTCTGGAAAACATTTCCTAGGAAATAAACAACGGAGGCTTAATATCACCTTAGATATTCGGATTGAGGTAAAATAAGTAAGGCAATGAAAGCAAACAAATTACTTTTTTTATTTGAATTATTGAAGTGCAATAAACTTATAACATTATAAATTGATGTTATAAATCATCGTAATGCGCGCATAAGATGACTTTCAAATATTAACAAATACTGCCTCCGTCCCTAAAAACCTTTCCACTTTCAGTTTTTATCTGTCCCAAAAAACACGTCTATTTTCAATTAAAATCTCCTATTCACCCTACTAATTATTAACCTACCTAACACATCATATCTATTCACTATTAATCTACTCATCACATCCTATTCTACCCTACTATAAAGCAAGGGCAAAATTGGAAAGCAACACACAAATGACACACTCCTTAAATTCAACCATTTCCAAAAGTGGAAAAGTTTTTAGGGATGATGTAGCATTCGAGTAGGGGAAAAAAATTATAATTTCATAACAAACAATGAATGATCTTTCGATTTTGGAGACAGGTGAAATGTCTATTCCTCCTTATTTTCTTGCCTTCATGATTTTTCTTCTTCCCAAACAGGGTGCAAAGCAAAGGCATAGCAAGAAATACTCCTAATTACACAAACATATAATTTTTATATAAAAAAAACTATAGAGTGGAAGTAAATGAAACCCTAAAAACGAATGATGAAATAGCAATTTACCTGAACATAACAAATGGTATTAGCATTATTGGGTTTGCGGAGTTTACGATGAAGGATCTTTTTCGGCTTATCATTACCATCTTTACCTTCAGCTCTCCTTTTATTGAAGCCAATATGCTCAGACCCACGGCCACCAACTTCCATTTTATCTGGCATGGGACGGCTATGCCTACTTCCACTTGGAATGTGGTTGTTCTTGCTGCTAAAGCTGTAGTACCTTAGCTTTCTTGAATATGAAGAGAATATGGCGAACGAAGAACAGGGTTTGTAGGATGTTTTTGATGGTCTAAGCTTGAAGAGAGAAGCAAGCAGGTGGTGGTGGCGGTTCACAGCGGAGAGGAATCGAAGACTTGTGATTTGGTGCATTTATCTCTCATCTATAAACCATACATATATTCATATTAATTGACATTAAATAATTAACATGACAATACCCTAAATACAATATTCACTACCAAAACCACAAAACAATTCCTTCACAAAACTGAACCTTTTTTTCCCTACTTGCAACAGATATAAGGCATAGTGTTTAGCTACTTGCAACTGTCTAAAAAATATTATTTTTATGAAATACGTTTAAAATGTCAAATTAATCCTTCAAATGAGTTAGTCAACAATGTTCATACCCTTTCTCAACGACAATTTCGATAAGTTGTCATTTTTTTATTGCAGGTGGAAAGTGTACAACTGATTTCGTACAAACGGAAACAAAGAAATGAAGAATTAAATTCGAACCTAGTAAAAAGGTAATATTTTTAACTTTTAACAGGAATTAATTATACAATATTAAAAAGAAAATATAGGAGTATGATAAGAACAAGTTAGAAATAGTGAGGAGTAAGTATATCACATTGAGAACTGCAGTGAAGAGAAAATATGTAAAGGCAGAAAACTCCACAGCAATAATAATATTACGCAGTAATAAATCAGAAAACAATACTACTCCCTATTTTTAAAAAACAAAAAAAAAGCAGAAATTTTGAAAGAAAAATGGGCAGGAAAAAAAATACAGATTTTTTTTTATTACAAAAAACAGAGAAAAAGTCTTCAAAATATTCTTACAGCAATAGAACGAGAAAGGATTAAAGAAGAACAAGAATCGTACTGGCGGCGGGGCCGACTGGCGAACGACCGGAATCAGCTGTGTGTGGGGCGGCGGAAGGCCGGAGAGTGATGGCACACCGGTTTTTTAGTACTGAAAAAACAAAAAAAGAAGTGGGTTCGCATATTGCGGCTGAATGTATGTGGGCTTCTTTGGGTTTAAGCCCAAACGAGTTTATCTTCTTCCGGTTTAAGCCCAAAGCATGTCGACAGATGGGCGATGGTACGCATGGCTGCCGCGCTCACGCACCTCCGCCCTCTAACCTGCGCCGCCTCCGCCGCCGTGTACTCTTCCCGGCTGGTGCCGCAACCGCCGGACCTGATCAAGTGGGTCAGGAGAGAAGGCGGGTCCGTCCACCCGTCGGTGAAGATAGCAACCTCCGAGCGGCGAAATGGCCTCGGTTTAATTGCTTCTGAAGATATCCCCAAAGGATCTGACCTAATTTCTCTCCCGGAGAATCTCCCGCTGCAGTTTGGCGCGGTGGAAGCTGATTCTCCGATGTCCAAATTGGCTCAACAAGTCCCTGGTATCTTCCCTTTTCTTTCTCATTTCATGTTTTTTAAAATGTATTTATATTAGGATTTGCATTCACATTATTTTTTATTAATTTCCCTAAAAAACACTAATTAATCTAAATATATGATTAAAAAAGTATAAAAAAACAGTCATATTTCATTTTACTTTGCATTTTATAAGGGTAACATGGACAGTAGATTATAATATTTCAGTGTAGTTTGGTAACTGGATTCTTTGCAAAAAAAAAAAAAATAGGATTTTGATTTTTGAATATAAGAAGTGAAGCATTTGGCAGAGGAGCTATGGGCTATGAAATTGGGTTTGAAGCTTCTGCAAGAAAGAGCAAGAAAAGGGTCTTTTTGGTGGCCATACATATGCAATCTTCCAGAGACTTATAGTGTGCCTGTTTTCTTTCCTGGAGAAGATATAAAGAACTTGCAGTATGCCCCTCTTCTTTATCAGGTACTTACTCTCAGATTTTAGAGTTTCTGTTTTGATGGTGAAGAAATGTCCTCTGCAACCCGGAGCAGCAACCTTGAGAAAATGTAAGGCATTGTAGAATTTAATGTTACTCCAGGGTATTAGTAAATTTTTTCCTTCCAAGGTACTTATGACTTCACGACCTTAACGAGGATATGGCCTTAGATTATAAGACATGAAGGTTTAGGATCAAAGTAGTTGGGTAGACCTTTGGACCTTAGTTTGGAGCATGTAGTTTGCCTTAGCCTGTAGGTTATACTTGTGTTCTTTGGGTCCGAGCTGTAGTGTTGGTACGTGGGCTTCCTTTGTCTGGGTTCTCGCTTTATTCATGTTAGGAAACAACATCTCTACTACCAAGTAGGGGTAAGACGGATACGCGCCCCTTCCCAGACCCTATTTCTTGTAGGACTTTACTCGATTTGTTGTTATTGTTATTGTAGTGTTTTTTGAGACTACTAAGTTGCGTTTGGTTCACCCAATTCCATAGACCAAATTTCCATGGAAAAGAAAATGATGGAATGTGGTTCCATAAAAAACTACATAAGGAATGTATTTTGTTATGTAGTTGGGTTGAGGTAAAGAAAAGGAATGGATAGTATTATGCGAAACATATTTATTGAGAAACACTAAAATATTACCATTAGTGTTTTACGGAGTACAAAATTAAATTAAATAAGAATACATTTAAAAGCTCCAGAGTCCAAAATGCCCTCTATGGCATTACATAGTAGTTTTTTAACAACGAAGCCGGAATCATCATTTCAAACGTTCGCCAGTGGATGCCAAATACAATGCCTGCCCATCATTCTACTTGCTCTTACTTCCATTGGACTAAAAGATATTTTAAATCGTGTGGTTATGCTGGAATATTGTTTGCACTAGGTAAACAAGCGGTGCCGATTTCTTCTAGAATTCGAGAGACTAGTGAAACAAGAGCTAGATAATGTGAAGCAAGATGATCACCCTTTTGATGGCCAACATGTGGATTCATCTGCACTTGGGTGGGCCATGTCAGCTGTTTCGTCTCGTGCATTCCGCTTGTATGGTGGCAAACATCTAGACGGGACCCATGAAGATGTTCCGATGATGCTCCCACTAGTTGACATGTGTAACCACAGCTTCCATCCGAACGCAGAGATAATACAGGAACATGAAGCTGGTGATGGGAAAATGCTTGTAAAGGTTTTCATTGATGAGATTTTTTCAATGCTTTAAACTTATTTGCATTTCTCACTATCCTTACATGTTTATGCTTTTTTTGTTTTGTTGGGGGAGGGAGGTGGGAGTGGGGGGTAAATAGGAAATGAAAAGTAGGAGGGAAGTGAAAATAAGTGGGAAAAGGCTGGTTTTTAAGTTGTTTGGGTGTGAAGAAAATTGATTATGTGGGAAAAAGGCTGGTTTTAAAGTTGTCATCATTTTTGTCTTGACAGGTGATTGCTGCAGAAAACATAAAAGGAAATGATGAACTAGAACTGAACTATGGTTGCCTGAACAATGATCTCTTTCTTATTGATTATGGGTTTGTGGTGCCTTCAAATCCCTATGACTGCATTGAGCTCAAGTATGATGCAGCTCTTCTTGATGCTGCCAGCATGGCTGCTGGAGTTCATTCCCCAAACTTCTCTTCACCTGCCCCTTGGCAGAAAGAAATTTTATCCCACCTAAATCTGGAGGGTGAAAACTCTGATCTCAAGGTAAAAGTCTTTTTTACGCGTATTAATTTATTCCATCTTTGTTTGCATATGTCCTTGCCTAAATAAATTTCACAATGAAGTCAAATGCTGTGTACATACCCCATGATTCTACAGTAAATTCTATAATTGGTCCTTTAAAATAAAGGACTTTCCAAAGTTCTAAACTTGTTTTCCTTACACCCTAAAACAGGTCAGGCTAGGGGGTTCGGATGTCGTTGAGGGCCGTTTGGTGGCTGCTTTAAGGGCATTGCTATCGAACGACGAGGACTCGGTTCGAAACCACAGTATAGACATGCTCAAGTCACTGTCTGCCCAATCTCCCCTTGGAACACCAAACGAAGTTGCTGCTCTCCGCACCATTGTTGCCTTGTGTGTGATTGCTCTAGGACACTTTCCTACTAAAATCACGGAGGACGAGTCTTTGTTGAAACAGAACATTTCTGAGACGACCGATCTGGCTATCCGGTTCAGGGTTGAGAAGAAGTCTGTGATCATAGATGTCATGAGAGATCTTACAAAGAGGGTGAAGTTGCTTCTCTCAAAGGAATCTGCCTCTGCTCAAAACTAGGTACCATTTTACACCTTACCTTTTGGGGCAATTTGTATGTCTGCTTTCCTTCTAGGTTTCTGATTGCATGGAACTTGCCACAATTTGGGTAAAAAAAAAACCCCAAGAAAATGGGGCTTTAATGTTTGGTTTTACCTTGGAAATATTGAAGGAAGAATGTCTTTTTAATTTTTATTTTTCAGATATGTTTAGACTTTAGATTGTAGTGTTTACAACAACAACCTAGTCCATTATTTAATGTACAACAACAAGCAAATGAAGTTTAATGTGCATTTTTTATTTAGTCCATTATATTCCCAAAACTAAAACATTGTCTCTGTTTGTTCAAGCTTATTTTATGGAAATGTGTCATTTACAAAGACCTGACTTTCACGAAGTTTAGGAAAAAGTAAAATTTGAGGTCCACTCAATACTTACTATAAAAGGAATTGAATGAGAAATTTATTTTGGGACGAATAGAGTATATTAGTATATATGTAATTTTTCTAAGTGGTTGAAAAATCAAAGGGAGGCAGTGCCTTATGTTGACAATTCAAAACTTCAACTTGAACATGTATTTTGGTGATTTTGAACCATTCAAAGTTCAAACTTGAACATTTGATGACCATACACTATTTGTTTTCTTTTCCTCTTTTGACCTCCTAATAGAAACATGGAATCAATTATAGATTGATATTCCATCTTTATAGGTTGAATATCAATGTTTTCATTAGTTCCCGCCGGTTCTGAAGTATTCGTCCATATTGACTTTTTCTAGTCCGGTTTTCTAGTTGACCCAAAATTGATGGGGGGTGAGGTAAGGGGACATGAGGAATCTCCCAAAATAAGATGCCATAATCCGCATATCTTTTAGGGAAGTGGATTATGATGTAATGTGGCAGTATACATGATCACATTGCTATAATTTTTTGGTAATGTATATGACCATGTTTGGTAAGGTAAGTCTTATTTCGAAAATAAAAACATAAAAGTCCTATTTTGGTATAATTTCAATATTTTAGTCTTGCTTTGGTCTTTCTCCATTTAAAATTTGACCATGTGAATAGTGACTGGAAGATCATTTTAGGACAGAATTTTTTTTTTCAATGCATCATCTCTTTCTTTCATAAGAATGACACATCAGATTCTACTAATTTCATACTTTTCTTGAATTCGTTTACTTACTACAAATGTTTACCGGGGGGGTTAGGGGGGTAGGAATCATCAATTTTATGAATGAAGTTCTGTTGGGGGCAGTGGCTTCCGTGGCCACTGGATTCCAGTGGCCATGGAACCGGACCGATGTTTTTTATTTATTTCACTTAAATTAATAGTATAAATTAATTTCAAAATAAATTTTAGATAATTCACTCTCACAATTTATTAGGGATGTGAACGAATATTAATCAAATCGGTTGTATCATTACAAAATCAGTATCCGTTTATTTTTGTCGGATGTTGAATTCGGTTACGGATCTTGACGGATACTGAAAATTAAAACCGTATCTACATCCGTCGGATATCGGTGATTGGATATATCCGTATCCGTTTCATATTTTAAAATCAAATTAAACAATACTTTAATTTAAAAGTAGATTAAAGTCAAACTATTATTAAATCAACTATAATTTAGTATGTGATAATTATTTTCTTTGTTTTCATGATTTATGATATTTTACAATAACTCAATATGATAAAAAGATATATACAACACACATATACACATTTATTTTGTATATAAAAATGTCATATATTCTGAAACACCTATAGAAAAACAAAATATAAACATAAAAAGTTAGAAAAAACTATACATAACGGATCAGATATTAAGATAAACGATTATTTAAAGGAATGCATATTCGGATTGGATTTTAAACAGATCAAATATACAATTACCAAATCCGTATTCGTTTAGTAATCGAATATGGATAATATCCATTTAAAATGGATACAGCTACTTTCTCTTTAAAAGGATACATCTACGGACGGTAGTCGAATTTTGGGCTATCCGTTGATAGTTCTACAATTTATATATATTGAAATTAAAATATCTTTTAAATGAGGACAAGGTTGGGCAATATCATTCTCCAAAAGGTGAAATCGCTCACTCTGGGCGCTCCTCACCCCCGACCCGACGGGAATGTGAGGGTTGGGCAATATCATGGGATGACTTGGAGGCGCCGATCTCCCGTTCATAAAATTAACGGTTCCTACCTCCCTAAACCTTTTGGAAATCTCCCACCACGTTCCGATCTGAACACACTCCTCACTCCTTCAATTGCATTCCACAAGTTCATTTTGATTTTGGAGACAAATTTTACTTCCCTCACCCCACATTATCTCTGCCAAGACTCACCCATCAAGTAAGAAAGTACTGATAGAGGTTATCCACCATCGTCCGTCTACTTCTTTCATTACTTCATCATCCCCATTAACTCACATGATCCATATACCCTCATTGACTCATTCATTACTCCTCCGTATTATTCATTGATTCATGCCCGCATTCAAAGTGAAGTACGGGAGGGGTTAAATCATCATGGCCATCTCCAAGAAACAGAGTTCCCAATACCCTTTTTTAGATCTTCAATTTCTGGTTTTCCTGACGGCGTGCGCCTCATCGGTTCTTGATTTCTCGGCGGTGAGAGCGGAGACGTCGGCGCGTTCACTCGACGCGCTTCTTCAAGTGCGAGCATTCCGGGCGCTTGCTCTGCAGAAGACTGGCGTGCCCTGTGACGGCGATGTGCCTTCCGGCCTTGCCGGGATCGGAGTTTCGGCGGTGAGACTGAGGAGCGGGAGCGTGAGGAGGAAAGGGTTCAGAGGCTTCAATGAATTCAGCATTCCGGCCGGAGTGGCGTCGCAGCCGGACGCGGAGAGGCTGGTTCTCGTCTACCATAATTTAGGCAACTGGTCCGGCGTCTATTACCCTCTGCCGGAAAGTTACCTTTATTTGACCCTGTATTGGGCCTATGGGTGTATACGAATCGAATCAAAGCAAATATATCACTATTCGATTCGTATTCGATTAAAGTAATATGTATTCGAATTTGGATTCGTATATAATTCGAATTTTAAAAAATATTCGTATTCGATTCGATAGATATTTGGCGTATTTGAATTCGTATTCGAATATTCGAATTCGAAAATATTAGAAATTTTTTTATTAAAATAGATTTCTTAAAGACATTAAATTATTATTTTATAATAATGTAAAATGTAGTAAAAATATGTTATATAAATTTATATGTACACAAAAATTTAATATATTAAAATATGTTAACATATGTACACAGATATTTAATATTTTAGAATATATATATAAATTTATTTATTAATTATAATATTCGAATAATTTGAATAATAAACGAATCGAATCTATTAATATTTGTATTCGGATTCGAATATAATTCGAATCTAAAATACGATTCGTATTCGGATTCGAATTCGAATATAGCGAATACGAATCATCATTTTCGAATACGAATCACGAATCAAATATATTTTATTTGATTTGTATGCACCCCTAATTGGGCCTACTGGCTTACGACGCTTCCGATTTGTCGGCTTCAGAGCCGCCGGAGCTCGATTTATGGGCATCGGAGGTGCCTTTTCTGATTAAGTTCTCACGGATGAAACCGGCGCAGGCCAAGTGTGCGTTCTTCGATTTGGACGGGTCATTGGAATTCGACATTGTTGTCGACGGGAACTAGGGATGGCAACGGGTCGGGTTCGGGTCGGATAGTACTATACTCGAACTCGACCCGACTTTAAAAACCGAAACCCGAACCCGACCCGAAACCCGACTTTTTAAGCCAAAACCCGAACTCGACCCGAACCCCACATTCCAACCAGAAACCCGAACCCGACCCGAACCCGACTTTTAACTAATAATTAATTCGGCGTACCACAAAAATTTTAAAAAGATTACATCTATTTTTTTTTGTGTCTCATTTTTTTATTAAGAAATTATAAAAATAATTATAAAAGGCATACTTGATATAGTAGCACTTTGTCAAGAGATTATACGGAGTACTCATTATATCCATAGATAGGCTTTTATGTTATAAAATATTCGGGTTTGAGTCGGGTCGGGTGCGGGGTCGGGTCGGGTCGGGTAAATTAATAAACCCACACCCGACCCGACCCGATGTCGGGTTCGGGTAAAAAATTTCGGGTCGGGTTTGGTTTATTTTATTCTCAGTTCGGGTTCAGATATTTTAGTGGTCGGTCGGGTCGGTTAAGCTCGGGTTCGGGTTGAATTGCCATCCCTAACGGGAACATATGCAGGGGTACAAAGGAAGGGCATTTCGCCATCGTCGTCGAATTGCCTACTCCGGGGCAAGCCGGAAAACTCCCGGCGGCCGACATCGACGGCAGCAAAAGCAGTAGGGATAATAATGGATTCAAAAAGATATTATTTTGGGTAATTTTTGGGACGGCAATTGGTGGAGTTGTAATTTTGGGTTTCTTGATATTAGTATTAGCTTGTATGAAGAAAAAAAGCGAGGAGAAGAAAACGCCGGAGGAGGCTTCCGAACGAGACGTGGCGTTGCAGATGACCGCAGCCGGACACACAGCGGCGCCGCTGGTTTCCCGGTCTCGGAAAAGTCCGTTGTGGGAGGATGAATATGTTGCATAAGTCTTATAGGTCCATTAGAACATGAAATAAGATGGCAATGATGTCACAATTGTGCACACTTTTTAGTATAACATATTTTTTGTATTAACATGTTTCAATTGCACTAACCAATGTCCGCCCATCAAACTATTATTGTGTTAGGTCGCGTTTGACATCAGCGTCAGAGATTAACGTTAGAGCATTGGCAGCGGCAAGGCAAAGCCTTGCCACTCCATGCCACATCAGATTCTGTAAGTTCATTAGCGAGGCGAGCCAAGCCGTGTCACCCCTCTTTGTGAAGCATCACCGAGGCAATCTTGCTCTTTTTTATTTTTTATCTTTTGTTTCACTTGTCTTCTTCTTTAATTTGCTCCTCTTCTCTCTCTTTTTTTCAGTTCTTTTTCTCTTTCCCTTGTGAAGATTTGTACTGTGCATATAAACTGGCCACTCGAAACAAAAATAGTTATAAACTGTTTGCTACAATTTTGTAAAACCAGTCTTTGGAGAATAAAGTTTACTTTTTTATTGATGAATTGATTTTTCTTCTATTTTCTCCAAGAATCTAAAATTAACTTGATTTAAATTTTCATATTCTCAAAAGAAAGAAATTAAATAAGCTTTTTGCGAAGGTAGTAGAAATTTTCTTTAATGATAAAATATACGGAGTATGATAAAATAATTTTTATTAATCACAATACATCATTTTTTTGAAAAAAAAAAGATAAAAAGAATGACTTGCCATTGTAGGAGTTGCTACTCCACACACATGTCACTCTATGACTAGACTGTTTCTTATTGGTTGAAATACGCCACGTCAGCGTGTATCATTTCATTTCTCTACTTGCCATTGTTCATGCTCTTAGCGTTTTGAAAAAGCTATCCGACGGTAACTTTTAGCGTTAGCGTTTTCAGAATTAATCTGTACCGTTAAATTTTTATCCAAAATGCGAACGCTAATCAAAAACGCTATTGCCAAACAAAGCCTTATTGGGATTTCAATGATCTACATAGATTCAATGCTCAAGTTGTTGAATGCAATATTTTTAAACTTATTTTATTTAAATAGTGATATAGAAGCAGATAACAAATTTATATTATTCATCGATTCGTAAATATTTTTCTCATTTGACTCTTTACAATTTTCAATATTACAATTTGATTACTAATATATGTACTTAAACATAAATATATTTTATCTAATAATATAATTTAAATTTTTGAATAATAAAAAGAAAAATTAATTTTAAAAAAATATTTTCTTTAGCATACAAATGTCACTTCTATAATTAGGAACTATTTCAGGGCAAATCTTTTTGAAAGCTTATCATTTCTCAATTATAAGACCACCAATATACTTCTTCCGTCCCGCTATATTTGTCCACTTTTAACTTTTGGAAATGTTCATCTAAGCACTTTGACTCATCAAATTCTCTCAATGTGTAAGTTTAAATATAGTCATGGGTGATCTGGTTTGATTTGTCTTAACATATAGATTATTAATATATAATTTCTATAATTTTTTAATATACAAATTACAAGATAAAATAGATTAGAGAAGTGTATTGGATGATTTGCAAAAATGAAAGTGGACAAATACTCTAGGACGGAGCGAGTATTCTTTATTTTCAAATACAGAAATCATGAATATTTTCATAATATTTTTCTAGAGCGGACGTGAAAACCATCATGTTGTAAATGGTAATTTTTAGAAAGAGAATATGCGATGTCACACCACTTATGACATCAGTGGTTTGAGCACTTAAAGTGACTTGTTTAAAAAATTGATGGTTTACCCTCCTAACCTATTTGAAGGCTGAGATGAGGGCGTGATGAAATTGATGAGTTCGTAGAGTTAAAAAAATAGAAACCATCAATTTTACGAATAAATCACCGTAGGTTGTCGGTGTCTCAAAACCAATAGTGTCATGAAGTGGTTAGAAATTGCTCTTTTGTTAAAAGAAAGAACCGAGTGGCAATGAATTGGGCTTCAATACATAAATGGATAACAAATTCTGAAATCAATTGGGCTCAAATTGGAGCCCAATATCTCTACGAACTTCTCGGGTCCCGAGTCGTCTAGAAATTTCCTCATCGACAGCTTCATACCAATCGACAACACGAATCTTCGCAATTTCCGTCTCTACGATCTGAAACCCTAGCAGACAACGCGACGCAGGGAAGAAGAAGAAGAAGAGATCGCACCTTGAGAAATGGGGAAGCAGCCCGTGAAGTTGAAGGCCGTCGTCTACGCGCTTTCTCCGTTCCAGCAGAAGGTGATGCCTGGTCTATGGAAGGACCTTCCCGGCAAGATCCACCACAAGATCTCCGAGAACTGGATCAGCGCATCCCTATTGCTCGGCCCTCTCATCGGTGTCCACTTGTACGTGCCGCCACGCTTTTACATAAATCGATTATCTCGCATAGATTTTTTATTTTGCCTCGGTCCTTAAATTGATCTTCCGACTTTTTGCTAATTATTACTGAAATCTATGTTTTCTGCATGAATGATTTCCTTTTGTTTTGATTAGATTTTGTTTGGGTAGCCATTTCTATGAAATGACATGCTTTTGGTACACACACTGCAATTATTTTTGGCATAGAAGAATGGGTTCATTACATGGTAGGCTTGGTAGGTCCAATCTGCAATTTGTATAGTAATAGAATTATACTGGAGCTGATTTCTTAGAACTAAGTTGCAGTGGGATAGGAAATGACATTTTAAAGAATAAACGTAGGATAGAACAATATTTGCCTTTTTTTTGTGTTATCATTGATTATATAGGCTCACATAAACACTTGTGATACTTGAATGGTTTCTCATCATACTTTATTTGAAATTGCTCGTCTTTGATGTGCTATTTAGTCTAGACATGTATTTGTTTTACATCTAGAGCTTGGAATGTCAAATGCATGCTGGTTAGTCCATAAGCTTGGAATGTGTATGAAATGCCATTTCTTCTACATCTGTTTGGACTCATTTATACTCTAACCGGAGTTTTAATTTGGCAAAGATGGTGTTTGTTAAAATTCCACAGAAATCTCGTTTAGGAAGGGTGTATGGCCATAGAACTTACCCCTACTAGATTCATTGGATATCAAAAGTGCATTTATTCCACATCCAAGAAGTTCAAAACATATAGCTCAACTAAAAATAAACACGTATGTAGAAATAAAGTTCTATGGCCATACATCCTCCATAGTCCCTTCAGTGTATGTTTGGTGAACCTCAAAGAAACCAGGCCAATGAAATAATCCTGCCCCCACCCCACTCCGACCACACACCCCTCAAAAAAAAGAGAAAAGAAATAGGGTTGAATCTCCCCAATCATGGAATCAAGTCTCGACCATTGTTGACCCCATTCTACTCTCCACCACTAAAACTTAAGTTCATTTGATACCGTTCTAATTTTTTTCATCCAAAGAGCTGGGTTCCAAGTTTCAAGACATAATATGTTCCGTCTTGATTTCCAAACTCATTTCATTTCAACATTGCTATGCTCATCAAACTAGCCTTGAAAATACTCTGATTAGTTTCATCCCACTTTATTTTCTTAAACAGTATGGTTTGGTGAACTTAGCCATACAAGTAGTAATGGGGAGTTTTATATCATCCATTGAATTATACTCCGTACACCATTAATCATTCTTTCGCTTGTATTCTTCCTTATTAATTATTCTTTCACTGGTTCATACATGCAGGTATGTGAAGCAATACCAGGAACATGAAAAGTTGTCTCACAGATACTGATGGCTGAAGCTGTGAACCTTCTTCGTTGATGTTGAAATTCCCAATTTTTTTAAAAATAAAAAATATTACCTGGAAATAAGTTGAGAACTATGGTTTTTATTCTGTCTGTCTACAACAATTGATCATCCCGTGCAAGATTTCTTTTACAAGTTTTTATGTGTTTTTCAAGTTTTATACTCTACTTTTTATGGGTTTTATTGGGTTGTCGCACATTGTTCGTATGAAGTAACACCATAGTGGATAATTAATGTTAGATTTATTGGATTTTTTGAAGTAGCACCATATAGGGTAATTGATGTTTGATATATGAATTGTTTTTTAAGGCATAGATTTACTTTGCAAATTTAACTGAAAGCAAGTGCTGGATGACATTTCAAATCGACAAATGGCATTTTTACATGGAACATTATTTAGAAAATTGAAAGGTGAGCCAATCACACTGGAATATTATGAAGGGTTTAGAAGATTATTATTCCCCGTCTTAGAATCATCTCTTAGTTTCATTGATCATAAATTAACAAATACGTAGTACTAGTAAATGTTATAACCTACTTATGGAACGAAGCACGGTCACTGTGGAGGCAAGCTGGATCACCGACTTAACACCCCTCCGTTCCTACTGAGATATAGTGACTCCCGAAAACGATGAGGTTAGCATGGTGCTTTAATGACTCTTGAGCTATGGACAACGAGGTCCAATTGGAGTAATCGGGATACTCCTAGAAGAATCACCTATGTAAGAGTGAAGTGCGGTCGCTTCAACAGAAGGATTTCGGGCTGACTCTGACACTCTCGCAGAACCAGATGCATGTTCCACGACCATAATGGGCACACCCATGAGAACAGAATGATGGTTGGTTGAAACTTGTGTATTTTATATCGTCGTTTACATAAACGGCAGTACAGTCCAAAGACATCACGTTCTACTGAACAGCCAATAGAGAAGATATACTTTACAAGGAGTAGGTTCAAAGGCATAAAACCTACCTACTCTTGCAGGTTTCAACTATAGAGTTATTGCCAGTTACATGAATTAATATTCATTCATGTGGGGGATTGTTGGAGATTTAAAGTAATTTGGACCTTTTCGGACATAAATTCGGTAGGGTCCACAAAATTATTTTCCAAAATAATTATGGACGATTAATCTCGTAAGTAAGACGAACGTCTTGACATATGACACGTCATAAACGGTGCTCGGGTGAATGAGAAATTAATTCTCAAAGTTGAATGCTAAGGTAGAGTAAAAGCCTTTGTCCCACACCGGTTTCTAAACCTTTCGTATTCTCATATTTAAGCTTAGGCATTGAATTGAGCTTATGAAAGGAACAAGAAGAGGACTTCTCGCACGCCCGCCGCCGCCGCCGTCTGTTCGGCTCGGCACGTCACGACACGCACGTCACCTACTCCGGCTATAACTCTCGTCGTTCTCGTTCGCCGGTGCTTTGTTCTACCACTCTAGACTTAGCACGTTGCGGTTTTATCCTGGGAGGAGATTGCCCACGTTTGCCAGTGCGGGAGGCGGGCAATACTACCTTAAGGAAAGCTTCAGCGACTACGCTTTCCTTACCCTTCTTTCCATAAACCACTCCGGCGTTGTTCCTCTCTTCATCCGACGTCACTGTTAGCCGTTCAAGCGCCCGTCCGTTCGTGTTCCTGCATCCGTTCGAGCATCCGAAGACTCCAAGTTTTATTTTGTTTTATTTTTGTTGTAAAATCCGAACATTTTATAAGTTCGGATTATTTTATTTTTATTTTTCCCGCTGTAATAATCAACAGGGCCTGTATTATTTAGCCTATTTATGTACTTGTATATATATCAGTTTGTGATTAATGAAAAATAGATGAATGTGTGCTAAAATTCTACATGGTATCTGGTCGAGTGCTAGAAGTAATCAATCTATAGATTTCTGCTTATTGTGATTCTAATTGGACTAGTTTGTGTCTCGTCGCCTTCGTCGGTCCGTCTACAGATATTTTATTATGTTTGGTACTTCTCTAGGGTCATGGAAGACCAAGAAGCATACAACTCTCTCGAGGTATCCACGCGTTATGTTCCTACTTGTTATCAGCTAGCAAATATTTCTACGGAACGTTTATCAAAACATATTTTTGATTTGTTATTCTTTAAATTAGACATTCATGATATTCATTCGCCAACTTAAGTTGGAGTGTTAGCAGATATTACTATATAGGCCGCAAAGTAGCGTGTTGGCCCATATTATCAGGGGCGGATCCATATTATAGTAGTTGGGGGCAATGGCCCCCTACTATTTTTAAGTTTTTTTAATCATATGTATTGTGATACTTAATATTTTTTAATGTCTCTTAGAGTCATGTAATTTATGACCCCAACTTAAAATATTAAAGATCTCAATTGAAAGCATTAGAGACTTCAATTAATAGTGTTAAGTAAGAAAAGAATGAGAGAAGTTGAATATTTAAATATTAAATGAATATAATTTTAAAGTGAAATATTTAAAAGTCTAAAGATAAATTCTTAAGTAGTACACTAAAAATATACGGAGTAATAACTAAACTAATTTATAATATTGGCATTAAATAAAAGAATGATTTTTATATTTTTTATTATTTAAATAAATGTTTGAGGGTAAATTCGTTATTTTTTAAAGTTTCACATTGCATGTATAAAAAAAAGTTTTGGGGGCTTTACCCCGAACACCCCAAAAGTGACTCCTACTATCTAATATCCTGGATCCGCCACTGCATATTATTTAGCCCATCTATGTACATGTATGTATGTGTGTGTGTGTCTATACACACACACATACCGGTTTGTGAATAGTGAAAAACATAACAGTTTCCATTAAAATCCTACATTAATGCATGTTTAAATAATAAAAACAATGCGACATGGCTGGTAAATTAAAACAATGCAACCTTAATTACTTCACTCCATATAAAGTTATGTATGTATCACAAATCACAATATAGTTTAGGATAAACTCCTTAAGCTAAGGGTAATTAATTTGCATATAGTAATATAATTAATGTTTGAACTACCAAAATTGGAAATCTTCATCACCTCACTCTTGTGTCTCCCACTGCTCACTTAAACAAACAACAAAGTGACATGTGTGCGGTGAGTTAGACTTAGAGAACTTTGCAAATTAAATCAGACAGATTTTCTTTTAATTTGATGTATTTGTTGATGTAACTAATTTTGTCATTTTGTATTTTATTATTTTGGTTACAATTTTGACTAAATAAAGTTTTTTTTTTATAATACTGTATATGTTATTCAATGAAGAACAATGTACGTGTTGGCATTGGCATTCATTAGCATGCACGTCCAAAAATAGTTAGGAAAAATTACCCAAAATAATCCCAATTTTACCCGGTCTTTTAAAAATAATCCCATCTTTGACTGTGATGCATAATAATCCCAACTTTATTGAAATTTGTCAATTTTGGGTCGTCGTTAAGTTTCTAACGGAGGGTTAACGGAAATGCCCGTTTTAGACAACAAAATGAAAGTTGGGATTATTTTTGATGAATTTTTATTTTTTAATTTTTTTTTGAAATTTTTATTTAAATTTCTTGAATTACTTTCAACTTCCATTTCTTTTTCTTTTTTAAAACCCACCCGTATATTTTTATTTTACTCTTACCAATTTCAAGTTAGTTTCCATTGATTACCTTATTTATTTTATTATTTTTGTATCATTTTAGTTACATTTCTCATTTTTTTCATTTTTTATATCTATTATTTTTATTTTTTAAACTAAGACTAATCTTTAAAAAAGGAAAAAGAAATGATGATAGAGGTAGAAAGTAATTTAAAAAATTTAAAAAAAAATGAAAAAAATGAAAATTCATCAAAAATAATCCCAACTTTCATTTTGTTGCCCAAAACGGGCATTTCCGTTAACCCTCCGTTAGAAACTTAACGGCGACCCAAAATTGGCAAATTACAGTAAAGTTGGGATTATTATGCATCACAGTGAAAGGTGGGATTATTTTTGAAAGACCAGGTAAAGTTGGGATTATTTTGGGTAATTTTTCCAAATAGTTATTATATACGAAGAACACTATATTTAAGTTATCATAAAAGCCAAAATTAAACACTTCATCCCTCTTAAAAAGAATGTTACAATTTACTATATATTCAAAAAATCATAGAAGTTTTTGTTTATTTGTACATTCTCATCGACTATTTGATAAAATAAAATATTTTTGTCATGGATGGCTCGGAGGGTGTGCAAAGTGGCAAACTGCACCGGGCCTCTAAAATTTTAGGGCTCCATATTTTTAAATTTGCTGATAATTTTAAAGTAAAGGTATTCTAAAAAATTAAAATAGAGCCTAAAATGTAATTTTGGACCGGACCAATTTTATTTTATCATTTTTCGGGACCGGCCCTAATTTTTGTCACATCTTATTTAAAGAAACTTAGCTTTAAATTAAATTTATAATTTTATTTTTTATTTCTATACTAATCTCTAATTTCTATTATAGTGTTAAAGGAGCCTTAACCTTTTAATATACTTCCTCGTTCTCCGAGTATTTGTCCATTTTTAACTTTTTTCAATCAATTGTTTTTAACTTTTGACCCATAATTAAATAAAATATATATTGTATATTAATTAGATAAAATAATATTTTAAAAATATTTGATATATTAAATCTAATTAAACTATTTTTGTATCAATATCTAATATCATTTTAATTTTATTTGAGGTCAAAATTTACTATTTTTGACTGAAAAAAGTAAAAATGAACAAATATTCATGAAAGGAGGGAGTACTACATCCATTTAAGAGTGGTTATTCAATTTTGACTTTTTACAGTGAAAATTTATAAAATTTGAACATAGTTTAAATAAATTTTATATTAGATATTGATAGTTTGATACGAAATATATTTATAAGATTATCTTGTAAGAAATTTTCATATTATCATTTCTTTTATTTAACTAATACTTCTAGTTAACTTCAAAACCTCAAAACTCAATAAATATTACGTACTCCATATTATTCTTAGAGGAAGGGTGTACCCATGTTTCATAGTTAATACAGATGACATAGATGATAATCATTTGTACAACATAGATGATAATTATCTCTGTGATGCAGATAAATAATAATCATCTATGTAAAGCATGAATGTATTGATAGTAGCAACGATTTGGTGGCACTTTGACATTTTTCTTTTAAAAAGGGATGGGTGAGAAATAATATAAAGTCCATAACACCTACACATCTATACTATTAACAAAAGCAAAAGAATTGGGAGGGGGAAAAAATAAAAATTAATAGTAAAAAGAAGTAGTATCCCGCGCAGGAGTAATAAATGATTTAATCAATTAAAAACTTTTGGTCTTCTCCATACTTTGTACATTAACAAATTTTCAAAAAAGTACAGTATATATTACGAAGTAATAATTACATTACTTTATTTTTAGACCCTTGGACGGCTCCTTTGTGAAATGCATTACTCCTAATTGTGGTGTCACTAGACCAATTATTATGGTTTCACTTTCCACATTTAATGATGTATGAACTTGCAAAATAAAAACATGCATGAAAGCAATGCTTTCAAATTGGAACGTTGCATGTATCCTTCAAACCAAGGAATTCAAATTGGGATTCTTAAACATGCATGTGAATTCAAGATATTTATTTAAATAAGTATAACTTTGCTAATACCCAAAAATGGTTGTACGGACAAAATTCTTTATCACGAAAAATAGGGAACCCACAAGCTCCACAATAAATGTAGTTTATAAAAGAAATTCATCCCCTGTGAACATTATAGTAATTTGTTATGTAAACTTTTCTTTCTCACTTCAATTTTGAAAAATAGTTTTAAAATTTCTTATAAATTTCAATGTATATCATTTCCTAATATTAATCCATTCGCATATATAGGGGTGTAAACGGATATTAATCGGATCGGATGTGCCATTACCAAATCCGCATCCGTTTATTTTTGTCGGATATCGAATTCGGATACGGATCTTGACGGATACTGAAAATCAAAACCGTATCCGCATCCGTCGGATATCGGTCGGATATCGGATATATCCGTATCCGTTTCCAATTTTTAAAATCAACTTAAAAAATACTTTATTTTTAAAATTAGATTAAAGTCAAGCTATTATTAAATCAACTATAATTTGTTATGAGATGATTATTTTCTTTGTTTTCATGATTTCTGATATTCTACGATAACTTTATATGATAAAAAGATATACACAACACATATATACACATATTTTTATATGTCTGTATATATTTTTATGTGTACACATTTATTTTGTATTTAGAAATGTCTTATATTTTTAAATATCAATAGAGAAAAAAAATATAAAAATAAAAAATTAGAAAAAACTATATATAACGGATCGGATATTCGGATAAACGGTTATTTAAACGGATGCATATGCGGATCGGATTTTAAACGGATCGGATATACAATTACCAAATCCGTATCCGTTTAGTAATCGGATATCCTTAATCGGATACGGATAATATCCGTTTAAAATGGATGCGGATATTTCCTCTTTAAACGGATACGGATGCGGACGGTAATCGGATTTTCGGCTATCCGTTTACAGCCCTACGCATATATATATGGAAAGCTTAAATAATTTGTAATGCTCATTCTATAACATATTATTGGCCGTGCAACGCACGGGTACGAATAATCTAGTGCGTCTTAAACCAATACACTATTCTTCTCACATTATATTATGTGTCTCATGAGTACCATAATACTCACAATACATACGAGTTGAAGTATGTAAAACAAAACGTGTGATATATAAAAGACAACGAAATGACATGCTGTGCGGTGAGTGACTATGTACTGTTCTTTTATTTAATTAATACTCCCTCCGTCCCGCTATATTCATTCAATTTTGACTTTTGGAACTGTTCATCTAAGCACTTTGACTCATCAAATTCTCTCAATCTATAAGCCTAAATATAGTCATGTGTGATCTTTTTGGATGGTGTGTAAAAATGAAAGTGGACAAATACTCTGGGACGGAGGTAGTATTTTTAATACATAGATTAATCAGAATTCACCCTAAATAGGACAAAAACATAGAGAAAAGTACCAAAATAGGGCTTTCATGTTTTTTTCCCAAAATAGAACTTTCCAGTGTGGTAATGTGACTTTGCATTGTGGTAATGTGACAATGTACATGTGCACATTACTATACGTTTTTGGTAATGTATATGACCATGTTTAGTAATCTAAGTCTTATTTCAGGAATAAAAACATGGAAATCCTATTTTGGTATATTTTCAATGTTTTAGTCCTACTTTGGTTTTTCTCCCTAGATTAATATTTAACATGCTCCCCCGTTTCATTTGCATCTTTACATACTTTATTCACATGCAATGATCAAACTTTATACACATTATTTCCCTACTTTTTACTATTTATTTAATAAAATAATATAATCATGTCATCTCTAGTTTTGTAAATTTTTTGGTGTAGTTTTTTAAAATGTTATTTTTATTTTTTTAATTTTACATCTACAATCAAATATATTAAATTGAAAATAAAATTGATCAATTATTGTGTAAAAATTTAGAGTAAAACTGATCTGTTTTCATTAAACAACCAAGACCGTATATATACAAGTTTACACGAGACGGGCTAGGGTTACACGAGGCCCAATACAAAAATACAATTAAATACAAATATCCGCTAACACTCCCCCTCAAGTTGGCGCATGAAGATCCTGAATGCCCAACTTGCACAACAAAAAATCAAAACTAGGTTTGCCCAACGGCTTAGTGAAAATATCGGCCAACTGGTACCGAGTGGGGACATATTTTGTCGACACCTCATGTCGCTGGACACTTTCTCGAACGGTGTGACAATCAACATCCACATGCTTCATTCGTTCATGGAAAACAGGATTAGCTGCAATATACAAAGCTGACTGATTGTCACAATATAATCGGGGGGGATATAAAATAGGAACTCCCAAGGCGAGGAGAATCCCTCGCATCCAACGGACCTCCACACAAGCATTTGC
>OOIL02000559.1:478491-491865 GCA_900332095.2 Cuscuta campestris
ACAAATTGATTATAATAGACCACCACAGTTTGGCCTTTTTGACGAAGATTTTGAAGCTCGTTTTCAAGTTGGTAAATGTGAGGCTCATTTACCGTACTATAACGTGCCTTCAAATCGGTCCACAATTCATGAACCACAGTATGGGAAGCAATACTGGGTTGAATTGTTTCTTCAACACTGTTAAAAATCCAACTACAAATTGTAGAATTATTGGCTTCCCAAGCCTCAATTTCTATCGGATCTGTAGGTTTAGGCACACCAACGGGTGACAAAAACCCTGCCTTGCTACGACCCTTCAACGCATTCACAATAGTTTTCTCCCATGTATCAAAATTATCGCCTTTCAAAACATGCTTCGTGAGAGCATTACCTGGGCCTTCGGAAGGATGAAGATAATACTCAGACGAGGGATCATGAATCAAACGAGTTTTCTTCGTGGTGGACGTCATTGCCAATTTTCAAAGAGAAACAGAATCACAGGAGACCAAATTATTGGAGTATTCGCTTGCCAATAATTGAAGAACGCCGCAACAATAGGAAAACAATAGGAAGGACCAATAATTGAACCTCCGCAACAATAATTGATCCTCCTCTGCCGAAGTAACTATTAGCGTCGCCGACGGGAAATTCGCTGGCCACACACGATCACACACAAACACACGATCGACCGACGGCGATCGAGATCAGCACCGAAAAAAAACGTATCTTGCCCAGGGTTTGGCTCTGATACCATGTAAAAATTTAGAGTAAAACTGATCTGTTTTCATTAAACAACCAAGACCGTATATATACAAGTTTACACGAGACGGGCTAGGGTTACACGAGGCCTAATACAAAAATACAATTAAATACAAATATCCGCTAACAGATTGTGACTCGAAAGATACAATTGGGACTTGGGAGGGAGTACAATGTTACGTATCAAATGATCGATAACCATATATTAGCCCACACTCGGTATGTAAATTATTACTCCGTATTTAAAATAGAAAAAAAATTATTTAAATTTTTTAATGTTCAGTATGGTCGTCATTGGGTACATTATGTACATTGAGATTCTGATTAATTAAATTCTCCGTATCTCCACAATATTTCTTTATTGATGATTTAGTTAATTTCTTTATGTTTTTTTTTCTTAAAAAAAGAAACAAATAGTCATAGAGAGGGTACTAGCTGCTCTATCATTGAAAGTTGAGTAAAACGTTGCAAGAGGGTGTTTTGTACTCAAGAAGTCATACACTATAAGTATAACTAAATTTAGAACTCATTTTGTACTCAAGAAGTCATACGCTATAAGTATAACTAAATTTGTCAAACACACAAAACTATTTTTGGACCAAGTAGAAGCTAAAAAATTATTCTCAAACACGGTGCCAAACATCTTCTTAAAAGTGGTCGTAGTAGGCTAGTAGCTATGAACAAAAATATAAAATTGTTAGGAGAGACATATAAAATTGTAATACACCCATCAGTTTTGAAATATCAAATTTTTATAATATTTGATCATTTTAAATTATATACTCCCTCCGTCCCTAAATAAACTTCTTCTTTCATTTTTTCTTTGTCCCCAAATAAACTTCTCTTTTCTCTTAAAAAACCTCTTTTACCCCTTACTTTTTCATACCTTACCTATCACATCATACCTTTTTACTAATAATCTACCTATCACATCTTATTTTTACACATCATATCAAGAGTATTTTTGGAAAGTTGACACCAAAATATCCATCTCTTAAATCCTCAAAAAGTCAAAAAATGTGAAATTTTTTACGGGACGGAGAGTAGGTAGCAAATGGTTTTACAAATTACGTAGTACTCCCTTCGTCCTATATTTTTCTTCCCATTGCGCAAAACGAAGAAAAATCCCAAGTTTTTTCAATCTATTTTATTTAAATATTGGTATAGAAATAAAAAATAAAACATACATATTTTAAAAAAACATCAAAAGTTCAACAAAACAAGTGGTGACACGAATATTTTATTTTATCATATGAGACATGTAAAAACACAAATAAATATAAATTCTCGTGAAGTTAGAATAGTGCTCTGGGAAAAAAGTTTTAGGACGGAGGGAGTGATAGAGAGTAGCGTCACGATGGAACACTTGATTCGACCAAAAAGTACGTGGATATGTTAAAAACATTTTAAAAGTTTAATGCCGGAGTAGAATATTGTTTTGTTTAACAATTTCATGCGGATAAAAAGGGGTACGGTTCTTATTCCGAGCATCTTGTCGTAAACATTAATTATTATTATTAGCTTATATGGTAAGTTTATCGCATCAATATAATTAGCTAGTGAACACATAGACCTAAGTCCTATTCACCATCGGTGTTAATTAGAGGTTAGCCTTAACGTTTTGAAATAATCATTTGACAGTAGCGTTTGGCATTTTGGAAAAAGAATATCTGACGGTAGCATTAACGTTTTGGAAAAGTTAATGAACATCATTAAAGTTTTATTCAAAATGTTAATTCTAATCGAAAACAATGTTATCAAACAAGGTCCTAAAAACTGAAAAACTAATAAGTGAAACACCATAATGTTTTTTTAGTTGAAAAAATATTATGGTATTTAACTCAATTTTAGTTGGTAGTCTGGGAATTAGAACTGATAAGGGTGAACATAGTGAAATATCTGGATCTGATTCAAGGTTTGGAAAAGATTAGTCAACACATTTGATCTAACACGTAGGGCCCGTTTAGCAATAACATTTTTTTATTCGCGTTAGTCTTTTAGATAAAGTTTTAATGGTGCAAATTAACTTTGAAAACGCTAACGTTAAATGTTGTTTGCAGATAGTTTTTTCAAAACGTTAACGTTAGTTTATAATGCTATTCTTAAACAGGTCTATAGCTCCAAATTGGAAGCAGTAAATGAGGAATTACGTTCGCAATGCATTTTTTCTTTCAAAAATAAATTTAGAATGGATCCATAATCGATAATCCGATACCAATAGTCTAACCAGAACCGATATCATGTACACCTCTTCTGATTCCAGTTGCCAGTCTACCTTCAAAATGGCTGGATGCGGAACTAGACGTCTTGACCGGAACCAACCGGTGACCNCTAATTTAGAGCCCACAGGTGATCTTTAATCCATTTCTGGAATCATTTTACATGTTTAATTGAAACGGGCCACGGTTTTATTAGGGTGTAGCAGCCCAATAGCAGATGAACAACTCAGGTGGATCAGGCCCGATGATTAATATATGGATCTGGATTACGTGGCCTGGGGCTCGTGCCTAAGACCTGAGCCTATGTGGTATCCATGGGAGGATCTACATATTATCTTGTGGAGCGACCGAGTCAATTATTTTTCACATGACATTATTCAAGTACTATTTAGAAAATGAAAAATTTTATGTTAAATATTTGAAAATGACATACTTCGTTCGTTCCTATTTTGATTACAAATTGTGGATTACGAGGTAAAATCTTACGATTTTTAAAATCATTTTATTTATAATTTGGTACATAAATAATAAATGAAATTTACATGTTAAAAAACTATATCAAAATTTCTACAAAACAAAAGATGATGAGAATATTTTAATTTATCAAATAATTAGTAAACACACATAAACAAATAAAAGTTATCGAGAAGGAAGAGAAACTAAAATTTTAATCAAAATGGGAACTGAGGGAGTATATTTAAGTACTCCCTCCGTTTTTGAAAAAAGTTCTATTTTGACCAAGTGGTAAATTAAAGAAGTGTTAAATTCTAGTTGACTTTCAATTTTATCCTTGACGCAATAAGTAAAACTAAGAAGTGATGGATAAATTATTAGAAAATACTACGATGTGATAGATTGTGTAAGGAATACTAAGGGTAAAAAGAGTTTTAATAGAAATTGGACTTAAGAAAAAATGAATTAAGTCCCCCACCTTAGTATGATATCTTAGCTAGCTAGGAATCTCTTAGCTTTATCTTCATTTTAACATCGTTCTTTGTGACTCTCTCTCCACTTAGCTATTTCAAACAACTCCATTCTTCACCACGAACAAGGGTCGGAGCAAGAGTAAAATAATGGAAGTCCTCTTTATTCTCTTGTTAACTCTCTTCTCAACTCCCATGATCCTCCCGTCCCCGGCCGCCGCCGCCGCGGCCCACACCGACAGCATCTACGCGAGCTGCTCGCGGACGAGGTTCAACCCGGGGACGGTCTACGAGTCAAATGTCAACTCGGCGCTCGCGTCGCTGGTCAACTCCGCCAACTCGGCCACATTCAACAAGTTCAAGACCTCCCTCCCTGGGTCCACCGACCCGGACGTCGTCTACAGCCTATACCAGTGCCGCGGCGACCTCAGCGTCCCAGACTGCGGGACCTGCGTCGCCGCGGCCGTGAGCCGGCTCGGCTCGCTCTGCCAAGACACCTCCGGCGGCTCTCTGCAGCTCGAGGGGTGTCTTGTCAGATACGACAACGTGTCCTTCCTTGGGGCACCGGAGGACACGGTTGCCCTACAGAAGTGCGGGCCCACGGCCTCGTCCGGCGACGTGGTCACCGGACGAGAGGCCGTGCTGACGTACCTAACTCAAGGAGGGCAGTACTTCAGGGTGGGAGGGTACGGGCGGGTGCAGGGTATGGCGCAGTGCACGCAGGACGTGGACCCACAAAAGTGCCAAGATTGTTTAAGGAAGGCCATCGATGGGCTGGGAAGCGCGTGTGGGTCCGCCTCGTGGGGATACGTGTACTTGTCGAAGTGCTACGCGCGGTTCTCGGAGCGTGGGTTTTCGACAAAAAGCGGTAAGCCGCCGTTCCCTCGCGTTGCCCGGTGGTCGTCGTCGGCGTCGACCGTTTGTGGCTTTTTATTTATTTTAGGGTTTTTATAACTGTGATTATATTACGGAACATTACTATTATGTCACTTCGTACTTAATGAATTGATTCCATCCATCTTTTTTTTGTCTAAATTTAATCCATCTCTCTCATAACTAGTAAAAAAATATGGAGTATATGGTAAAAAACTTTAGAAATATTTACACTAAATATTACTAAAACTTAAGTTATTTTTCTAAATAGCACTTAAACTGTTTTATTCCATAAATAAGACTTAATAATGTCCAGAAGAATGAATAATATCTAGTGATGACGAATATTTACTTGAATAATGACTAATGGATAATGACTAAAAGTGCTACATTGGGAAAAAAACACATGTAGTGCTATTTAGAAAAAGTCATTATATTTTAATACTATTGAAGTAAATTTCCCTTATTTTAAACTACATATTTATTATCATAATAAAAAATACTCTCTCCGTTCTTGAAAACAATTCTCAGTTAGTTTAACCAGGTGCCAAAATAAAGAAGAGAAAAATTTTAAAAATTGGAACGTTCAAAGATATAAAAGTTAAAAATGTTTTAAGGGGATAGAGGAGAAGTTAGTATCAAATTTGTTTCGACTAGTTCCACATATATATGTGTTTGCCATGCTAATGCTTATTATGCCTTTTTTTTATTAGGAGAGTATTTTTTGTACACTAAACTTTTACATTAAAACTACGGAATATATGAGCACCTTTTTGGGGCAAGTGGGATCTGAGATCGGATTATTATATACTCATCCATGCTAAGGAATTCAATAAATGGAATATGGACTTAAAGATATGTATAGATTCGAGCTCAATTCTTGATAACTATGCTGGGAGGCAATTATGCTAAATATATGACATCTTCAAGTTTTCGGTGTAGGCTTTATTTCCTGTCACCAATCTACGATTAAAATTCAATTTATCCGACTAATTAGGTTAGCGGAGGCCTTCAGGATGAGGCTTGTCCTTGAGTAAATGGAAAATGTTTTAAGGGACACGTACAACTTTTTCTCTTTCATTTAAATAGATGGCTCATTTATGCAAGAACAATTAAATGGTTATATATATGCATGCAATTCATCTTTACCTCTTTGATAGAGATTCTTTATTGAAAAGCAACCCCACTAAGGCCTAAAGTGTAGAATCATTGCCCACTAGGTAGCAGCTCTTGTGCCAAAAGGTTGAGTCCCCCCTAGCTAGCTCATTTGATAGTGTGCTGAGAGAATAAGAGATATAATATCTATTATCCTCTCCATTCCAAAATAGATTACACAGTTTTCATTTTGGCCATTTGATAATTTTTACTTTGTATTTTTTTATGTTTTTATTAACCATTTGATAATATAAAATATTCTTGTCATTATTTATTTTGTACCCCTTCCGTCCCAATTATATTTAAGTTGCAGGTTAATTATTCACATGGTCAAATTTTAACCACGTTCTTTACCCATTTTTGTTACCGATTGAGAAAATAATATAATCTTGTCGCTTCTTGTTTTGTAGAATTTTTGATATAGTTTTTAAATATAGATATATAAATTTTATTTGTTAATTCCATACTAATTTTTAAATGAGTTGAATTAAAAATAATTTTAATTAACCCTCATAAACAACAACAGACGATTCTTTTTACGACAGAGTGAGAAAAAATATGATGTGATAGGTAGGTTAAGAATTACTCCGTAATTAATAAGGATAAAAGTGACTCTTTAATAGGAAAAGAGAAGAGTTTTTTGAGACGGGTGAAAAAGGAAAGGGAAAGAATTTTGTGGGACGGAGGGAGTATTATATTCTAATATGTCCCTTCACGTGCAAATAAGATTTATCTTTTTTGTACGAATCTTGCACGTAAATATTACTCCCACCGTTATCAAAAACACTTCCTCTTTCATTTTTTCCACTTCCAACAAAACACTTCCCCTTTCTATTAAAAAACTACTTTTACCCTTACTTTTTCATACCCTACCTATCACATCATACTTTTTCTCTAATAATCTATCCATCACATCTTACTTTTACCCATCACATCAGAGACAAAATTGGAAATCAACTATAATTTAATACTTTCTTATTTTTGCCCCTAAATCAAATGGGAAGAGTTTTTCCAAACGGAGGGAGTAAGAAGTAATTAATTACTCTGCTCATATACAGTAGATGAAAAAGGTGGAGAAATGGAGAGAAGGCTTGCAATCACGATTGGGATCATTGCTGGCGTGGCAGTACTCCTCATTCTCCTCTCAATTTTATTGAGAAAACTATGTCAACCCAAAGGTACGTATTTGTGATAGGAGTAGAGAAATAATTAAATAATTTTATCAAACAATAATAAAGAATAATGGAACACACACACATATATATATATCTGTGTGTGTATATACACACACACACACACACACACATATATATATATATATAATTAGAATATAAGAAATATTTAATGGGCCACAACCACAAGTTTAAACTTTTAGTTGAATTAGTTCTTTGACATGATATCAGAGGCTTGTTGATTAGTTTCGTAAATAATTAATACATTTTTTTCTTTATTTTAAACATATTATATTCATCATTTTTTATTTTCCAACATTTTCAAAAAAAAAGAAGATCATGTATGGTCAAAGATTAATTTAATTTAGAAAAGTATGACTGTATGAGGGAGGCTAGTAAGAATATACTCCCTCCGTTCCACAAAACACTTCCGTTTTAATTTTTTGCGCATCTCATAAAATACTTCTATCCCACCTAAAATGTCTAAAATACCCCTAAAACAACTTCTACCTGCAATAAACTACATAGTGGGGTATATTTTAGATATTTTAGGTGGGAGTAAAACCGTTTAATGAGATGTGCAAAAATTTAGGGCGGAAGAGTTTTAAGGAACGGAGGGAGTATCAATTAGAATAGCTTTGATTTATTTACATAGTAGTAGACCATATGCACTAAAAATAAATGTAAGTTTGGTATATATTGACCTTGCTCTCTTCTTTATTTTGAACTTTGCAGGTTGGAAATAAAGAGAAATAAATTAAATTTGTGGATATAGAAGTAGGAAATCAAATGGGCATATCATATTGTTCATTAATTAATTACTTTGTGTGTGTAAATTGTTTGGCATCTTTGTTTTTTTTCTGTCATTATTTTGTCTGATTTTCATCTCTTTAATTAATCTTTAGAAAAGGGGTGTGTTTTTTAATTTTGAGGACGTGTCATTGAATATAAAAGCTAAAGGAAATCAAAGGGCAATGAAAAAGTTGAGGTGCTAAAGATTGTCACTTTACTTTAGGAATGAACCTTTTTCTTTATGAAAAATGCTAGGGGTACACCTTTTGGTGTATCCCATATGTCCCCTACTTCCTCCTTGTCCACTAAAAAAGGGAAAAAAATTTAAAAAAAAAATAAGTAAATAAAAATCAAATAAAAATGTGTGATGAAGAGGGGGTGGTGTACATTTGGAGTACACTTTTTGGTGTACCTCTAGCATTGCTCTTTTTTTATTTTTGGTAGTGGGCGTCTTTTATGTACGGAGTAATTAATTTGGTTTCACTATTTTTGTAGGGTAGCGTTTAAAAAAAAAAATTATCTGACGACTGACGATAGTCTTTAATGTTTTCAGAATGAATCTAAACCGTTAAAATTTTATCTAAATACTAACGCTAATTAAAATGTTGTTTCCAAACAAAACTTTAATCCTTCCGTTGAGGTTGAGGATTTGACCATTTCGGGACCAATGTTGGATCGATGATCTCTTTCAATATTTAATCTTCTAAGTGTACTAGAAACATGATTGGTCTTAAAAGACATGTATGACTAGTCATTAAAAAAATGCATTTTTATATATACATTACTAGAATCTTACTTTCGATAATCTCTCTAGAGATGTAAAATTAAAATGGAAACTATCATAATAATATTTTGATATTCGAAAGTACATATAATTCAAAATGTTTTTTTGCTTGTAATATAATTTTTACTTCACGAGAAAAAAGTAAAATAATATGCAATAGAGCCGGACAAACCTCACAAAAAATGTTACTACCTTTGTCTACGGGACGAGCTAACGGGCACTCCTCCCTTTCTCATCGGCATATCGTAATCATCAATTCAGTGATTATGGCAGGACTATATAATGAGTTTCTATATGCATTGGCTCTCAAAATCTCATATGCCTTGCTACATTTAGTGTTGTTGGGATCTTGTTTGCTTCCCTTAAATCAGTTCTCAAAACCCCGTATACAGTATACACTAATATTTTAGTGTTTATAATTATTTGAGTGCCTGAACCTATATATTAAGTTAGCTTTTGGATTGATTTGAGTTTAAGTCTATTATTTCACATGTTTCAAAGCTAAGATCATTGATTGAGAACTTGCAAAACCTGAAGTAACTTCATACAGAGTAGTTAATTTTTACAGTCGATTTGAGGAGCTTTCATTATTATTTTTTAATAATTACATCTGTATATGAATAAATGACACCAAGAATAAAAACTTCATATATCAAAACTGCATCTAAAAAATAAATTCAATTAATCAAAGATATAGCATTGATAGAGATACTATCTCTCACCAAATGGCCCATAAATAATTTATCCCCATGCCTCCAAACATCATTGTTGTGGGCTTTTGTTTTTAAAATCGAGTTCGGCCCATTCTTTAAACGACAGACCAAAAATTTTCTTGCACAGACCAATCACTCGCAGATTTTCTTCTTCACACTCCAGTTTCCCATTCCTTTTCCCTTTTGCAATCCATTTTTTTCGTATACCCAAACTCGCAATCTCAGAAAATCTACGATTTCTACTGCAAAGATCAGAACTTCATCCTGAATCCAGCAGCTTCATTTGATTCTGCATTTTCTTGAAGAACATCTTCTACCCGGGCTTGTAAATTTCTTCTTGTAATTCGTCAGATAATGGACGACGTGAAGGGTAAATTCAAAGGGTTCATGAAAAAAGTCAACAATCAGATATCTTCATCTTCTTCTTCTGGAAAATTCAAGGGCCAAGGCAGAGTTTTGGGGTCGTCTTCTCCCGGACCGGCCACCAATTCGACTCCAAGTTATTCGAATTCAAGCTCGACCCGACCCGCGAATCCCAGACCCGTTCCGCATCAGCCAAAGACTCGGGAACAAAAGGCCGATCAAAACCATGAATTCCGGGTCAACCCGGAGCAGAAATGCCATCAAAGACCAGAAATTCCCGGTGCTGATCAGAGAGATGGGTTTGATCCGTACGGCTCTTTGATCACCTCTGGTAAGAGAAACCCTAATGGCTATGAACTGAATGTGTTTGAATGCCCTGTTTGTGGAAGAGGTTATGGTTCAGAGGAAGAGGTTTCTGCTCATGTGGACACCTGTTTGAGCGCAGAAATGAGCAAAGCTTCTTCCTCGCCCAATAATGGCGCGGAGGAGAAAAGCGAGCTCGAAATGCTTGTTTCTTCTTATATTTCCAGGAGCAAAAATGGGTCTCAGGAAGTCATGGTTAAGCTTTTGAGGAACATTGTCAAGGAACCCGAGAACGCAAAGTTCAGGAAGATCCGAATGGGGAACCCGAAGATAAAGGAGGCCATAGCTGACGTGGCGGGAGGCGTGGAGCTACTGGAGTCTGTGGGGTTTGAACTGAAAGATGAGGATGGGGAAGTGTGGGCTGCCATGGATGCTCCACCCGAAGAAGAAAGGGTTGTTTTGCTTAAGAAGACGCTCTCGCTGCTGGACCCCGCCCAGCCTCAAAAAGACGAGAACATTAGATCTTCGGATCTTGCTAAGGCAGATGAACCAGCTGAACCAAGAAAAATTGATAGACAGGTATGCAGTTTGCATTGATGCCAAGCATAGTCTTTTGCTATTCTATCTTGCATTTGTTGGTAACTTGTAATAAAGTATTATAGTATGTTTTTTAATACATGTTTGTTAGTACTTTTGCTTCAAAGATTTGCATATTTTGTTGAAGAAGAAAGCTCTTATTGATATGTCACTTAATGTAAGTGTACGAGTAAACAACAACAAACCCAGTAAAATCCCGCAGAAAGTAGGGCACCCATACTTAGAAGTAGAGACACTGTTTCGAAGAGATCCCGCCTTTGAACGTATTAACACGAACAAAGTAAGAGTGCTTATACAAGACGCACACATACCAACGCTAGTAACTAGAACCAAATCATAGAAAGTACACATTCACATGCTACAGACTAAAGCAAATACAGACACCATCCTAAACTACATAGATTGGCGTATGAGTAAATAAGGCAATTGGTCATCTTATAGACCATGTGTAGCGGGCTTTATGCCCCTACCATGGAGCCCCCCTACACTACCCCCAAGGCTTTATGAGCAAAAAAATGTAAATGGCGTTACCAGCATAGCGCCACCCCCCTTCTCCCCCACCCAATCACATTTAATCTCTCTCTCTCTAATAATTAAAAAAAATATTGAAAAACAAACTATGTAATAATGAAGGGGCTTTATGCACTACACCATTATAACGTCATGGAGCCCCTGATGAGGTGGCCACCACATGGCAGATAACGCCCCTCTCGGAGTCTTGGGGCTCCATGACTACACATGGTATTAGCAATGTCTCTTTTCTTGTTATGAAAGTATATGAACCACTTTCCATGTGAAGAAACAATTAGAGAAGGGATTGTGATATTATATTTCTCTTTCTCTTCACCCCTGATTATGTATGTTTATCCCCCTGTGTGTTTGGAAATTGTCTCTCTTCATATTTAGGCTTCTATTTTACATACATACATACATTTCTTTATTTAAAACAGTTCTGGCCATGCTCATATGTCCTAACACAAACATGTCTAAACTTGACACTTCACCGTAGTTTAGGGGAGGGTATAGCTCAAACACGCACAACACAAACTAACATGTCATAGCCATGCTCATTGTTACGTACTGTTCGTTCCATAATTTTCTCCCTGTTTGACTTTTCATGAGTTCCGATGCAACACTGCGATCATTACCCAAAGCTTGACTTTCTAAAATTCGCTAGATTCGGGTGTTCTTTGCCGTGCCTGAAAGTGTGGCAGCCAAAATCGACCTGCCGGATTCTTTTTTCAACCTGTCACCGGAGGAGTTGAAAAGAGAGTCGGAAACGAGGAAGAAGAAGATCGAAGCGTCCCAACTTTTGATTCCCAAGTCTTACAAGGAGAAGATGGCAAAAGCGGCAAAGAAGAGGCACGCGAGAACCGTCATCAGGTTCCAGTTCCCAGATGGAGTGGTGCTTCAAGGGGTGTTTCTTCCATGGGAGCCAACCACGTCCCTTTACGAGGTCCGTCCTTTCATTCTTCTCTTCTTTTCATATCAATCGTAACGAATGTTTTGTTTAAAACAACAGTTTGTGAGCTCGGCGTTGAAGGAGCCGAGGTTGGAGTTTGAGCTTCTGCATCCGGTGGTGGTTAAGAGGCGGGTGATTCCACGTTTCCCGGAAGGAGGAGAGAGAGTGAGGACGCTGGAGGAGGAGGATTTGGTGCCTTCGGCATTGATAAAGTGCAAGCCCGTCGAGACTGACTCTGTCGTCTTCACCGGTCTCTCTAATGAACTGCTCGGTACGAGCGAGCCTCTTGTGTAATACTCCTTCTGTTTCACAAGACACTTTCGTCCTAATTTTTTGCGCACCACGTAAAACGTTTCTACTCCGCCTGGAATGTCTAAAATGCCCTCAAAACAACATCCACTCTGAATAAACTACGAAATGGGGGAGTGTGCTTTTGACGTTTTAAGTTGGATAGAAGTGTTTTGAAAGATGACACATTACCTAAAAGATGACACGTTCCGAAGTGTTTTGTGAAACGGGGGTGAGTAATATGACATACATAAAAAGAGTGGTATATAGCCACCACCTAAAATATGTTGCGGAGCATTGATGATGATGGGTGGGCTATGGATAGATAGATATTCTTCTTCCTTGTGTCAAATTACTCACTCGATTTAATTCATAATAATAACAATTGCGTGTACAGTTGTAGTACTTGTTGGGCGGTGCTCCTTGGACCACACGGCAAGAAGGAGAGCAAATCCCATTCTAAGTGGGATTGCTCTTGATTTGTTTCCTTGTTCATATTTAGTGATTTGTTTCCTTGTAGGAATAGAATTCCTTTTGTGTTTTGGTCTTTATCCTCTCCTATAAATAAAGGAGAAACTCCTTGTACTTAGGAGAACAATTCAATATACAGAATATTTTTTCCCTCTTATCAAATTCTACATGGTATCAGAGCAAGATTCCTAGGGAAAAACCCTAATCTAGACATACGACGGTCCATCACCGTCCTCCGCCGGTTCAAGCCTGTCTTCCGCCGGATCACCGACATCGACCGCCGGACTATCCTCCTCGACCGTCGACATGGCAGAAGTAGAAGAAAATCTCATCGGCAAGCTTTTCAATGAGGAAGAAAAAATCCCTACGAAGGGAAGTTCTTACGAACTCAAGAACGCAGACACACCTGGATTAATTATCACCCAAGTCAAACTAAACGGTGATAATTATGAAGAATGGGCTCGTGCAATGAGAATTGCATTCCGTGCAAAACGGAAAATTGGATTCATCGACGGATCCAT
>OOIL02000559.1:495150-515105 GCA_900332095.2 Cuscuta campestris
AAATAAGATAAAGCAACAAGTGAAAAAATCTTCAAAGTGAAAAAAGGGAAATTTGCTTTATGGCATGTTTGGGAACATGGATTTGGATTTCAAATCCGGATTTGACTCAAATTCCATGTTTGGGAAATTCAAAAATTTTGAATTTGGATTTGAGTCAAATTCCCCTCATTTATAGCAAAGCTTAATTTGAAATCCATGCACCTCCCCTTGTCATTTGAAATTCAAGATTTCAAATCCTGGAATTGAAATGCATGAATTGAAATAAAATGCTAGTTGCCAAACACTACCTTAGGTAAATTTGTAATGAGCTTTGCTTTGGATTATTTCCCTTGTTTTTCACCGTGAAGATAACGAGGGAAAAGGTAAATTCTCCGGGAACTTTTTTTTTTCAAATTTTTACTCTTGGTTATAAAAAATCGCTTTGATGCGATTTTCACTTCTTGCTTTAATTTTATCTTTTATTTTTGTTAAATTTATTTAATTTATCTGCTTAATTTTTAATTCTATCGTTATTCTTTAACGTTATTTTTCGTGATCTAAATTTTAACTCTATTTTTCTTACCTTTTGTATTTAATCATAATTTAACATTCATTTTTTAAAAAATTAATGCTATTTTATATTTTAATTTTATTTATACTCCCTCCGTCCCAGAGTATTTGTCCTCTTTCATTTTTACACACCATTCAATGCACTTTTTTAATCCATTTTATCTTGTAATTTGTATATTAAAAAATTATAGAAATTATATATTAATAATCTATATGTTAAGACAAATCAAACAAGATCACACATGACTATATTTAGGCTTACACATTGAGAGAATTTGATGAGTCAAAGTGCTTAGATAAACAGTTCCAAAAGTCAAAAGTGGACGAATATAGCGGGACGGAGGGAGTATTATTTTATTTTTATTTAAAAAAGTATGTATAAATAAATTCATATAGTATATTCGCATATTTAATATGTTTAATTTTATTTTAGCTAAGGACATTCAAAATGTCAATGTTTGCACTGGAAATAGATGTTAGAGGAAGAAACAAATCAAAAGGATTTTCCAAGTGGAAATAGGTTAGAAAAAAGTGAAGAAAAAAAAACTTCGAAATTTACCGTTTACAGTATCTAGAGTCTCATGTCTCTACACATGCACTACAATTGTGGACGTTTTCAATTAAAAAGTGTCCACACTGTTTTACCTTTCATAGTTACTTTGACTCCAATTACCCGAGGTAAGTGTCACCAACTATCATATGGTTGTCCACTAATACCTTGTTTGAGTACCACATTTTCAACTAATATTACGAGTAATAGTTTGGGTTTTTTTTTTTGAAAAAGTTGAAATAAACTAGAACGAGTTGAAATAATCTAAAAGAAATTGAAATAAATTAAAAAGAGTTCGAAAGAAATTAATTTGAAAAAAAATGAAACAAGTAGAAATAAATATGGGTAAGTAGTTTATTTTAAAATGTCATGTTTTTTATTAAAATGATTATACTCAATTCGTTTTTATTTTTCATCTGTAACGTTTGCGTGACATCCTCTCATTAATTATATTCTTATTTTCCCGTACTTTTAAACATTAATATCATCTTTGTTCGTAAACGATTACCACATTTTGATGTTTTTGTTCAAACTGTGGCAAAGTAAATTTAGTTATAATATAAATTTTAGTGAAATTGGGTTTATTTTAAAATATAATTTTAAAATATCTAATTTTTATAATATTTATTTATTTTATACTATATTTTCTAGTTAAAGGATTTCACAATTTAACCAAAAAAGTCAAACAAACTGTGGCATTTTTTTAAGAACGAAAGGAGTATTAATCCTACAATTTGTATTTTTAAATTTACACATTACTAGCAAAAAACTTAAGGAGTATCTGTTTAAGTTTAATTCTATCCTCATTTTTTAAAGATATTTTCACTGTACATTTCTGTACAAATAAATTCATATTTTTTTATTGGTATTCTATATTTTATACTTCCACCGTTTCAGAGTATTTGTACTTATTTGATTTTTTGGTCGAAATTGGTAAATTTTAATTCTAAAATAAATAAAAATGATGTTAGATATTGATGCAAAAAGGTTCTATTTGATTTATTATATAAAAAAGTTTTAAATATTATTTTATTTAATTAAAATGTAATACTCCCTCCGTCCCTAAATAGATTACAATTTTTTTCTCTTCTTTCGATAATTTTTATTTTTTTACGCGATTTCATTAAGTATTTGATAAAATAAAATGTTCTTGTCATCTCTTATTTTGTAAAAATTTTGATGTAGTTTTTAATATATAATTTTTATATCTTATTGATATACCAATTTCTAAATAAAATAATTTCAAAAAGTAAGATATTTTACTCCGTAACCTACAATTTGTATTCAAATTGGAAACAGAGGAAATATATTTTATTTAATTATAAGTGACTTGTTTGCACTAGAAATAGAGGTTAGAAAATGAGACATAAATGTAAATCTAGACACTTCTAAATGACGATTGTCGAATGTCGAGTGATTTTACCGTCTAAAATAACTACTGGAGTCTCTCCACACCACAACTGTCAACTTTTTCAATGAAAAAGTGTCCTCAGTGTTATCACCTTTCACAATCACTTCTTTTTATACTCCATACATCAAAAAAAGCCTGTTACATTTCGTAAAACAAATTTGGTAAAAAATAAAATTTATATATTTAAAAATTAAATAGAAAATTCTTCAAAATAAAAGATGTCTAAAATATTTTATTTTATGAAATAATCAATGAAAACGTACAAATAAACAAAAATTCTTGTGATAAATAAAAAAGGAAGTGTAGCATTATTTTTAAAAGGGCGAGCAAAACTTACCGAGGGTAAGTGTCAACAATTATCATTTGATGGTCACTAATGCTTTGTCAGGCCTCGAATAATGAAATTGATCCGGTCCAAAATATACATTTTGTGCCTATTTTATTATTTAAGAATATTTATGTTTCAAAATTAATAATGAATTTAATAAAATATGGGATTCTAAAATTTTAGGAGTCTTGTGCGGTTGGTCATTTTGCACACCCTTCGAGCCACCCTTGCGTCTTGTTTGAGAATGATATTGTCAATTAACATTAACACTTTTGATATAATTTTTTTAGGTTGTAAATTAATTTGGAGAACACTAAAATTAAATACTATCATTAAATAATTGAACTTTTAAAATGCTAAAATTAAATGTTGAGTTTGTACCAAACTCTACCTATTTCACAATTTAAGGCCTACATTTTTTTTGTGGAGAAAAGTACAACATTTACCTCCGAACTCTTTAAGAATTTGCATGGTTTAACCGTAAACATTAAAAAGTGCAATGTCTACCCTCGAAATCTTTAAAAACTGCACAATTTACTTCTTGACATTAAAAGGTGCACCAAATACCCTTGAACAATTTAAAACTTTGCACTGTTAGTCCTTAAATTCTAAATAGGGAGTGTGTTACTCCTGCGCACGGGAATTGCGACTATGATTCATAAGGCCCTTGTGAATTTTCCTAATTATACTTCTTCAAAATTATTGTCTTTATTTAAATGTTTAGAAGTAAACCGGTGTAATTTCCGATGAGTTCAGAGGTATTTGGTGCACTTTTTAATGTTCAAGAGTAAATCGTGTAATTTTTGAAGAATTCAGGGGTATTTAGTGAACTTTTTAATATTTAGGCATAAATCATGCAATTTCTGAAGGGTGATGGCACATGGGTGGTAAATTAGACTTTGATCACAAACAGGTGGTAAAAAGTGGAGTTAGCACTTGATCATTTATGTTTAGCATTGTTACCTATAGTTGTCAGAAATCAAATTTGGGTCTTATCCTTGGCACTCATTACATTTAGGGGTGGGCACGGGCCGGTCCGAGCCAAGTTTTGTATAAACCGGACTCGACTTGTTTTTATTAAAACGGTCCAGGTCGGAACGGGTTTTCGAAATTTTAAAATTGAAACCGGATCTAACCCGGCTTGTTTGAAACGGGCCGATTCCACGGGTCAACGGGTCCTAACCTATCATGATACTAACATTCTCCAAAACAAATAGAAATTATAGAATAATGCCTTCAAAGGGTAATTGGATGGTGGATTATGAGGAATTGAGGAGTGAATAATTACAGGCCACACGTCCACATACAAAACTGACGTAGAGGGATAAATGAAAATAAAACAATTGCATAAATGAAACACATCCACATATATAAAACACGTCCACATAATTGCAGGCCACACATCCTGGAAGGACCGAAAGATTGAAGGGCTTAGGCGGGTATATCCGTATATTTACTAAAAATAATATTAAAAATAATATTGGGATTTAAAAAAACGATCCGTTCTGGGTCCAATACAATTTCAAAATGGGAAACCGGACCGACCCTAAAAGCTATAAGGACCGGACCGACCCGGACCGTTTTAAATTTTTGATAAGACAACCCGGACCTAACTCGGACCGAACCTGGCGGTTCGATTCTGACTCGCGGTTCCTAGACCCGATTGCCCACCCCTAATTACCTTGCCATGTGGTTTCTTCAAGTATAGGCTCCTAGTGAGTAGTGATGTCCGCTTTAACCACCCAAATCTGCATATGGCCATTTAATTAAAGAGCATGCAGGTGTTTTTAAGCTTGTCGATGAAAAAGTTAAAATAAAATTGTAGACAACATCTTAGAGTGCTTCTTTGGTGCACATTGGGTGCATATAATTTTGTAAATCTTCTCACATAAAAAATCTATTTTTTTATTTTTTAATTAAAAAATGGATGCTTATTTAAGCAGTAAGAAAATACTTATTGTACTCATATATTAACATTTAAATTCATGGTAGACCTTAAGTCTACCAAAAAATTTGTCAACATTTTAATATTGTCACTAATGTCTTGTCTCATGAAGACGTTTTCAATTAATATTACGGAATAATAATTTAGATAACAATTTTATGTTGTACCTACCTGCACTAATGTCTCGTCGGAATAATAATTTTATGTTTTCAATTAATATCGCTGAAGACTTACTTACGTTCAGCGATATTCGTATGAAACATTAAATGCGAAGACGACGTCTCACACGCATGTGCACCGCTAGCTAGTGTCTTTTCGTCAGAAAAGTGAACTGATAACATAGTTGGAGAAATGCGTGTGTAACATTTTGAAACCATAAGATCTTAAAAATAATTATTGACCACGAGAATATTAATGTCTATTTTTCAAACTATAGAAAAAACTGGAATAATTTAACCAATTTAAAGGAAGTATACTAGAGGTATTTTGCCACCTCGAGGAGAGGAACACGCGGCTATATATAGGACCACCCCAACCGGATCTGTCTCAACTCATTTAAAAATCACCGAGTTAAAATTAAAGGAGAAATAGATATTGAAATGACGTCAAAGAAAGAAGAAACGGCGGTGATCGTTGTCGGCGCCGGTCCGGCGGGGCTGGCGACGGCCGCCTGCCTAACTGAACTCTCCATCCCTTACATTATTCTGGAAAAAGAAGACTGCTACGCTTCCATCTGGAAGAAATACTCCTACGACCGCCTCCACCTCCACCTCCACAAACACTTCTGCGAGCTGCCGCACCTCCGGTTTCCGGCGAGTGCTCCGGTCTACGTTCCGAGGAAACAGTTCGTCGACTACTTGGACGAGTACGTCTCCCGTTTCGGCATCAGCCCTCGCTGTCGCAGGGCGGTGGAGGCTGCCGCGTACGATGAGGGTGCCGGGATGTGGAATGTGACGGCGAGAGACCCGGACTCCGGCGAGGGGGAGGAATATTCCGGCAGGTTTCTTGTGGTGGCCACCGGCGAAACCAGCCTCCCCTCCATCCCCAAGGTAAAGGGGATGGAGAGGTTCGCCGGGGAAATCATCCACTCGACGGCGTACAAGAACGGTGAGAAGTATCGGGACAAGAGAGTGTTGGTGGTCGGAAGTGGGAATTCCGGCATGGAAATTGCTTTTGATCTTTCCAACTACGGTGCCAAGACCTCCATTGTTGTCCGGAGCCCGGTAACCACATATACTTCATGACTCTCAGGCTAAAAGATTTTGACTTTTAGGAGTCAAATTGGTTGATTTTTAGTCACTACATATTTAAAAGGACATTAACTTACATGATCTACACATCATATTTATTCATTTTTTCTATATTAATATATTCATCACATTATATTTTAGCTTTAACATAAAATAACAAAGTTAAATTCAAAACATTATTGGAGTATATTTTTCTTAAATACAAGTCATTCATATTTTTAAGAGAGAGGAAGTTGTATCCACTTTTTCATCAAAAAATTAAAAGAAAGTTATACGGAGTATGAGGTTGACCTTGTACTTATCAAGGCAATCATTTCATCATCATATTTTTGTCCATTTGTTTTTAATATCTAACAATTTTTGTCTAGTTTAAAAATTTTACGGATCATTTTATTCCATATTAAATAAATTTTATTCATTAATTGTAACACAAATCAATACATGGAATTAAGTAATATAATGAAAGTCTCTTTTTGCACGATAAATATAATAAATCTATTTTTATGAAGTTATATGCAAAGCATTTTCATACTCCACTATAATGGATGATCGACCAACTTCGTCCAAAATAACTTGCAAAGCCCCAAACAACAAAAGTATTACTTCCTCTATTCCAAGTTTTCCTTTGTAATTCATGTTATGATTACAAATAGAAGTAATTTTTTCCTTTGCACGTTACAAATTTAAAAGCCTTAAACATGCTCCGTAATTAAAAGATCAAAAGTAATCACAAAACCAAAATATTTCGGTCCAGTTCGATTCAAAACCAAGTAGGTTTATGTCCGATATTTGGTTTATACATATTTTTGTTCAATTCGATCTTTAGTTTCATTTTGGACTGATGAAAATCATATTTAATTTGAAACATAACATAACTTGCACGAAAATTCAAGCTCCATTACTACTCCTATTCATATGATTATAAATTATTTGTGTTTGGGGACAAACATGCAGATTCACATTATAAGTAAAAGGATGGGACACTTGGCCTTGACGATGTTGAAGTATCACGTGCCGTGTTGGCTGGTCGACTCAGTCCTACTGGTGCTTAGCAAACTCGTCTTCGGGGATATCACCAAATACTACGGGGTCAAATTGCCGAAAGACGGCCCGTTTTCCGGCAAGGTGAAGAACGGAAAGTACCCCGTCTTCGACGTCGGAACCCATGCCAAGGTCGTCTCCGGCGAGATTCAGGTATATGTAATATGTATATAAAGCTTCCGTTTGGGAATATCGTTTTTCGATTACTTTTTTAGTGTTTTGGATTTAATTTTAACCGTACAGATTAACTTTAAAAACGCTAACGTTGTTCGTAGATAACTTTTTCAAAATACTGATACTACATGCCCATATAGTCTTTCTTTTTTGATTAGTCTTTTTGGGGGGTCCTACACAACAAATTAATGAGAAGTCTTTCTAATATTTTGTGAAGAAGACATTTAATTTGCAAGTTGCAACTTATTAAAGGAAATTAAACTTTGAACAATTGCAAGTCTCATGTCTATTTCGTGTGGGCCTAGCAGAGATGGATCCACTTGGGGATGACTGTAGTACGTCATGGCTATTTTGTTTTATTAGACGAGTAATAAAAATAAGTAAAAAAAACAAATAAAGAGTAACAAATAAAAATTGAATATGTAAACAGTGACAGATCTAGAAAAATACTCCGTATGACTGAGAGAAAACTCATACGGAGTATATAGTAGAGTAAAATATTTTTAATGTATGGGTAGAAAAATATAATACGGAGTATAAAACATTTTCAAAATATTACTCTCGTCATCCCTTAAACTTTTCATCTTTCGCTTTTCATCAATCTCAAAAAAAACTTTTCAAATTTTTATTAAAATATCACTTTTAACCTTACTAATTTTTATCTTATCTATCACATCGTACGTATTCACTAATTAATATGTATACCTGCTAATACATCCCACTTTTACATATCAAGGATATTTTAATTTTGAAAGCCAGCACCAAATTATCATCCATTTAAATTCTTTAACCCTTTGTTTGGAAGAGGGGAAATAAGGATGAAAAGAAAATAAAAGATGGAAAATAAACGGGGTGAGTGGATGTAATATGTTTGGGAAGGTGAATGAAAATAAGGGAGAATGGAAAATCTACGATCCATTTGTTTTCCGTATGCTCCTAAAATCGGATGAAAGTTTAAATAGTACTTTAATTTTGTAGTGCTATATAAATTAGGAGGTAAAAACCGTAAAATAGATTTATTTTTCTTTCATCCTAAACATCCAAACAAGAGAAGGAAAATGATTTTATTTTCCCGTCCTAAATTTTTCACCCTTATTATCTTTCTTTCCTAAAAACTTATTCAAACACGAGGTAAAAGTCAATAGAGGAAGGGTTTTTTAGGAGTGTAAGGAGTATTTTATATAATTAATTTATCATATTTCACTAAAAAATTACAAAAACTTTTCCTTATTTGTGCATCTTAATTGACTACTCCCTCCGTTTCGTTTTTTTCTAATTCCCTAAACACTTCCACTTTTTTAGAGGTGGCAATCAGATCAACCGGATCGGTTTCGGGTTGGATTTTTTCGGTTTGGATATCTTTCGATTATATGTTATAATCGGTTCGGTTCGGTTCAGATCGGTTAAATTTCGGTTTGGATTTGATTTCGGTTCTATACATTTTTCGGTTCGGTTCGGTTTCGAGTCGGTTCAGATACGGTTCGGTTATAAATCGGTTCGGATAGATTTTGGTTCGAATACAATTTGAGTCGGATATATTTTGGTTTCGGGTCTAGTTCGGTTCGGATATATTTCGGTTTCGGATCAAATATATTTTGGATATATATTATTTTCTAATTTTCCCCTTTTGACTTTTTAGTCATATTNTCACTATTTAAAAATTACGGAAATTTTATTTGTTTGTGCGTTATCATTTATATGTATAACTTATCTTTAATTTCTACATATAATAAATTTAAAGCATAAAAATTTGTACTTTTTTTCAAGAAGATAATCCATTTTATGAGGGAATGAGCAAGTAATGTAACTAGTTCAAATGGTAAAATAAAAGTAAAAATTTAAAAATATAATATGCTTATTGAAAGGTAAACATAGTTCTGAATTTATCGATTTTAGTTCTAATCGAGTTCGGATATTATCGGTTTCGGATCTAATCGGTTTTGGATTTAAATCGGATATGAATTATTTAGTTCGGTTTCGGTTCGGTTCGGATCATTTCGGGTTTTCGGTTATAGATCGGATCTTCATTTTTCGGATCATTCCGGTTTCGGTTTCGGATATTTCGATTCGGGTAATTGGTTCCGGTTCTGTTTTGCCAGGTCTACACTTTCTATTAAAAAAACCCACTTTTACCCCTACTTTTTCATGCCCTACCTATCACATTATACTTTTTCATTAATAACCAAACTATCACATCTTACTTTTACCCATCACATCAAGAGCAAAATTAGAAAGTCAACCAAAATTACGCTTTCCTTATTTTTGTCCAAAGCCAAAATGGAAAGGGCTTAAAGGAACGGGGAGAGTATTTTATAACGTAAAATATGTTCTGTCTTGTTTTGCGGAAAAATACAATAATATATTTTGGGACGACAGAGCAATGTTTATTTAATTACTCCGTATTTATTACTCCTTATTTGGTGAAGTAAAACCTTTGTTTTTATTTGGGGAGGAAATAAAAAGGTTAGTTGATGAGGGAGGATGCAGGGCACGTGGCGTGAATGTTTGACTTTTTTTTTTGGACAGGTGTTACCGGGTGTGGTGAAGATGGACGGCTGCGATGTGGCGTTTGAGAATGGCACTTCTCTCCCATTTGACGCCATTGTTTTCGCAACTGGTTTCAAAAGATCCACTCACTCTTGGCTTCAGGTAAATATTTTAATTTGTTGACCTTTTTAATTTATAATTTTTATTTTTTTAATTTTATATCTACAATTAAATAAATTGAATTGAAAAATAAAATTGGTCAAACATCGTAAAGCAGGCCGAAAAGATTTAAACGGGACGGAGGAGGGAGTAGTTTAGTGAATTAGTGTATACCACGTGTATACTACTGCCTTACAAATATGTATAGATAATAATAATAATAATAATTTGTGTACGCCATTAACACATTAGTGTACAAATAGCTAGCATAAGCCTCTATTCTCTCATTATTCATGTCACATTGCAGTAAATTTTGAAATTTAGGAGAAATGATATGAAATGGTATGATATGATATAAATTTTGATATGATATAAATTTTGAAGTTTAGTGTACAAATAGCTAGCATAAGCCTCTATGATTTGATATGATATAAATTTTGAAATTTAGGAGAAATGAGGATAAGGATTTTGGAATCTGAAATGAAGTTGTCTGGAAAAGTTTAAAATTATGATTTAATTAGTTATTGACGGGGATCACTGGTAATTAATAATGGTGGTTGGCAGTGGCAGTGGTAGCCAGTGGTAGAGATGATCGACGGTTGTGGGAGATATCAATGGTAGAGATGATCGACGGTTGTGGGAGATATCAAATCTCCACATTGATATCTCCCAAATTTGTGAGATATCAATGCAAAACCATACCTTTTATTTGTTATATCTGAAGATATTGAAGTCGAATTCATTTTATGTCTCACCATACACACAAAAAAAAATCTGATATCTGGAGATATAAAAACCATATCTTCTACGCTCATCAAACAGGCCCTCGATAATTAACATAAATATTTTTAAAATACTCTCTAACGGTATTATTCCCATTATATATTAATTTGTATCATTAAGTTATTATTATTATTATTATTATTATTATTATTATTATTATTATTAAATATATGCGTGGGTTTGGTTTTGGTTTGTGGAGGGTGGTGAGCATATGTTGAATGAGGATGGGCTTCCGAAGAGAGAATATCCAATGCATTGGAAGGGCAAGAATGGGCTGTACTGCGCGGGGCTGGCCCGGAGAGGATTGTATGGAATTTCTTTTGATTCTCAATGCATAGCCAACGACATTAAATTGCTTCTCTAATTTTATTTTTTTTAATTTGTATTTCCCTTTTCATGATATATGAGATGATCAAAATAATTACGAAATTACTATATATACGAGTTGTGTTAAAGGAAATTACAAATTGTGTGGTACCGTTTAATTACATTGAATATGTATTACGTTCTTCATTATATAAAGTGCATTTTCTTTAATTTTTAATTATAAATTAGTGTGAGGACTGAGGACTTAGGAACTCTTAGCTTTCTTCTTCATACAGTTGAACCATTTTAAATTATAGGTCCACTTTTAATAATAAATTGTAAGAATATAAAAGAAATTTTTAGGTCGCAACCACAAGTTTGAACTTTTGATAGAATTGATTTCTCAACATTGTATCCGAATCTTGTTGTCTAAAAGAGCCACGAGTTCGAACTTCAGTTCCAATAAGTTTTTAAAAAATTAAGATTTCACCAAGTTTTTTTTACTTTCAGTTCAAAAAAAGACTACGCCTGCAAGTGGGGAGGTGTTTGAATATAAAAACATTTTATGGGTCAAAACCACAAACTTGAGCTTTTGGTTGAGTTGGTTCCTCAAGTTACTCTTAATTTATTATGTTTTCGGGTTAGAACTCAATGTTGTGTTTGAATTAGTTAAGTATTTAAGCTTCCGCAACGTTTTGTTAACTCCGATGAATTTATAAGTATTGTTTTTGAATTAAATGTCTTAAATTGGTTTGAAAATTATTGTATTTGGATTCTAATCTAGTGACAACGTACCTAGTCTACTAATCCATGTATTTGGGTAACGCCGATAAGGGTATTGCATTCACTTTTGGGTATGGGGGCGTGACTTCGTGGCCGGGGTGACTGAGCGCGACGGCCATCACCAGGTGAATGGGGGTTTTGCTTTATCTTTTTGAACACTATAATTTTTAACCAATCAAATTAAATTATACGCTCACCAGTCATCATCACTTCCTTTTACACTTACCATCACACATATTTTTTAATCACTTCACGTTATACACTTTTACACCCATTCCCCCATTGTTTCCTACCAATTCCAAGCAAATCAAGAAATGGCACACACGAATTTAATGAGGTGAAAAACCGGTAGAGAGGAGGGCTACCATCGGCTGAAATGTTCTTCACATTTAATTTTTTTTGGTCAAAGTTTGTAAGCTTTGACTTCGTTTTATGGAAAAAATATATCGTACTACGTATATATTATGATTTAAATTTAATATCAATATATATCTATCAGCAACATAGTTTTGAAACATCAAATTTTTATAAAATATATCTATATATAAATATAGGTATTAATGATCAAAGTGCAACATTGAAACTCGTGAAAAATCAAATGTGAAAAACATTTCCGAACGAAAGGACTAGTTTATTTCAAGCGAGATCACCGACTTCATGAGGTTCGACTCTCTTTTTACGGGAAGAACAACTACAAAAACCAAGAAAAGGGGCTTATAATCACGCCCACCATTACAAATAAATAAACTTAGGCCAAAACAACCCATAAAATGCCCCATAAACGAGCATGCAAGCAGTCTTTGGCTTTATTATTGTTGTCATTACACTCCGTTAATTAGGGTAACTTAGCGACCATAGCGAGCGCATAGCTGGTCTTACTGGAAGCCGTTGCGATAAATCCGGAAACGGCGCTACTAACCTTCACGCCCTTTAAACCGTCATTACAAGTGGTGAAGTCCGTCACGGCGGCGCTCATCCACGTATGGGCGTCGCTCTTCACGCGCAGCTTCCTGCTCGAGTCGGACATGCGCTTTACGGCGTCGCCGAGGGTGTCGGCGCAATCAGCCAGGGCCTTTGCGCTGCCTTTCAGGGGGGCGATGGCATTCAGTGCGGATTTGGTTGCGGATAGTGCGTCATTGATTGCTTTCAAAGCATCAGCCCGCTCCTTGTCTCCGGCGCCGGCGCCGGCGGCTTCCGCGGCAAGTGTCGCCATCACAACGGTGGCGATGATTATAACGAGGGGGAATGCTGCGGCGGCGGGAGAGTTGTTCTTCATGTTGAGAAGAGCGAGAGAGAACTGAATTCGAGTATATATTATGATCTAAATTATAAGGAGTAAGAAGTAATGTTTTTTTTGTTGTTGTTCTTTGTGCGAGGGATTGGCCGGTTAAATAGGAAATCACGGCTCGTCCATGAATTTACTATAATACCCTGCCGGAGCTCACCATGCATGTGGAGCTTTTGTGGTTTGATCACTTTTTAACTTTAGAAAAATTTGCCATGAAAAAACCCTTCCCATTTGATTTGGGGACAAAAATTAGGAAATGTTAAATTATAGTTGATTTCCAATTTTGCCCCTGATGTGATGGGTAAAAGTAAGATGTGATGGATTGATTATTAGAGAAAAAGTATGATGTGATAGGTAGGATATGAAAAAGTAAGGGTAAAAGTGGTTTTTTAATAGAAAGGGGAAGTGTTTTGTTTGAAGTGGAAAAAAAATGAAAGAGGAAGTGTTTTTGAGAACGGAGGGAGTATATTTTATTCACTTTATAGCACATATTTTTTATATAATCTGTCATATGTATCGTCAAATATTGGATAATGGCTATTTATATAAATGACTCTACGAATATCGCCATTAACACGCATGCAATAAGCTAAGTATTGATGAAAAATATCTGATTATTCAATAGCTATTCAAATTGTTTTTTAATAATAACTTATTCTTACTTGAATTATGAAATAAGACATTCTTTTATTAAGAGAGGACATTTTTAAAATCCATTTGTAGTCATTTTGGATGGTTGTCATTTTTCTGTCATTTTAGAATTTTTCATTGTCAAACGTTAGACGTTAGAATAAATAGGTCTGGTCATATTTTGAATAAAATGATGTGTTTAGGTTTCACTTGGGTTTCAAGAGGTTTAAAATATGAGTAGAAAATAATGTTTGAGAAAACATATTGCAGAAGTCACGTTTGAAATATGAGTTTAAATGAATCTACACTTACAATGACGAGCGTGATATTAACGTACTCCTAAGTTTGGCACATAGGAACCATTAATGCATTGTTTTAAAAATTTCAAGGACTACTGGTGCACTTTTTAAAATTCTTGAGGAATCTGTTTAATTTTTGAAGAGTTCTTTGGTAAATGATGCAAAACACTCATTTAAACTTAAATATCATATTGATATTTTCATTTCTACGATTCAGTGTCGAAGTTTATTCATAATGTTTTAAAATTCTAGAATGATATTCTACGTATATCGAAGTTTTAAAATTTTAGAAGGATATTCAATGTGTTTTGGAGTTTATATTTAAGTTCAATGATGGATTTCGTATAAAAACAACAAAAATGCTAGGAGGACACTATGTTGGTGACACAATTTTCACCCTAAGCATTATACAGATACACACAAAAAATAAAGACTTGTACACATTAAATGGTGTTATAACAATTGGAAATTGTACCTTGTTTTGTTTATCAATTTCTAAAATAAATGCTTTTTAACTATTTGAGTCATTAAATGCAGCACTACTCCATAATAACTAAACGATTTGCGTTTGTTGTCAATATATTTGAAGAAGATTTACATTTTAGTATCTCTCAATCATACCATTGTTTTTACATAAGGGATCGGATATCATATTAAAGTTATGAAATGACAATAGTTCAACGTCTAGTTTTAATATTTTGAACAAAATTAACATTACTTTAATTTTCAGTTTTCACAATTAATCTATACCGGCTAAAATTTAGGATGAAAAAAAAGTTACTAGACAGGTGCATAATAAGTCACTTACGTTGAGCCATATTATAAAATTAAATCTAATTGATTACTTAATTCAATATAAGAATTTATAAATCAATTACTTTTTTCTTCAACATTCGAGATACTTTAACACTAACTTTAAAAACTAATAATACTAATTGAACTTGTTTTTCTTAAACAAAGTCCAAATAAAAAAGTAAACATGCAATACCGTGTTCAAATGCTCCTAATCCAAACTCAATTACGTTATTATCTTCATTAACACCCCCTAAATCACTCTTGGAAAGGAATTAATTAACTCGGATCGGAGAAAAATGGGCCTTCTTTGCTTTTTGATGGGCCAATGTATTTACAATTTGTCTTTCTCCCCCGACCAACTCATTTTGGGACTAATTTGAGGACATATGGCGCTAAATAAGCTTTACTTTAGAAAAATCGAAAAAAAATGTTTTTGCAAAGCCATATATCCCGTTAACAGCAATAATACTAACTATGTTCCTAAGTATATATCCCATTTTAATTTTCTTTAGTGATTTTTTTTGATTTTTTATTTATAATTAAATAGAATATATATTGTACATTAATTAGATAAAACAATATTTTAAAAATATTTTATATAATAAATCTAATAAAATTATTTTTATTTCAATATCTAATATCATTTTTTTAATTTAATTTGAAGTTACAGTTTACCAATTTTGAGCAAAAAAATCAAAAGTGGACATATACTCGGAGACGGAGAAAGTAGTAATGGTAATAATAATAATAATAATAATAATAACAACAACAACAACAACAACAAATATAATAATAATAATAGTACTACTACTACTAATAATAATAATAAAATAACAATAATAATAATAAAATAATAATAATAATAATAATAATAATAATATAATAATAATAATAATAATAATAATAGTAATAGTAATAGTAATACTAAACACTTTTGAATTGGAAAAAACTCAAACTCAATATCGTAATCTTCATTAACCCCCGAATCACTCTTGGAAATTAAGGAATTAATTAACTCGGATCGGAGAAATATTAATGTGTGCCTTCTTTGCTAATCGCTTTTTTTGATGGGTGGATTCGCTTTTCCTTCTCGCTCGACCAATATATTGCGGGATTTATGTGTGGACATATGGCGCTAAATAGGCTTTAATTTGAAAAAAATGTAAAGAGTTATCATAGAGTCACAATTCACAAACACCTTGCTCAGGGCCGGTTTGCCCAAGACTAGATAACTTAAAATATTAAGATTTTAATATTTTTATTTAAAAATATATACTCGTAACTATATATATATATATATATATATATATATATATATATATATATATATATATATATATATATATATATATATAACAAATTTATATACCTTAATAAAAATTGGTCACAAACTAAACAAATTTACTTTTTGCATACCTTAATTACCAAGAGAATAATATATTTTTATTCATTAAAAAATCTAAATATAAATACACAAATGACAAGTTTAATTTATGTAGTTTGTGACAAAGGTGATCATGACAAGAGCTTGTTCTATTGGGGGTATTATTCTAATTAAAATGAGATCAGACCAAACTAGATTAGACTAGAATAATTAAACTCATACGAAATATATTTAAATATAACTAGAATATGACAAAACGTTAATAAAATTAAATCAGATCCAATTAGATAAAACGAAGAGAACATGATCTAAATTACGAAGTATTCCCTCCGTCCCTGAGTGTTTGTCTACTTTCATTTTTGCACAACATCCAATGCACTTCTTTAATCTATTTTATCTTGTAATTTGTATATTAAAAAATTATAAAAATTATATATTAATAATCTACTCCCTCCGTCCCAAAAAAATGGGACGGTTTGACTTTTTGGGAAATTAAGGGACGAATATTTTTGTATATACTTTTCAAAAATACCCTTGATATGATGGGTAAAGTAGGATGTGATGGGTAGATTATTAGAAAAAAGGTATGATGTGATAGGTAGGGTATGAAAAAGTAAGGGGTAAAAGTGGTTTTCCACTCACGTTCTCCATCCCTAGCAATCGACACCCCCGGCCATCTCTACCTTCAAACTTAAGGTTAGCCCTCTTTGTTGTGTTTCCTTGTGCTTTACTGTATAAATTAGCCATTCTTGAATGTTTTGGTTTACCCCATATCTAGGTGTGCTTCCTCTACTATTTGCATTTGCAGTGTTTCGATCAGCCCCTTGGGCTTTTTTTTTTTTTTTTTTTGTCTCTGATGTTTTGTGCTTCAGTAATAATTTTGGTTTCAAATGTTCAAATTATAGCTTTAACATAGTATTATCTCTTGCTTAATTTTCCTTTCAAGCAGTGCATCTTTATGGAGGGATGTGTAACGGTCACTTAACGGTACCTCGGTATCGTTTGGGCTTCTATTTATTGTCGGAACTCGGAACTATTATGTGGCGGTAACGGTCGACCGCTGGACTGTAGGTCTCTACCGTCTACTGGCGAACCTCAATAATTTGAGTAAGGAATCGTACATGAGCTCTTCTTCATTAATCAAATCAATTTCCAATTAAATCTTCATTAAACATTCACAATCAAATAAATCACATAAACGAATCTACAATTGATTATACGGAGTATATGATTTCTACACTAGAACAAACCCACAAACTCACATCAATTATTAGACGAATAAAATAGATCAACGAATTTAATGACGATGAAGATAGAGGTGTCACAGAGGCGGTCAATGATAGGCAGCATGTTAGGTCACTGGAAATGGCATGGTCTTAATGCTTGGGGTGTTTTTGCTGCTTTTAACGCCAAAGGGGCATTAAACCCCGCCCCTCTTGGGGCTTCATCCCTTATGCGTCAAAAGTTTAACAGAGAGAGAAGAGAAATAGTGTGGGTCCCTCCATTAAAAAACAACAAAAAAATTATATTAATGCCACAAGACTAAAAAACTTTTTTACTCTTTATATTCTTTCTCTTTTTTAAAAAAATAAAACATACACAAACACAACTTTTTTACTCTATATTTTGTTGTTTAATGTAGTATTTTTTTTGTTTAAATTTTTTTTAGTAATGTAATTTTTTTTGTTGCTTTTTAAATTTAACGTACTTTTTTATTCACTGTATTTTTTATTTAATGAATTATTTCGGTTTGCAATATGTCATTACAACCCGAATTTGAATGAAGATATTTTTAGTCACTCGAATAATCAGTAATTTCTTCATAAAGTAATATAATTTTTGTATATTTTTGTTGTTATTACTCAAATCTTATTTTGTTAATTTACTTTTCATTGATTTTTTATTTAATGATTTATCTTCATTTAAATTCAATTAATTAATAAAATTTTATTAATTTAATTTTAGAAGATGTATATTTAAAAATATAAAAAATAGAGTTTTGAAGCCTCGGAGCCTCAAACCCATTTCCCGTAAAATTTTGGTGTAAGTTAAAGCTGATGTGGCAGAGAGAAAAGGTTTGAAGCCCCGGGGCTTCAAGACCATTACCAGTGCTCTTATAGATGGTAGAGTATGATATTTAGTGATATGTTCTGATTGTTTTTTGAATCCGTCAGTGATTGATAAGCGATTCAACCGCATGCAGGCGGGATTTGTTTTTTGGTTTTTTTATGGATTGTAGGTATTCCTCTCAATGAGAGATACAAACTCATATCGCATAGGGAAGAACTCCGAGCGTTCTTCAAGCTCTAGAAATTGGGTTGAGAGCAGAATAAGGGTTGAGATGAGGAGGGAATCGCCGAACCGAGAGAAAAGAGAGATTAGAGTTTTACCCCTTACTTTTTCATACTCTACCTATCACATCATAATTTTTTTTTCTAATAATCTAGACATCACGCACATCCTACTTTTACTCATCACATCAAATCAATATATCCCTATCTTATTTGGACGGAGAGAGTATTTATTTTTATAAAAATAACGACTAATTACTAAGACAATTTTCCGATCATTACACTTTGATATTATTACAGTATGGAAACAAATTGCAGAATAACAAAAAAAAAAAAAAACTTTTATTTCACAACATGCCTGAGATAGGCTAAAGTGCAATAATGATGGAGTAGAACTTGGAGTGTTTAATTAGGGTAAGCTGAAGGTCGCATTGAACGCAGTGATGGACAAGTTCTTACCATTTGCAATCTTATTACTGACTTGGGACACGAATTCTTTATTCGCCGCGCGCTTCAAGCCGTCCGTGCAATTGGGGTAGTCAGCCACGACGGCGCCCATCACCACCTGGGCGGCGTCCTTCGGCCCCGACGGGTCTTCGGCGCGCTCGAGCTTGTCCACGATATCCGAGTCTTGTATGTAGTACGCGGCTTTTGTGAGGTTGGAGGCGCAATCATAGAGGGCGGATTCTGTTGATTAAAGATTATTGATTCATAATTGACAGCTCATCATAGACTAAGTCCTTATTGGTTATTTTCATTATTCCTATTCTTTTGGTATTACTATTAGTGGAATAAGTCATGGTTAGTGGAGAGGATTTTTAGGATCTCTAATTTGTTGAAGTTTATCTCCGTTTGTTTTTATGTTTAAGAGCTCTATAAATAGCTCTACAGATCAGTGAATAAAAATTAGTTCTTCTTCTCAGTTCTATATCTACTTTGAAGTCTTTGTTTTTTTTGTTCTCTGCATTCCAGTTCCAACATTAGTGGTATCGGAGCCTAGTTGGTTCCTTTCCGATGGCCAGCAACGGGAGTTCGATGGGTGCTTCACAGCCTCTCATACCAATCTTTAAGGGAGAAGGCTACGAATACTAGAGTATTCGGATGAAGACTCTACTAAAGTCTCAGGATCTGTGGGACTTTGTAGAACTGGGATACGCAGATCCCGATGAGGCGAACAAATTGCGGGAGAACAAGAAGAAAGATTCGAAGGCGTTGGCGATCATCCAGCAAGCAGTCCACGACAACGTCTTCTCCCGAATTGCAACGGCAACCAACTCAAAGCAAGCATGGTCAACCTTGGAGAAAGAATTCAAAGGAGACTCGAAAGTCATCGTTGTGAGATTGCAATCACTTCGACGTGACTTTGAAACGATGATCATGAAGAATGGAGAATCAGTGGCTGATTTTTTGTCGAGGGCAATGACAATAGTTAGCCAAATGCGATCTTGCGGAGAAAAGATCACAGACCAGACCATCGTTGAGAAGGTACTCAGAAGCTTGAC
>OOIL02000559.1:517545-550815 GCA_900332095.2 Cuscuta campestris
CACAACAGCAAGGCATCGACTACGAGGAAACGTTCTCTCCTGTTGCTCGCTTTGAAACGGTGAGAATGTTTTTGGCCTTGGCTGCTCATCTTAAGTGGCCTCTCTATCAACTTGATGTTAAGTCTGCGTTTCTAAACGGAGACTTGGAGGAGGAAGTCTATGTCATGCAGCCGGAAGGATTTGTCGTTGAAGGAATGGAGGATAAGGTTTATCGGTTGAAGAAAGCCTTATACGGATTGAAGCAAGCTCCGCGAGCATGGTACAGCAAGCTCGACTCATTTTTCCAACAAAATGGGTTTTACAGAAGTGCTAATGAGCCTACGTTGTATGCAAAGAAGGGAGGTAAAGGTAGTTTGCTCCTTGTTTGTGTATATGTTGATGATATCATCTATATGGGATCATCTTACTCTATTGTTCATGAGTTCAAAGAGAGTATGATGAATATGTTTGAGATGACAGATTTGGGGCTGCTTAGTTATTTTCTTGGGTTGGAAATTAAGCAAGGAGAAGATGGAGTGTTCGTCTCCCAGAAAAAATATGCCGAGGATCTTCTCAAACGCTTTAATATGAAAAATTGCAAAGCTGCAATTACTCCCATGAATATGAATGAAAAATTGCAGCAAGAAGATGGAACAGAGAAAGCTGATGCAGTAAGCTTTCGTAGTCTGGTTGGAGGTTTGATTTATTTAACGCATACGAGACCCGATATTGCCTTCGCCGTTGGTATGGTTTCCCGATTTATGCACAATCCAACACGTCAACATTATGGAGCTGCAAAAAGGATTCTACGCTATATAGCTGGAACTCAAGATTTCGGTATTTGGTACTCAAATGTTGATAAATTTGAGTTGGTTGGGTTCACGGACAGTGATTGGGCAGGTTCCGTGGATGATAGGCGAAGTACTTCAGGCTTCATTTTTAATCTTGGGTCAGGAGCTGTGACGTGGAGCTCCAAGAAGCAAGGTGTAACAGCACTTTCGACAGCAGAGGCAGAGTATGTGGCTGCTACTTCTTCGGCATGCCAGGGAGTATGGCTGAGAAGGCTTCTAGCTGACTTGGAGCAAGAGCAGACGAAGGCTACTGAGATTTTTTGTGATAATCGATCAGCTATTGCGATTGCAAAGAATCCGGTTATGCATGGGAGAACGAAACACATCGAAATTAAGTTTCACTTCATAAGAGATTTGATTAAAAAAGGGCTCATCTCTTTGAAATTTTGCAGCAGTTTAGAGAACTTGGCTGATATTTTCACCAAATCATTGTCCTCACAGAAGCACGTCAAGTTCAGAAATATGCTCGGAGTATGCAACTATGAATCAAGGGGGAGTGTTGATTAAAGATTATTGATTCATAATTGACAGCTCATCATAGACTAAGTCCTTATTGGTTATTTTCATTATTCCTATTCTTTTGGTATTACTATTAGTGGAATAAGTCATGGTTAGTGGAGAGGATTTTTAGGATCTCTAATTTGTTGAAGTTTATCTCCGTTTGTTTTTATGTTTAAGAGCTCTATAAATAGCTCTACAGATCAGTGAATAAAAATTAGTTCTTCTTCTCAGTTCTATATCTACTTTGAAGTCTTTGTTTTTTTTGTTCTCTGCATTCCAGTTCCAACAGATTCTCGCACTCCGACGATGTCATTGGCGGCGGAGATGGTTTCATTGTAGGCGGCCTCGATTGCACTCGCAACCTCAGCCGGGGTGGTGGCTCCGGCAGCCAGGGTGACGATCAGAAAAAGGGCAAATGCGGCGGCGGCGGCGGCGGACTTGTTCTTCATGCTTCTCGCGCGTTATTTTAGGGTCACGACGACAACCTTATTGACGGTGGTTTAAATAGGATGTGAGATCTTAATTCTTAACCCGTCAGTGATGTTAAAATTACCGTAATACCCTCAGGTGGGGCTCAGCTTTCGAGTCTTCCGCGCGCGGACTTTGATAACCTCTTGAAAAAACTCAAATCCTCCCCATACGAACTCACTTACGTCTTCTTCCCATATCACTCCTCGGAAATCCAAAAAAAACTTAATTGTTCGAATAAATTTCATAAATAATCATTAATTATAGATGGTTTTTCATATCTGGCCTCTAATTAATCGATATATTTTATAAATAGTATCCCATTTTTAAAAATTACTCCCTCCGTCCATGTAAGATGTTCTCAATTTGACTTTTCACGATTTTTTTGGAGAGTTGAAAAAAGGTGAAAGTTTACCAAAATACCCTTAATGAAAATGGGTGGAGTGTATTAAATAAAGTGGGAAAGGTGTAATAAATAAAGTAAGTAGGGGTAGTTGTGGTATTTTAATTATTAAAAAAGGTAATGAAAAGATCTATGTGGGACAAATAAAAAGGGCTAATGGGAAGATTTATGGGGGACGGAGGGAGTATTTTATAAGCGGTCTTTCATGGGTTATTTTTGGAAAATTTTTTCCCTCAAATTTGGCTTAAATGACTAATTATGAAATCATTTTGCAAATTTGAGAGCCGTTCATGGAATATCTAAGAGCTGGGGACTAAATATGGAAAACCTTTCGTAATTGGAGACCATCTATGGAATTTGCTCTATTTATTTTCGTAATTAGTACTCCCTCAGCTCCTTCCTTTTTTTATTCCACTTTCACTTTACATGTAAAAAAGAAAAGGTAAAAAATATTTTGTCTTTCTATAATTGAAGTTGGATAATTTAAAAAAAGTGAAATAAAATATACAAATAGATTATGGCATGTTTGGTTTTTGGCATTTAGGATGGCTTTTGGCTATTCTGGCCAATTTTAGTGGATTTGACTGATTAAACGGCCTAAAAGGGTGTTTGTAGTTGGCTGCAAGGTTTGACTATTTGAGTGCGAAAAGCCAAAATTTAAAAAGTTACGGGTAGTATCATTTCGGTTTGGCTATTGGAAAATAGATTTTTTTTATTTGTTCTTGTATGTAGTTTTTATGAATAACTAAAAAATTAATTATTTTTTGCGTGATTAAATAAAAGATTGATAAATAAATAAATATATATATAAATAAAAAAGTTGATAAATAAATAAATCAATCAAATAATAAGTAAATAAATAAATAAGTTAAAAATATATAAATAAATAGTAAATAAACACATAGTCCTTCCCCATGTAAAAATCATGAAGCGCTTTGCTAAAAAAAATATTTTCCTGATTTTTTTTTTGTAAAAATGGTGTATAAATAAACAAATTATATTTAAGAACTACATCAAAAAGTTTTTTGAAACAAAATATAATCCTCCGTATAATTATAATGTTCTATCAATTGGTCGATAGAAACACATTAAAAAAATCATAATGACTTTAGAACAATGTATAGCTTTTTTTTAGAAAAGAAAGAATATATATTGCAAATCATGTTATACCATAAAATTATAGGCAAATTCTATAGTGGACGTAAGGTCCACCACGGACCTACATATAAGCAAATTAAACATTTTCTTACGACTTAAATAAGCATATGTTTTTTTAATAAAAAAATTAAGAAAAAATATTTTTTTATGTGAGAAGGTCTACAAAAATAGTATGCATCAAAGATGTACTATAGAAGCACTCATAATTATATAGGTGAAAATTTTGTTAAATTCAATTTAATTTATAAAAGCTATTTTGAAGAAACTAAGTTTGCCAAACAATTTTTTATCAACCGTTATGATCGATTAGTCAAAACAGCTAACTCAACTTGTCGTTCAAACCAGTCGACACGAACAGCTATCAGCCAAAACGAACAACTAAATTTCAAACACAGCCACTAATTAAGATGTAAAGACGAAGGTAATAATAAGCTTTTGACTAGACGTATTTGCTATAAAAAATTGTCGAGAAAATTTATGGAGGGACCATGTAAAATTTTGAGAATTATGACTTTATTTCATTGATATTGGATACGTGTTTATACATACCAGAATGTACATAGAGAACCTACGGCCCATATTGGCCAGCCCATTAATACATAATTCCATCATACTTCATTCCTTCTTGAAAACTTTTTTTCTTTCTTTTCTCATCCGTCTCAAAACAATTTTTTCACTTCTTTTAAAAAGTCACTTTTACTTTTACTAATTTTAAACTTACCTATCACATCACTCTATTCACTATTAATATACTCATCAAATCCTATTTTTATCCATCACATCCAAGATTTTTTAAAAAAATTTAACACCAAAAAACTACTCTCCTTGAATCCTTTAAAAAACAAAATCTCCAATATTTTTAGGGACGGAGGGAGTATAACCCAATATAATCAACTTTTATATTTACTATTACATCATCCAATATTTAAATAAAATGCTGTAAGTTTTCAACAATACAGAGTATTAGTTAAATACTGTAAATGGTACTATAATAAAGAAATCAATTCGAGAGGAATATTCTCTCAGTCCCATTAAACTTCTTTTTTACAAAATGAGATTTACGAAATGTGTAGTTTTGATATTATTCTCCAAACTTGGCCTTACTTTAGCTCTGCTCGACCAACACTTATTCCAAAACAATAGTCACTTAAATCCACATCAACTTTGATTGCACTCACCATCTCACTCACTTCATATTCATAGTGTTTCACTTCTACTGCAATCATTACAATTTTATTTTTATTTAATATTAATGTATTTCTACTCAGATTATAAATTCTATCTTATAAAAAATAAAAATATTTTTTTAATTTTTTCGTTCATCTTTTTCTCTTTCTGGTTTATTATTTTTTTGTCATGTTTTTTCCTTCTTTTTATACTTTTTTGAATGATATTGACTTTATGACACACAATGTAATGACACACAAAAAATTAATGGATTCGTCTCTGTTGGGGCTTGAACTCAATCTGTCATAAAACGAACTTCACGGGGCGCTTTATAATATTTGAATGAAGTTATAGTATTAAATTAAATCTATTAGAAACTTGGTATGGAACTTAAAAATAAAAATTATACACTTAAAACATATATGAAAAATCTACAAAATTATATGTGACATTACTCTATATATATATATATATATATATATATATATATAGATTTTGGTTCTGGTGAGAATGCAATCTTAGGAGAGAAATGAGAATGAATATGGTGCTTTAGATTGTGAGATCTAAGGGTCAAGATTTCATCAAAATTAGATGCACCAAAATGGTGCGAAAATGCATCACGTCGAAATGCACCATAAACCTTCGAAAATGCACTATCTCAAAATCTGAGCGCAGAATGCAATCTGAGCCGCACGATGCATCAGATCCGACGGCTAGATTTTATTTTCATTTCTCTCCACAAGGTGCATTCTCACGGGAACTAACCCCTATATAGATTTTGGTTCTGGTGAGAATGCAATCTTAGGAGAAAAATGAGAATGAACTACAACAACATATATATAATACATACATACATACATATATACATACATATATATAAACTATCAACAAACTTTACCTATAAAGAATCTATATTAATCTAGTCAAAATGATAAATGGGAAATGACGACCATTGTGCTATTATAGAAGAAATTCTACCAATTCTATACAAAACAATGTGAAATTCGACAAGCTTTTCAAAACTAAGTCTCACTTCACATTAAAATTTTAGCATTCCACTCATTTTAATTATAAAACCCTTTAAAATTTACAACAAAAGATGAGCCTAATTAAGGTAGACCTCAGATGCAGACACATTCAAACACATTCAAACACTGATCACCATGTTGACTTATACTCAAGGACTTAATACATCTACTTTGCAATTACTCTGTATATATTCTTTTTGTTCCTATTAAATTTTAAATTATATTGTATTTATTCACTATTAATTTACTCATTTATTCTATAAAGTAAGGATAAGATACATGTAATTTCCAGTAGTGTTCTACCCCGTATTTGGAAGTATAATTTCGTAGAGCTTTGAATATATTTAATTTCAACAACCATGCTACTATATACTTACATAAAAAAATATACCCCAAAGTTACACCAAAGATATATTCTAACACTTTGTTGGTTCACACTGACACAAAATGTTAGTGCGATAATAAAAATTTGCACTAACTGTTAGGATCTGTGTGAACCATCAGTGTAGCATCATACTAGCACAAAAATGAAGATGTACGCATGCGGTGTACAAACTGAAGTACAAATCTTGAGGTACAAATAGCTTAATCTTATTTTCAAACATACATCCTGACATAATTGATTTGATGGCACGATAACAAGAACTAAAAGGAAATAAAATAATATTTCCTACGTCTGAAAAAAGATTGTCACACTTTGATTTTATTGGTCCAACTATGACACCCTTTGACCACGAATTAAATATAGTTTAAAATAAATAAATATTATAAAAATTGAGTATTTTAAAACTACTCCCTCCGTCCCAAAAAGATTGGTGCATATTGATTTTTGGGAAATTAAGGGAGGGATATTTTGGTGTTGACTTTCCAAAAATACTCTTGATGTGATGGGTAAAAGTAGGATGTGATGAGTAGATTTTTAGAAAAAAGGTATGATGTGATAGGTAGGGTACGAAAAAGTAAGGGGTAAAAGTGGTTTTTTAATAGAAATGTAACGGACTTTACGGGACACAGTTTTTTCGAAACGTGTCGGACTTTTTGGTACGGATGGAGTATAATTTAAAATAAACTCAATTTTCCTAAATTTACATGATAATAAATATCCTTTTTTCATAATTTACGGTGAAAGGTGCCAAAATTTGACCAAAAAAGTCAAACTATTGTAAAATTTTAGGAACGAAGGGAGTATTTCGTATGTAGGGACTATTTTTTGGGTAAAAACTACCCCTTCTATTCCTAAAAAACTTTTTCCTTTCTTTTTTTCATTTTTATTAAAATATCACTTTTACCTGTACTGATTTTTAACCTAGTTATGACATCACATTTATCCACTATTAATCTCTCCATCAAATCATACTTTTGCTCATCACATATAAGAATATTTTTTGAAACCAACAGAAAAATATGCTCCCCTTAAAATTCAAAATATCCCATGTTTTCTGGGACGGAAGGAGTAGATAATGGTTAATTTAGAAAAAGTTTGAAGAATCTAAAGAAGTTGCACAAATTTAGGAGTATGAAGAATATGTAAGGAGTTGAAATAAGTTAGAAATAGATGAAAAAAATTAGAAGATGTTTGAATATACTGGAATGAATTGAAAATACTGAAGATTTTGAAAAATTAAAAAGAGTTCGAAAATATTAGAAAAAATAAAAAATTATTGAAATGAATATTACGGAGTATATTTTTGAAATTTCATTTTTATCAAAATAATTAATAGTTCATTTACTTCAAATATTTGTTTCTTTTTATTTTATGCATGCTATTTCACACTACTATTTTTGTTTTACAACATACTTCATATATATATGTTATACGTATAGTACGAGTAATATTTTTATGACTCTTACTCTTTATTTTTATTGTTTTTCTTACACAATTAACATCAATATAATTATACAATACTCCGTATAAGTTTTTGTTTCTTAATTAGCATAATACTAACTCACTAGTTTTTACCTCGTGCTTCACACGGGCTCGCATATTTCTCTATAAAATATATTTATATGTTAACATAGATATTTTAAGTTAACATTTTGGATGTTTGTTAAAAGTTCAATTCATATATGAACGTAATATGAATTAAAATTTAATTTTATTTATTTTAATGTTTTAATAATAATATGATATGCATTAATAAAATAAATAATGTAATAAGATAATTTTTTTGAAACAAATCGTTTAATTAATAAATATGCATAAGTGATTAAATTTATATAATCATTTTTTAAAAAGTAATAAACTAAAATAAGTTGTGGATAGTTTAAAAATTATATATATATATATATATATATATATATATATATATATATATATATATATATATATATATATATATAATATCGAGTATATTTTATGATGATGAAATATATATTTATAGAATTATTAAAAAATGAAAATTTTTTATGCAAATGTATTCAAAGATCTTTTTAAAAAATCAAAATGGATCAATGAATTAAAATGCATAAATCCACATCATTAGTGAGTGCACATGTGGATACACATGTGGCATGCCACATGTCAACACTACAACAATTGAACTCTCTTTTACATATATATATAGGATATAGGATATTTAAAAAAGAGCAAATTCCATAATTGGTCCTTTATAATAGGGGGATTTCCCTATTTAGTCCTCTATTATCAAATATTACTCCAGTGGTTCTTCTTTTATGGGTATCTTTCCACAAATATTCCTTTTTTTGATCTTCTATCACGTTGGTGTTAATGTGAGGGCTAAAAGTGTAATTTCACAATGATAATATATCTTTTTTGTCAAACACAATTCCAAAAGTTGTTCTGTTTGCGTCATTTGTGAATTACATTCGCTTTCTACTACAACCATAGTCTACAAATGTTGTCTTCCGTCGGAATCCTAGTCCACAATCATAGTACATGTTAGATTTTCTTTATTGAGATAAAATTATATTATTTACGTTAATTCTTTTCTTTCAATTAAGGATATAAAAAACCTTTTCTCCCTTTATCCACTATTTTTTTAAAGAGTAAATTCCATAATTGGTCCTTTATAACAGGGGAGTTTCCATATACGACGAAGGTAGTTGAAATTTAACCAAATATGTACTCCCTTATTCCTTAAAACCATTCCTATTTTGACTTTGAGCCAAAATAAGGAAAGTGTAATTTTGGATGACTTTCCAATTTTGCCCCTGATGTGATGGGTAAAAGTAAGATGTGATAGTTTGATTATTAGTGAAAAAGTATTATGTGATAGTTAGGGTTTGAAAAAGTAAGCGTAAAAGTGGAAGTGTTTTAAGGAATTGGAAAAAAACGAAAGAGGAATGATTTTATGGAACAGAGGGAGTAATAAACAGAGAACTGATTCAATTCAAAGAAAATAATAAATGAACAAACTTAAACTAAAATGGAGAGAAAACCTTTTTTTATGTTAAAAATATTTTTTTTATTATTCACAAGAAACTATTAAAACAATTAATTTTAAAAATAAATTTGTTCCATCTTCAAAGAGATCTCACCAAAATGACACCTAGCCAGACCATGACATGTGAATTGTGATGGAGAGGAGATCTAGGTGAGGGTATAAGAGTAATTTCAAATCAAGAATGTTTTTACCCACCACCCACACCTATTTAACCGCCCGCCGGCGCCACTCATTTGCCACCCCAATTCAATCATTTCATAATTCTCCGTCCAAAAATTCTTCAAACGACAAAATATAGAAATAAAAAACCATGAAAACTACACTTTCCATTAATTCCCTATTCATCTTCCTCGCACTCTCCTCCGTTCACTCACGGCCGTCACGCGCCGCCGCCGGCGCCGCCACTAAAGAAGATACCCAGTTCATTGAAGCAACCTGCAATAACAAAGATGTAGTACTACCAAACCCGTCCTTATGTGTCCGCTACCTCTCCCCCTTCGCCGGCGCCGTGAAGCGAGATCTCGCCGTCCTGGCTCGGGTCGCCATCGACGTCACCCACGATAAAACCAACTCCGTGGTCACTTATATGAGGAAAAACGTCTCCGCCGGCGCCGACGTAAAGGCCGAGATTGCCCTCAAGGTAATATATACTTGTCGTCTTAAAAAAAACTTTACACTTGTAGTTTTTAAATATATATTCCCTCTTCCATTTTTAAAAGAGTGTTACTCCGTATAATTTAACTTTTCGGTCAAGCTGTGATATTCTTTGACTACGAATTAAATATAGTTTAAAATAATTAAAAATTTTAAATTTGATATTTCAAAACTAAATTTTAAAATAAACATAATTTTACAAAATTTACATTATAAGTAAATATAATTTTTCTATATTTTGCGGTAAAATAATGTCATAGTTTGACTTAGAAGCTTGTTCATCTAGAAGTCACGAGTTCGAATCTCATGGGAGAAAATCACCATGATGGAATATCTCATTTGAGAAAGTCTCCACTTGGTTTTTAGGGGGTGCCTTGGAGCATAAAAACAATATCTATTCATTCTTCTTCAATTATTATAAGAGGAATTTACTTAAATAGCACCAAAACATAATGTCTTTTTCTAAATAACATCATATACTTTTATTTGAGGAATTTACTTAAATAGCACTAAAACATAATGACTCTCTTTAAATAGCACCACATGTGTTTTTCTTCCCAATGTAGCACTTTTAGTCATTATGCATTAGTCATTATTCAAGTAAATATTCGCCATCACTGGATATTATGGATATTATTAAGTGTTATTTAGGGAATAAAACAGTTTAAGTGTTATTTAGGGAAATGACTTAAGTTTTAGTGCTATTTATTAGTGCAAATATTTCTTTTTATTTTCCAATATAAGACTTTTAGTCATTATCCATTAGTAATTATTTAAGTAAATGTTCACCATCTTCTAGACATTATTAAGTACTATTTAGGAAATAAAGAAATTTAAGTCCTGCATTGGAAAATGACTTAGGTTTTACTGCTATTTAATGCAAATATTTTTTATTATAAACCTAATTTTTTTTTGGAAAAATTGATCATGACACAGGACTGTTGGAACACCTACTTGGTAAGCTCCATAGGTGAGATGGAGAATTCTACCAATGCATTGAAGGCGATCAGCGCCGCCGATAAGGCGGCGGCGTTGGGCGACGTCCAGGCGTGGATGGACGCCGCCCTGACGGACCAGGACATGTGCACGGCGGGGCTGGAGAAGAAGGTGGCGGATATGAACCTCAAAGCCGCCGTGCTGGGTCAGATGGCCCTGGTTAAGCAGCTCACCGGCAATGCCTTGGCTCTCTTCCACAAATTTTCGTGCTCAAACGGAGGTCCTTGTAATGCCAGGATCAATACAATCATAATCCATTAAATTAAATTTCCCATCTTATTAATTACATTAAATAAACATGTTTACTACTGAATTACCTTAAATAAAATGTGCTACCTAATTATTACGTTTGATTTGTAATGAAGATGATATGGTAGGAGTTGTAAATTTGTATTATAACAACGTCCTCCTCAGTATATTTGTCTAGTTTGACTAATTCGAGTCAAACTAGACAAAATTTGAGCTTCAATCACTCTCTATTTATATTACATATTAGTATAATGTAATATAATTTTAAAAGTTCTCAATATGATAAATCTAATAAAGTTATTTTTATGTTAAAATAAATTATAGTTTTTCTTTAATTAAAACTCAAAATTTATCTCATGAAAATACACTGACAGAATATTATATTATGCTCATGGAAATCTTGAATTGTCATTCAACCATTAGTACTTCGTATTATGCTCGGTAAGTCTTTTTCAGTAAATAAATAAACTCGAACTTGGGCTCGGACTTCATGTCACTTGGCCCAAAGCCCATCCCATTTAGTAATTGAGTGTGTGTTATTGTTAAAAGCCCAAACTTTGAGGCTTAATTCGTTGTCCAATCTTGCTTACTGCCTCCGTCCACTTCCTAACTTCCCATTTCAAACAACATGCAAAATTATATCTTTTTGAAATTAATTTATTTATAAATTAGAATATAAAAAAGTAAAAATTACATTATTTAAAATTACATAAAAAATTATACAAAATAATCATGACAAGAATTTTTTATATTATCAAAAGGTTGATAAAAATATGCAAGCAAGCTTAAGTTAACGAAAGAACTATAATAGTAACTGGGAAAATAAAAAATGAACGAAGGGAATATATGATTGTCATTATTGTACTTTTGTTACAACAACAATGACAACCCAATTGGATGTCACAATTGTAGGGTCAAAGGAGGATGTGTGTATGCAGATCTTGCATATATTCGAAAGTGGAAATGTTGTTTCCAAGAGACCCCTGGCTCATGCAGCACCAATAATAAAAGATTACAAAGGCACATAGTGTAGAGTAGAGCGAGATAATGCATGGGAAAATTACACTTAACGAAGGGAAGTACTATAAGCAGAAACACCTAACAGACACAGCATACAACAAAGAATGCATCAACTATCACCTATCCAACTACTCTAGTCCTAACTTTTCAAACACTTCTATCGATCTAAGGTTTCATCGATAGTAAGGACACAATAAATCATGGGTCCTATCTGATCACCTTCTAATAATTCTGTTTAGCACTTTATCGTCTCACGTGTCCAAACCAACTCAACTGAACTTCTAGAAGCTTATCTTCCACTGGTGCCACGCCCATGCGTCGTCGTATAACCTCGTCTCACGAGGTGTTACCACGTTATTCACGCGTTTTCTTCTTCTCTCTAGCTTTAATTTTCTCTCATTTTTCATCTTCTTCTTCACCAGATTTCTGTGAGTGTTAGATTTGATCCTAGCACCGCCATCATTTCGAACCATATAGCCAAACTGATAGAACTTACCTTTCATCCTTGCTGAAATCTTCTTATCGCACAACACCTATGTAGGCAACCTCCATTTCGCCCAAGCTGCTCCGCCGCTCCAACACATGCACAAGATCCATGTCTAACACCCCATCCGCCCGAATGACCGAGCTAAGATACCAAAACTTGTCTACATAGAGAATCGGGTGAGACTCAATCCTTCCACTCCTGATTTTTTCTTCCGGACACTACAAGACATTCTAAATATTCAGTGTTAGTCCTCCTCAGTTTAAATCCTTTGGATTTTAGTGAAAGGTGCAAAATATTTTTTCTACACTAGCTAGAATTTAAAGAAATTAACTTAAAATTAACTGAAGTTAAACTTTGTTAACCACAACTAAAATTTATCACTTTCATTAGATTAATGACGTAGATTTATCTTAATAAAAATGTTACTATTAAACTTTATCGTAAGATAACATATTTTTAAGGATCATCTAAAGTGTTACATCTAAAAATAAGGAGTACTTTTCTATTTCTTTTTTGTTTTTTAATAGGGAACACTATATTTTTATTTTGATACCATGTATTCATAAGTACACATATATACCGAAAACTTGGTGCCCACCACACCAAGTTATTAAAAAATGTTATTAAAAATTTTTGCGATCTCATTAATAATTATACAAGTGTAGGCTATCAAAATATTAGAGCAAAGTTGTAGTGCACAAAAATACTGTAGAAGTACCATTATTATCATTATTTGTATCTATAGGTAGCTAGCATTATTGATATTTGGTACCGCCAAAAAAAAGAAAATTATTGATACTTCGTATTTGGAAAGAGCATTCTAACGGATCAGCTGAGACGCGGACCAGTCAGTGACTCAGTGATCATGGGCCGGCGACCTTGCCCGCAAATGCGTTGACCATTGCAAGCGCATTACTGGTCAACATCTTGAGAGCCACAACTTGACCTTGCACGTCAGCGTTGACGCGGGCCCCATCGAGACAGTTGTCCTGATCCGTCTCGGCGGCGCTCATCCACGTCTGCACGTCGCTCACCAGCTCCCGCGTCGCCATCTTCTTCTTCCTCTCCGCCGCTCCGCCGCCGCCGGCCAGCCGCTTCATCTGCCGGAGCGACCTCCGCATCTCGTGCAGGGCGTCCCGCAGGTGGCCGGAGCACTCCTTCAACGCCGTGGACGTCGTGACGTTTTCGACGTAAGCGGCGACGGCGTTGGCTTTCTTCAGGCTGATCACGACGGCAACGTGGGCCAGCACCGTGGTGTTCTTGTCCACGACGGCGGCGTATGGGGAGAGCGACTCGCGGCATAGCTTCCGGTAGAGTACCGTGGTAGTGTTGCACAAGGTGGCGACGAAGTCGGTCTGGTCTTTCGTGGGGGCGGCGCGGGCGGCGGCGGACGACGGCGGAGTTGAGTTGGCGGCAAGGGTGAAGAGGAAGATAATGGAGAGTAAAAGAGAGTTCTTCATGATGGTTGTATATATAGCTTTAGTCTTTGGGTGTTTAAAGTAATTTAGCTATCAATAGATAATGGGGAGATTAGTGACAATGATGGATGTTTAAATACTAGTGAGAGGGGTTTAAAAATTAGTTTTCAGCTTCAATTTCATTAAAATATAGTTTTGTTTTTCAAATATATTGAAACAATTAAAAAAATTATAACACTTGTAACAAAGTACTTCCATTGTCCCGGAAGACTTTTCCAGTTTTGACTTTTGGGAGGAGAAGATATAAAAATTTGACCAAGGTGAAACGATGACAATTGAGACAAGTTGGCCTCGAAAGATATCAAAATAAGTAGAGCATAGAAGATAGTTAGGGTAAATTCGGTTAGATTTAAGAAAAGTAAGTGCAGTTATGTTTATTTAGGCGAAATTGAAATATTTTGTGAGACATGTAAGAAGTGAAAGTTGATATGTTTTAAGGTACAAAGGGAGTATATTGTACTTATCAACCATATTAGAGGTATGTTATACTTATCAACCATGCTAGAGGTACCCAATGAAATGTCTCCAAAGTATACATCAAAATAATACAATAACATTTCGATGATTCACACTGATACAATATATTATTGCGATCAAAACTATTTGTATTAGCATCTGTGCCAGTGTGAACCGTCATCCAAGCATCACAGGTACAAAATGAAGATGTATACCTATGATTTATAATTTGGGGTGTAATTACTTAATTTTGTACTTATAGCTTTTGACTTAAAATTGTACCGTTCAACCATTTGACCAATCAATGTACACAATTATATGCGGTAGAAAAGATTACTCCGTAAATACCATTTGACAAAGATATTCTAAAATTATGAATGTTTTTTCCAATTACCTATTTTAAGCTAATTGATTTGAGTTTCAGTTTAATCAACGGATGCGTTTTTCGAACGGTGAAAGTAGGATTTTTCTATTAAAGTTATAACTAAATTGTAATTATTATGTTGCATTAAATTGAATTTCTTAATGCTAGTAAAAAAATGGACATTTGGACTAAAAAGTTGCACTAATTTTAAAGAGTTGGAGCTGGGAAATGTGGACCATTAATTCCTCTTTTAATTTTAAACTTGCACTAGATTTTAATAGTTTGAGATTCCGTTACATTAGGAGATCGATACAAATTATGATATCCACCTTGTGGCTAGGAAAATTGGTTCTATATTTAAGTGTACAAGATATTGATTCACCTTTTTTTGAGGAGTACGGAGACTAAATATATTTGATAATTAAAAATGTATTTTTATAAAAATACATTTTCTAGAGCCACACATTTGATAATAATATTTTTTTTGTTAGGAACAATATTTGGAAGATCATTCTTTCACTAGAGGGCTAAAGAATTGCATTAAACAAATTAATGTCACAAATATTAATGTGTCACAAATTTTTCAAAGAAGAATACAAAGTAAGCAATCTCAACATTAGTGCGTCATAGAATACAGCTTGATCCACATAACATTGATGTCATGGGATGATTTGCTCCTGTCATACCTGAATTCACCCCATTTTTAATTGCACTCCACAAAATTTAGTTAACTTTGAAATTAAAATTTAACTCCAAAAAGACCAAAATCAATTAAACTCGATGGAGTACAATGGAATGGGATGGATGAGGGTTCGGGTCAAATCAGAGTGGGGTTTATCGAAAGTTTAGAAGAGTTAGAAATCGTTAATTTTTCGAACAAAGCACTGTAGGTATCCCAATCAGAGTCCGGACCATAGTATGACATTGGGCTCAATGTCTCATGAACCCCTCCCCATACGGGAAAGGTTCCCATGACATTGGGAACCAATGTCATGGGATGACCCGGGGGTGCTCCGCTGCTCCGTTCGTAAAATTAACGGTTCCTACCCCCCTACCCCCTGGTAAACCCCCCCACCCCGCCCCGACCCGAACACACCCCCACCCCCTTCAATTGCACCCCACAAGTCGATTTTGACTTTGGAGTCAAAATATGACTCCAAAGTCAAAATCGACTTTTAGGGTGCAATTGAAGGGGGGGGGGGTGTTCAGGTCGAGGCGGGGTGGGGGGTTTACCGGGGGGGTTAGGGGGTAGAAACCATCAATTTTATGAACAGGGCACCGGGTCACTCCCCGAGTCATTCCATGACCTTGGTTCCTAATGTCATGGGAACCAAGGTGTAATAAAAAATGAAGTTCATTATATTTGGGGTGATTTTCTGACACATATTAACTCTTCAGAGTACATATTCTCTATAATGCTACATTAGTGAGGAAAATCGAGCAAATAGAGGTCCAGAATATAATCCAAGCTGAGCTGAGTTTATGATGCGGATAATTAATTAGAATATTTTAATTAATTATATTATTATTTAGTAGTTATTTATTAATAATTATAAATATTCTATAGTCTAGGGTTTTAGTATGAGCCCGATCCCATTAGGTCAAGTAGGTGTGATGTCTCATCGCAATATATTGTAATAATGTATCATAATCATTCATTCAATCCATATACAAGAATCATTAATCTCGTGCTTTCTTTTCTATCGAGTTTGAAAACGCTCGAAGTTTTCGTTATTGGATTGAATGATAATGATAGACAATTACTCCCTCCGTCCCTAAATAAATTTCCCTTTTTGACTTTTTGAGGATTTAAGAGAGAGATATTTTTGTGTAGACTTTCCAAAAATATCCTTGATGTGATGTGTAAAAGTAAGATGTGATATGTAGATTATTAGTAAAAAGGTATGATGTGATAGGTATGGTATGAAAAAGTAATGGGTAAAAGGGGTTTTTTAAGGGAAAAGAGAAGTTTATTTGGGGACAAAAAAAACGAAAGGAGAAGTTTATTTAGGGACGGAGGGAGTATAATATATAGCGATGAGACAAGACACCTACTTGACCTAATGCGATGGACCCATACTAAAACCATAAACTATAGAATATTAATAATTAATACGGAGTAATAAACAACTGCTACATAATATTATAACTAATTAAAATATTCTAATTAAGGGGCTGTTTGTTTCAGCCTCTTAATGGTTCAGATGTTTGAATGGTTCAGTACTTAATGGTTCAGATTGTTTGTTTCAGCCTCTTAATGGTCCAGATGTCTGAATGGTTAAGAGATTTGTCTCTGAATGGTTAAGTATTATATAGAGTCTGAATGGTTAAGACCTCTTATCTGAATTGATCAGACATTTGCCTCTGAATAGTTAAGCAATATACTAGCTCTTAATGGTTCAGATCTCTTACTGGTTCAGCACTTAATGGTTCAGACCTCTTACTGGTTCAGCACTTATCTATTCAGAAGTTACCAAACAGCCCCTAACTATCCTTATCAGTTTAAAATGGCACTCGAAATAAAATTTTAACTTTAACGATGGAGATTATTTTTAATTATTTTTTAATGATGTAAATTTATTTTAAATACGGAGTACTACGTATTTAATACCCTGAGTACTACACTGTGCAGCGAGGTGGTGGGATTGAAGTAGTTTTCAACCCTAAAATCATGACATTGTTTTGTAATTCTTCACTCAAAAAGAATATTTGGACTTTTTATATTTACACTCATGAACAAATGGTTTTAAATTTGACCCCATCGCCCATGATAGTTTGACTTTTGATGTATTAAATTAACACCCGATTACAGGTTTGAGCCGTTGATTAAGGCATTATTCCGTTGTATGATTTGATTGAAATCATGAGTAGTCCAAAAAAAGGAAAAAATTGAAGAATAAAATTTTAAAAATATACTCTGTATCAAAATACGAATTTTCTGTTTTTATCCTTGAAATCAAAATTAAAATATATTTATATTATCAATCATGATCATGTATATTATTAAAAAGTTTAGTAAAATGTACATGTACAGTGTCACACAAGCATAGTGCAAACTCCTATTTATGGAATACAAACATGAAATTTTTATTTTGATACTTTCTCCATGTTTTAATCGTATTTAAGTTGATTTTTTTCAATGAGTTACTCTTATGTAATACTACCATGATTGAATAATGAGTTAATCCACTTCCAAAAAAATTAGTTTAAAGTAACGCCAGTTTAGTGTTTACGTAAAGACTTTTTAAGTTTTATGTTAAAAACCCATCAAATCAGTGGGAAGAAACCACCCTTCTCTTTAGGCGAACTCTTGGTGGTTTTTTGGTTTATAATTATTTTATGAACCTTAATATATAAAATGATTATATATATATATATATATATATATATATATATTAGATCTTATAAAAATAGAAAGATGTAATTATGAACTCATAGAAAATATATGAAAATATTCACATTTAATAATACAAGTCTTTGTTTTATGTTGATGATTGAAAAATTTATAAACAAATTGAAGAGAGCCCAATAGCCAACAGAGAACTTGTTCAATTCACTTTAACTAATTATTTTTATTGCTTAATTTGTATTACTTATTCTTATTAGAATGAATAAAGATAACAGGATATATGATATTATAATTGTTTACTTTTCTTATTATATTCTTACCCTACTTCCTTATTCTACTTTGGTTAAGATTCTTCATATGTTCTCTATATATACTCATGTAATCTTTAATATTCAATAACACAAATTATTATGGAGTATAAAATTGTATAATGGCATAAGAGTTGCGGTCTTTCTCTTCAAAAAGTTACCTCTTTTCTTTCGACCGTACTCCACCGCCGGTCTTCATCATCAACGTTCTATTACCATATATCATGGTATCGTCGTACCTTATCCCAGCCCTCTCTTTCTCCCAAGATAATTGTGTTTGTACCTAACAAGCATCGTCTCTGATCTTATCTTTATATCTCCAAAAAAATCGTGTGTGCATTCGTATGTATTTCCTCTAGAGATCGAGAATATAGAAAGTGATAGAGAAGTAGAGAATAGCCCACAAGGCGGAAGAAAACTCAGCAAATGTACTCTCAAACACATTCTTCATGTAGTGAAATTAAAGTCTGTCTCTACTTCTAACGGCAATCCTCACAAAACCGCCTTTGTCAGCTCCATTCTAGTACTTGTGCTCCAAGCTGATCCTCGTTATTGATGATCAGCTTTTGGTGTATATTAGAAATAATAAGGATAATGCATGGAAAATAGAATATTATTATATATTATGTACTTATTATATTGTTACCATAATTTATTATTCTACTTTGGTTAAGATTCTCTATATATAATAATGTAATCCTCATTATTCAATAACACCAATTATTATCTAATTTTATTAGTCACTATGAATTTAGGTTAAAGGTTATCGCTCTCTCTTCCTATTTTGGCCAAAAATTCAAAATATGATTCATGTGAACTTAGTGTTTTAGTGGTGTGATAATTTTGACGATAAATTTTAAAGAATTTTTTTGGTAAAAAATAACATATAGGAATAGTTGTGAAAAATTTGAGGCCCCATTTAATAATGGGCCCCTTTAGAAAATAAACATTGAAAATAAGTAAATAAATTGAATAAATTTTAACCTTGTAAATAGTAAACGAGAAGATATTATTGGACGGAAATATTATTGTTTCAAGGGTAATACAACGACTCGCCTCTACATTACATTTTCTGTGTGTGTGTATATATATATATTATTGAATCCCTCTATATTATTACGATTAAAGATCTATATTATATGATGTATTAACATTCATCACACATTGTGACAACGCCAAACTAGTGTGGATGATATTTTTACACTAAACCCAATTTTATAAGTTACATTAAGATCAATATACTAGGATCGTACACTAGTATGAGATCGGATTTTAATGTTATGAAACGACATTGACCTCAGTTAGAGCAGCATAATTGTTTCTATGGTGCCCCAATTGAAGCTAATGTCTTTTCATTACATTGAAATTCAATTCCATGGAAATCGGGCAGCCTTTTTAATGCCCAAAAGACCCCTAGATTAAATTGAGTGTGAAAAAAAAAAAATTGGTCATGGCTTTGCAACCTTATTAGCAAAGGCATTAACCAAAGCCAGCGCATTACTGGTCAACTGCTTGACCTTCACAACACCGTCGTACACGTCAGACCTGAGGGACCCATCTGCCACGTTATCGAACCCGTCGACACACGTGTCCTCGTTCGTCTCGGCCGCACTCATCCACGTCAGCACGTTGCTGAGCTGGAACGCCAAGTCCTCGGCCGATCCGCCGAGCTGCTTCATCTGTTGGAGCGATTCTTGGATCTGGTCGACGGAGTCGCCGAGGGTGGAGGAGCAGTCGCGGATCGCCGCCACCGCGCGGTGCTCTCCGCCGCCGTCGGCCAGCGGGGAGAGGTTGTTGTTGCCGACGTAGGTGGTCATGCTCTTGGCGTGGTCGAGGCTGACGCCGATGGCCACGCGCGCCAGCCTGGCAACGTCACCGCGCACGGCGCTGGCGTACCTGGAGAGGGAGGCGTAGCACGTGTCCGGATAGAGAGTGTTTTGGCAGCTCTTGAGAATGAAGTCCGTGTATGGGGCGGCGGCGGAGGCGGTGGTGGTGGTGGGGTTGGCGAGCGCCGCCGTAGAAGGGGGTGGCGCGTGAAGGAGTAGTAGTGTGAAAATTGAGAGGGAGGAAATGAAGGAAAACAGAGGAGAGGGTCTCATTCTATATTTCTGTGGGTCTTAAAAAACGACTTTATATTATTGATGGGAGTTTGATTTAAATTAGACAAAGAGAATTGGGATGTGAGTTTAAATAGGAAAACTCTCTAAGGTTTGGATGCTTTTATACTACTCCCTACAAGTGTGAATGGGTGGTCCTCTCGGTCTTTCCTAGTCATCTTTTTCTAAAGTTGGTGTTAAAATATGGAGAAATTACTGCTGAAGGAACCTTTTTTGAATCTAATTCCTATGAGGGAAGATCGGGTTTTGAAATCCCGATAATTTTTTAGGTTACTTTGAGATGGACCATGCTACACTTACATCACAAATTGTACCCTATTTGTACACTACAGTTATACACAAACATTTTGATGGTTTACACCGATACAAGTGTTTATGCGTTAATAAAAATTTATACGGACATAAAGTGTTGGTGCATTAAAAAAACTTAGTTTTACACCAATATAAAGTGTCAGTGCAAACATGCGGGGTAGAAGGTGAGGTAGAAAAGTTGGGGTACAAATAGCTTTATCCGTAGATTTAGGAACTACGGAGTAGTTTTTTAGGATTTCTTTTTTAAATAATTAGGGATCGGGTTTAGAAATCCAGATCGGATAATATATATTTTTTTGGTTTATTTCAGGATTTAGAAACTACTCCCTCCGTTTTCAAAAAAAAAAAATTATAGTTTGATTAAGTGTGAAAATAAAGAAGTGTTAAATTGTAGTTCACTTCTAATTTTGCCCTTAATATGATGGATAAAAGTAAGATGTGATTGATAGATAATTAGAGAAAAAGTATGATGTGATAGGTAGTGTATGAAAAAATAAGGGTAAAAGTGATTTTTTAATAAAAAGTTGAATTGAAGTATTTTATTGGGAGTAGAAAAAAATGAAAGATGAAGAATTTTTGAGAACGGATGTAGTAGATTTTTAGGATTACTTTTTGAACACTATGGGGGTATTCAATTATAATTTTTTAGATTTTTTTGAACTTTACACTATGTTTGGTTCAAGGAATTTAGGAGGAAAAAAAAGGAAATGGTTTTCCCTCTGATTCCTCACCATAATAAAAGGAATTTGGTTTTTCTTTCATTTTCTTTTCTTTCTACTTTTTTTTCTTTTCTTCTCTAACCAAACAAGAAAAATATTTTCCTTCTCATTTTCTTTTCTATTTCCTCTCAAATTCCTTGAACCAAATATACTATTAAAGAGTCGAGGGATTAGGAAATCCATAGACTCCATACAAAGGTTGACCTAGTTTTTAATTGATTTATGTGGATTCTGGCCTGACTCTTTTATTGATTTAAGATATGAATTGAACATCTACAGACTTTTGTGATAGAATTTATGATGGGTAGTAATAACTGGATTGAGCAATAAGACATTTGGGATGAACCTCATAGCATTCTTATTTACCTTTATCAACTTTTTGAGTAAATTCTTTAAAAAGTCTCCAGTTATAGGTCGTTTTATATATTTAATTCCTACATATCAAATATTAATTACTAGTTTAGTTTTCTATTATTATATCATTATTCACGAATAGTGCTTTGTTAACGTTTTTATTAAGAACATAGATAAAATTGTATATTCATATTTCTGTCTCTCATTAATTAAGCTTCCTCTCTACTCTCGTACTCTTTTCCAAACTTGTCGTTGAGTTTGAAGCTTTAAACCCAAAACTGAAATGATCACTCATCTCTCAATTATTAGTGTTCTTAATGGACCCGAAAAGAGGACCATCTATTAAAATTGAGATTTGAAAACCCGATTAACTGGGACACTAAAAATTTATTTCTTTAATTTAATTTATTTCGGGATTGTAAATCTCGATCTTCCCATTTAGGAATTCCCTACAAATTCTAGGAATTTATCATCAAATTTCTTCCTCCTGCGGGAAACAACCCGTTTAATATGGAGTATTATGTACTCACTCCGTCCCAAATTATTTGCCACATTTGCTTTTTCAACAGTCGTGAGAACTTTTGTTTATTTCTACATTTTCATTGGTAATTTAATAAAATAAAATATTCTTGACACCTCTTATTTCGAAGAACTTTTCATGTAGTTTTTTGATATGTAATTTTTATTTTTTATTTCTTTACCAATATGTAAATAAAATGAATTAAAAAAACTTGATATTTTACCTCGGTAATAGAAATGTGGTAAATAATTTGGGACGGAGGGAGTAATTTATTTGTCTCTAAAAGAGTAAAAGTTACTCCCTCCGTCCCACAAAAAAGTTTCCATTTGGAATAGTATTTAGTCAAATATTTACATGCTTTGACTACAAATTGTGAGAAAGATATATTGAATTATAAAATAAATTTAATATAATTGGATTCATCTTAAGATCTAGTTTTGATATCTCAAATTTTTTAGGATTTCTTTATTTAGATTATATTTAATTTATGGTCAAAGCGTGTAACTGTTTGACCAAAAATACATCAAAATGGGAACTTTTTTATGGGACAGAGGGAGTATTTTTTTGTTTGACTTATATAATTTAATAGAGAAATTTTTGTATTTTCATTTTCCCAAATTATTAGACCGGACAAAAAATAATTTGGCCTATTTTTGAATCAAGAGCACTAAGTTTTGAACAAAGATCGATTTTGTTAACTAAATCCGAAATGACTCGCTGAAAATGGGTCAAACCCGATCAAACCCAAACATGACCTGATGATCGACCCGCTAATGTAAGAGTTTTTCAAAATCATATACTTTACAGTGAAATATAATGTTATAAAAATAAGGTTATAATTATATATTTTTTCTAACTGCCGGTTTTAGCGTATAATTTTATATTGAGTAAATTTCATAGTTAGTCCTTTATAAAAGGGGGGTTTCCATATTTAGTCCTCTATTATCAAATATTACCCCCCGTAGTCTTTTTTTTAATGTTACCTTTCCACAAATGGTCCTTTTTTTGATCTTCTGCCGTGTTGGTGTTAATTTAAAGGCTAAAAGTATAATTTGACGTCAACATTATGTCCAGTGACGTGTTCTGATATTGGTTAAGCGGATAACACAAAAATAATGACTATGATTATGGGCTAGGATTCTGACGAAAGATCACATTTGTAGATTATAGTTGTCGTAAAAAGCGACTGTAATTCACAAACGACGCAAACGGAACAGCCTTTGGAATTGTGCATGACAAAAAAGATATATTCTCATTGTGAAATTACACTTTTAGCCCTTAAATTAACACCAACATGATAGAAGATCAAAAAAGGACTATTTGTGGAAAGGTACCCATAAAAGAAGGACCACTTGGGTAATATTTGATAATAGAAGACTAAATAGGGAAACCCCCCTGTTATAAAGGACCAATTATAGAATTTACTCTTTTATATTTTTGAACAAAATTTTAATGATATTGCATGATTATTTTAATTTTTTCCTTAAATTATGCATTTTTTAACTCTTTATATTGATTTATATACGTAAAAATTACTCCTGAATTTAAAATAAAGTAATACGTAGTACAATAGATTCAATACATATTTTTTGATATTTTAATTTTATTTAATGTGAAATGCATATGTTAATATGAATTAAAAAAATTTAAAACCAAAGTCATAACTCGTTGAGTCGACCCGAACTCGATGATACTGGGTCATAAACATAGAGTTCTCATCTCGAACCCGAATTGACCCGAACCTGAAGTAACCCAAACCTAAAGTGACAAAACTCGAACCCAACATGATCGACCAATATCGACCAATTTTCCAGCTCTATAAATTATTATGTAATGTCAAAATAAAATGTGACTGATAGATTTATAGTAAATAAATCTAAAAGGATAATGTCATGTTCTCCTCAACTTATTTTTTCACTTATTACTTATTAGAGCCAGATCAGATCAAGTTGGATCAGAAATAACTTAAAATATAAGTACATTCAGATCAGATCAGAACAAAATTTATGCTAATAAAATTAAAATCATTCAGATCAGGTGAAGAGAACATAACAAAAGTAGAATAGAAATTAATTGAAATTAGGGTAGCACTTCAAGGAAATGCAAGAGGATGAGAGGTTGGGTAGGTTTAGGGAGAAGTGGAGAACTATAGGACTTTGGAGTATTAAGTAAGTTTTGTAAAATGTTAAAGCTAAACATTTAAATTATTTTCAAACAACTATTTAATAACATTTCTTCATTCTCTAATTTATGATCTTAAATAACCAAAATAATAATTTTAAGATCTTTATAACGACATCCAACTACTCCTAAATGTAAATTTGTCAATCGGGTTTAATATATTATGGAGTACTACTACATTACACGTTCAAAAGTCAACAAAATGTAGTTGACCGTGATTAAAGAGACAAAGGTCACAAAACATTTAATTTAAATTTAATACTCCATAGGTTTCTCTGTATTTATTTTTTCGAATGTCATCTGTTACTCCCACGGCTCAATGTCAAACTATAGAGAAGAGGGCCCACGGGGGGTGTGGGAGGGGGGGAGGGGGGGCGGGTGTAGGGACGAGGTCGGGCTTACGGAGTATTCTATCCGTCTCAATTTAGGGTGCATGACCACTATTTACATGGTTAAAATAAAGTTATTTTTTTAGTTATTTTTATTAATCATTTGATAAAATAATATAATTATGTCAGCTCTTGATTCGTATAAGTTTTTATGTTTTTTATAATATACCGAATACAACTTTATTTTTCCATTCCACACAAATTTTCAAATAATTAAAATTAAAAATAACTTCAGTCAAATACAATATACGAAAAAAAATATTAAATTGAGGCTGATAGTGTATTACGTGATTATTTCAAATTTTCTTCCGGGAGGCCCTTTGCATTTTTTTAAATTGAATATGGGCTCTTAAAACACACGGACTATTGGGCCGCATATTTATTTATATTTATGATATTTTTTGGTTTACTTTTATTGGATCGTATTTTAGGGCTTTGGACCATTTCTTCTAGGGTGGATTTCAGAGTTCCATTTACTTCTTTTGAATGATTGAATGAGTAAATAAGGTAGAGGATTGGATCATGTGAATTAGATGAGAATGAGTAAATATATCTCAAAAAGTTTAAAAAATTTAAGTATCGAGATAAATTTAAAAAAATGAAGAAAGTTAAAAATTGTGCGAGGAGGTTCATTTGGACTTTAAGCTCCGTTCCGTTCAACTTATTTTTTCTGATCTGATCTGATTTTAATAAGTTTTGATCTGATCTGATCTGATTGGATCTGATCTGATCTGATCTGATTGGATCTGATTGGATCTGATCTGATCTGATCTGATTGGTTCTGATTTGATTGAAAATTGTAATGATGATTCATATTATAATATAATCAATATTTTTTTATGATTATTTTTTAATGAAACAAAATTAATTAACTCATATATTAGAATAATCATTCATATTATAATGTAATAATATTTTTTATTTTATGATTTTTTTAATGAATAATATTGATTTAATATTTTAATAATTAGTTTATATAAACATTAGAATAATTATTTAATTTATATATGCACTAAAATGTTATTTAATATAGATAATCAATGTTATTAATAATCATTAATATTTTTATTAAAAGATCACATCCTTATTTTATCAATGTTAAGCAAAGAAATAATACATTTTTCATTAATAATTAAAGATTACTTTCTCGGGTTTCTATTTAGCTTGTTTCTAAAGTTTATTATTTTTCATTTTTAAGAAAATAATTGTGCTTCATATCATTTATTTTAGTCTACATAAATTATAATCACACAAAAAGTTTCATGTTCTTTCTTCTTATATTTTTAAAATAGAATTAAATTTATTTTTTAAAAGAACCGTATCAAGTAAAACAACTAAAAAATATGAAATTTAAAAAGTAAGGAGTAATAAAGATATTGATAATGATAATAATAGCAGCAGTAGTAGTAGTAATAATAATAATAATAATAATAATAATAATAATAATAATAATAATAATAATAATAATAATTCTTATTTGGATCTGATCTGGTCTGATCTGATATGATTGGATCTGATCTGATCTGATTGGATCTGATCTGATCTGATTGGATCTGATCTGATCTGATTAGATCTGATCTGATCTGATTAGATCTGATCTGATCTGATTGGATCTGATCTGATCTGATCTGATCTGATTAGATCTGATCTGATCTAATCTGATTTTAATAAGATTAAAAAAAAGCAGAAAAAATAAGTTGAACGGAACGGGACCTAAATCCACCATAGAATATCTCTGCAAATTAAAATATACGGAGTATAGCTTCTAAAAGATTTGTCATTTTCAAATAACAAACCAAGATGCTCTTTCTACCACTCGAACTCGATAACTTCTGAGTCTCTTACAATCCCTTGATCAGTTGATCATGTGTTGCCGCCGAACTAACCCGGCCCGGCCGTGGGTAACAATATCAATATTTATTTTTCCATATTATTAATTAATTACCAATTAACTTTTTGTTAAAATATTTAAATTAAAACATGATTAGTATGAATATGATTTTTTATAAAAAAATTATCATCATATACCTTATACAGTATTGAATGCACTATGACTAGAGAGTAGAGAGACAATGCATTCATTGAACAGGCAAAAAGAAAAGCCTTCATGAAGTGGGAAAACAAGAAAATTAATTCATTAATTTCCAGTGAGCCTATTGCCTTATTCATCAATGCCCCAATTATCGCCAAATTGGATGCAGTGTGAATGATGAGACAGACGCAGTGAGACCAAATAAAGAAAAGAAAGAACTTTACATGTACGAGATTTAGGAAAAAATGATTATTATCGTGAAAAATAAGAAAAGTACATTTTTTGTCCACCTGATATTCGTATATAGGTCGTAAAGTAGCCTATTGGACCCGTATTATTTAGCCTGTTTATGTACTTGTACATATATACTGGTTTGTGATTAATGAAAAGCATGTCTGTTTCTGCTGAAATTCTACATGATATCTGAGTGCTAGCAGTAATCTATAGATTTCTGCTTATTGTGATTCTGATTGGACTAGTTGTCCCGTGTTTCGTCGGTCCGATATTTTATTATGCTTGGTACTTCTCTAGTGTCATGGAAGACCAAGAAGCATACAACTTCCTCCCGATCTTCGGCCGAGGCTGAATAGAGAGCCATGGCAAATGCTTGTGTGGAAATCCGCTGGATGCGTGGTATTCTTGGCACCCTAGGTGTTTCGATTCTATATCCTCCGCAGTTGTATATACTTTGACAACCGGTCAGGACTGTATGTTGCAGCTAATCCAATGTTTCACGAGAGCATGAAGCATAGAGATGTTGATTGTCATACGGTTCATGAATCTATTTAGTGACACGACGTATCCACGCGTTATGTTCCTACGTGCTCATTATCAGCTAGCAAATATTTTTTACGAAACCTTTACCTCTATTTTTAATTTTTTATTGTTCAAGTTGGTCATTCATGATCTTCACGCGCCAACTTGAGTTGGAGTGTTGGCGGATATTTATATATAGGCCGTAAAGTAACGTGTAGGGCCCATATTATTTAGCCCGTTTATGTACTTGTGTGTGTGTATATATATGTGTGTGTGTGTGTCTATATATATATATATATATATATATATATATATATATATATATATATATATATATATATATATATATATATATATATATATGTGCCGGTTCCCGTGAGAATGCACCTTGTGTAGAGAAATGAGAATAAAATCTAGCCGTCGGATCTGATGCATTGTACGGCTCAGATTGCATCCTGCGCTCAGATTTTGAGATAGTGCATTTTCGAAGGTTTATGGTGCATTTCGACGTGATGCATTTTCGCACCATTTTGGTGCATCTAATTTTGATGAAATCTTGACCCTTAGATCTTACAATCTAAAGCACTAGATTCATTCTCATTTCTCTCCTAAGATTGCATTCTCACCAGAACCAAAATCTATATATATATATATATATATATATATATATATATATATATATATATATATATATATATATATATATATATATATATATATATATATATATATATATATATATATATATATATATATATATGTTTGTGATTAATGAAAAACTGAACAATTTCATTAAAATCTTACATTATGCATGTTTAAATAATAAAAACAATGCGACATGGCTAGCAAAATAATGCAACCTTAATTACTTCACTCCATATAAAGTTATGTATGTATCACAATATAGTTTTAGATAAACTCGGCATGCTTAATTAATTTGCATATAATATAATTAATGTTTGAACTACCAAAATTGGAAATCTTCATCTCCTCACTCTTGTGTCTCCCCACTGCTCACTTAAACAAACAACAAAGTGACATGTGTGCGGTGAGTTAGACTTAGAGAACTTTGCAAATAAAATCAGACAGATTTTCTATTAATTCGATGTATTTGTTGATGTATCTATTTTTGTCATTTTTTATTTCATTATTTTGGTTACAATTTTGACTAAACAAAGATTTTTTTATACTGTATATGTTATTCAAAGAAGAACAACGTACGTGTTAGCATTGGCATACATTAGCATGCACGTCCAAAAATAATTGTATAGTAATGAAGAACACTATATTTAAGTTATCATAAAAGCCAAAATTAAACACTTCATCCGTCCTAAAAAGAATGTTACAATTTACTATATATTCAGAAAAATCATGAAATTTTTTGTTTATTTGTACATTCTCATCGACTATTTGATAAAATAAAATATTTTTGTCACATCTTGTTTTGAAGAAACTTAGCTTTAAATCTATAATTTATTTTTTATTTTTATGCTGATCTTTAATTTCTATTATATATATATAGTGTTAACGGAACCTTAACCTTTTAATATACTACCTCTGTCTCCGAGTATTTGTCTAGTTTTAACCTTTTTCGGTCAACTATTTTCAACCTTTGACATATAATTAAATAAAATATATATTGTATATTAATTAGATAAAATGATATTTTGAAAATATTTGATATAGTAAATCTAATAAAACTAATTTTGTATCAATATCTAATACTCCCTCCGTCCCAAAAACATTGGAACATTTTGACTAAAGTGGAAAAATAAGGAGGGATATTTTGGTGTTGACTTTCCAAAAATACCCTTGATGTGATGGGTAAAAGTAGGATGTGATGGGTAGATTATTAGGAAAAAGATATGATGTGATAGATAGGGTATGAAAATGTAAGGGGTAAAAGTGGTTTTTTAATAGAAATGGAAAGGATTTTAAGGGACGCAAATTTTTCAAAACGTAACTGACTTTTTGGGACGGAGGGAGTATCATTTTAATTTAATTTGAAGTCAAAGTTTATCAATTTTGATCGAAAAAATCAAAAATGAATAAATATTCATAGATAGATGGAGTACTACATCCTGTGGTTATTCAAATTTGACTTTTTACCGTCAAAATCTAAAAGATTTGACCATACATTAAATAAAGTTTATATTAGACATTGATACAAAAATATGTTTATAATAAGATTATCGTGTAAGATATTTTCACATTATCATTTTATTTAACTAATACTTCTAGTTAACTTCAAAACCTCAAAACGCAATAAACATTTATTCTGAGAGGTAGGGAGTACACATGCTTCATACAGATGCCACGAATGATAATCATTTGTGCGACATAGATAATAATCATATGTGTGAAGTATAAGTGTACTCCTAATAGCAACCACTTGTGGCACCGTGACATTTTTCTTTTAAAAAAAAGGATGGGAGAGAAATAATATAAAGTCCATAACACGTACACATGCGTTCAAAACCAATACAGTATTCTTCTCACATTATTATGTGTCTCATGAGTACCATAAACTCGGGTAAATGTCACAAATGGTACCTGAACTTTAGCTGAAATTTCGAAGTGGTACCTGAACTTCAAATCCTTTCACAAAAATCCCTGAACTTACACAATCCTTTCACTAATGAGCCATTAGCCCGTTTCTAGGTGAACTTCCGGTCATTAGGGCCAAATTCGAATTTTATATATTTTAAAATTTTCAATTTGACCCCATTTCTTCTTTTCTTTTCTTCCACGCCCCGCCGCTGCCGCCCGCCGGTCAAAGTCGCCGGAAAATGAACTTTTTCCGATTCCGGCGGTTTCTGGCGGGTCGGAGCGTTTTCCGGCTAAATCCGGCGAAACTGACGGCGGGCACCAACTCCAATGCGGTCGTGGCATCCGGGCGACCTCCAAGGACACCTCAATTGCAAGATTTGATGAAGATTTGCAAAACCCCCAATTTTGGATCCAATTTCGAATTTTAGGGTTTTTTCGAGTAGAAAAATTCAGATTCGAGAAGTTACAGGCCAAATTAGACAAAATGGTTTGAATATTATTGATCCTCGTCTCAAGACGATGAGAATGACATTGGTCCCGCCGGAATTGGAAAAAGTTCATTTTCCGGCGACTTTGACCGGCGGGCGGCGGCGGCGGGGCGTGGAAGAAACGAAAAGAAGAAATGGGGTCAAATTGAAAATTTTAAAATATATAAAATTCGAATTTGGCCCTAATGACCGGAAGTTNCCAATTTCGAATTTTAGGGTTTTTTCGAGTAGAAAAATTCAGATTCGAGAAGTTACAGGCCAAATTAGACAAAATGGTTTGAATATTATTGATCCTCGTCTCAAGACGATGAGAATGACATTGGTCCCGCCGGAATTGGAAAAAGTTCATTTTCCGGCGACTTTGACCGGCGGGCGGCGGCGGCGGGGCGTGGAAGAAAAGAAAAGAAGAAATGGGGTCAAATTGAAAATTTTAAAATATATAAAATTCGAATTTGGCCCTAATGACCGGAAGTTCACCTAGAAACGGGCTAATGGCTCATTAGTGAAAGAATTGTGTAAGTTCAGGGATTTTTGTGAAAGGATTTGAAGTTCAGGTACCACTTCGAAATTTCAGCTAAAGTTCAGGTACCATTTGTGAAATTTACCCCATAAACTCACATTACATACGAATTGAAGTATGTAAAACAAAACGTGTGATATATTAAAGACAACGAAATGACATGCTGTGCGGTGAGTGACTATGTACTGTTCTTTTAATTAATTAATATTTTTAGTACATGGATTAATATTTAACATACTCCATCCGTTTCATTTGAATATTTACGTATCATATTCACATGGTGAAATTTTATATACTTTGTTTTCTTATTTTTTTTATTTATTTGATAAAATAATATAATCATGTCACCTATAGTTTTTTAGATCTTTTGATATATTTTTTTAAATATTACTTTTATATTTAATTTTATATCTACAATCAAATAAATTGAATTGAAAATAAAATTAGAGGTTTCTCTAATTAGTCATCTATTATCAAATATTATTCTGATGGTCCTTTTATGAATATCTTTCCACTTATTGTCGTTTTTTATCTTCTATCATGTTGATATTCATTTGAGGGCTAAAAGTGTAATTTCAAAATTATAATATATCTTTCTTTTTATACACAATTTCAAAGGCCGTTCCTGATACGTCGTTTGTGAATTACATTCATTTTTTACTACAACCATATTCTACAAATGTGGTCTTTCGTCGGGATCCTAGCTCATAACTATAGTCATTACTTTTGTATTATTCATCTAACGAATATCAGAATACGTTACTGGACATAAGATTGATGTCAAACAATACGTTTAACCATTAAATTAATATCAACATGATAGAGCCGTCAAAAAAAATCAACATGATAGAAGATTAAAAGGAATTATTTGTGAAAAGATACCCCTTAAAAAAGACTACAAGAGTAATACAGAGTATTTGATAATAGAGTACTAAATATGGAACCCCATTATTGTTATAAAAAATCAATTATGGAAATTTACTTTGATAGTAATTAGTTTTGTTGAATAGTGAAGGATACATCTCTATATATAGAGATTACAATAGAGAATTCTAATCTAAGTAAAAGAAAAATTATTGTAACCATATAATAAGGAAATAAGAGAATAAGAAAGGTAGTATATAATAACATTTTATTTCCTAATACATCTAGTATTCATAATAGTAACATTCAAATTTTTAGACTCCATACTTAGATTCTAGTATTCTAGCATGGAGATTCAACTTCATTAAAAAACTCCATAGTCCCATTAAAATTAAAGTGTAAAAAATCATTCAAACGCTAGACATTAGAATTATGGGATGTATGTATTTTCGCGAATTAAAATGTGTGGTTGAAAAATGATTTAAATATAAAAAGATTTTGAGTCAATCAAAAAATTTCAAAAGAAAAGTGAAGTCTTTTTTGTGACCTCACAAAAAGAAAACGGTTAAGAACTGTTTTTTTACGGAGGAAATATGATACTTCTTCAAGAAATCACCCTTAATAGGACTAAAACATAGAGTTTATGCCCAAAATAGGACTTCTATGTTTTTATCCTCAAAATAGGACCAAACATTACAATTATACCCTTGTTGCCTTTGCCCTCTCTTCTGTGTTAACTGTCGCCCTCCATCTCCTTTCTCATTGATTTGTTTTCGTCCCTCATTTTTTTGTTTTTCCCTCTCTTCTTTTTTTTGTTTTCTTTGTGTTTTTTTCTTTCGTTCCTTTTTTTGTTTTTGTTTTTTTTTTGTTTTCTTTCTCTATCCTTCCTCTTCTTTTGCATACAAAGGCCACCTTTTTTCTTCTCTTTTTCATTGTACATGTAGTTACTACGTAGTACTCCCTAGTTATTAACTTCCTTTATACGTATTTATTTTTCCTTGTTTGACCCATTTATCTTTTTGTGTTTAATCACTTAATGCTTAAAGAAATAAAATATAGAGAAAGTGTTAAAATAGGAGTTCCATATTTTTATTCTCTAAATATATGTTCGCATTGTGGTAATATGACACTCTACATAGACATTTATT
>OOIL02000559.1:550994-575694 GCA_900332095.2 Cuscuta campestris
TCCTTCCTCTTCTTTTGCATACAAAGGCCACCTTTTTTCTTCTCTTTTTCATTGTACATGTAGTTACTACGTAGTACTCCCTAGTTATTAACTTCCTTTATACGTATTTATTTTTCCTTGTTTGACCCATTTATCTTTTTGTGTTTAATCACTTAATGCTTAAAGAAATAAAATATAGAGAAAGTGTTAAAATAGGAGTTCCATATTTTTATTCTCTAAATATATGTTCGCATTGTGGTAATATGACACTCTACATAGACATTTATTATAATGTACATGGTCATGCTTGCTAATGTAAATGTATTTTAATTCAAATTTTGTAAATAAAAACATGAAAAATTAAATTTTATTTTGTGATTTTTTCATTTTTTACTTTCACTTTAGAGAAAGTACAAACATCGCAGCTCCATTTTTTTTACTTTCAAAATAGAGTTTGTATTGTGGTAATGTGACATGTGGACATGTAGACATGTGGTTCAAGTACTTGTGGCCTTGTGGACATATAGCGCGACCAGTGACGAAAAAATAGTTCTGTGTCACAAATGGCGAGGGGTATTTTGGGTATGGCGACGCAAATTAAGTCCTATTTGGAGGATTTAAGTTTTGGAGTCCTATTTAAGTATATTTGATATGTTTTAGTCCTATTTAAGGTTTTTTCCCCACTTCTTCCGTCTTATTTTAAATTTTCTATTGTTGTTTACGAATTACAATGTTTGACTGAAAATATTTTCAATAAATTTATATAGAATTTGGAGTAGAATTGAAAGTAAAATTTTATATATTTAAAAACTATAACAAAAGGTCTACAAAATAAGAAGTGACCTAACTATCTTATTTTATCATTTAAGTAATGAAAATGAGTAACTAAAGTGATGAAAATTAAACATAATGAATAATAAATTGAAAATTTAAATTAGGACGAAAGAAGTAATAACCATATTTAGAAACCAACTTCGTGTAAAAAAATCAAAAACTTTGAAAACAAAGATCAAGGCACAAGCAAACATTTCAGGATCAAATGCTTCTTTGGTGCACCTTGGGTGCATATCATTTTTATGTACCTTGTCACATAAAAACTTTTTTTGTATATTTTTTATTTTTAAAAAAATAAATGCTTATTTAAGTAGTAAAAAATGTTTATTTTGCCTATATATCAGTCTATGATGAACCTTATGTCTACCATGGAATTTGACAATTTTCTTTATGGACCATGCTATTTGTACATCACTTTATATACCATAATGATGCACTAGTATTGTGATAATTTACATTGACACAAAATATTAGTTTGAATTTTTACAATCACGCTAACAATTTAGCAAGTATAAACTATCAAAGTATTTGTGCAACATATGACACACAAAATAGTGCATAAAAAAAGGAAAAGGACTAAAGTAGAGGTAAAATATTGTAAAATATACCAAAATAAGACTTTCATTTTATTATTCCTGAAATATGAGTTAAAATGCCATTACATTACCAAAATAGTATAGTAATGTGCACATGTACAATGCTACATTACAACCACATTAGCACAATGTGAAGTCCTATTTAGTGAACAAAACATGAAACTCCTATTTTGGTACTTCTTTCTATGTTTTAGTCACATTTAGGACGATTACTACATAAAATACTTCCTTTTCCCTAAAAGATTGTCACTGTTTGATTTTTTTAGAAACTATGGCGTAAATTATGGAAAAAAATATATTTAGTTGTAATGTAAATGTAGTAAAATTAGGTTATCTTTACAATATAGTTTTTGATGGTGTAAATTAACCACCCGGACAAACTGTACCAGACTAGGCCTAGAAAAGTTTGTTGAGTCTAGATAATGAAGGGTGAAGGAAAACAGAGAGAGACCAATAAGACTACATGTCGTGTCCTATTCTCTTGTCCTCTTATGTTGATGACTCCTCCTTTCGCGTGTAGCGTCCAACTGAGATTGATGGATTATTTTCTCAATCTTTCATTAAAATTGGTCACTACCGTCCAACCGACTTTGGAGTTATTTGTGCCGACACTTTCACACTGTAATAACTTACCCGGTAGGTTTACCTCTCGTTCGTGTTCTAAAGGGGCAAAAAACCACAAGCTTGAAGTCACGTACTCTGACCAGTAGGTTAATATTTTGTACTGGTCAACTTTTCCGAACCCGACCAGTGATCTATTTTTAGTTTATATCTTCTATTCTAACATGTTTGAATCTTGACCGATTAGCTTCTGTGGACTCGGACTATGACCGGGTCCTGGGTGTAATACACCAATCAGTTTTGAAATATCAAATTTTTATAATATTTAATCATTTTAAATTATATATAATTTATGGTCAAAAGGTACCATAGTTTGACCAAAAAAGTCAAAATCTGATAATCTTTTATGGACAATATGAGTATAAAAGGAGAGTGTATTTTTGGTGTATCTTGGGTGCATATCAATTTTGTGGATTTTCTCACATATAAAAAATATTTTTATTTTTTTATTTGTAAAAACATATATCATTTAAATAGTAAAAAATACTTCCTCCGTCCACAAATAAACTTTCTGTTCACTATTCACGTACATGGTCAAACTTTATTTACTTTGTTGGCATATTTTCGTCACTTATTTGATAAAATAATATAATCATGTCACCTCTAGTTTTGTAGATCTTTTGATATAGGTTTTTAATATGTAATTTTTATTTTTAAATTTTAGACCATCTTTCATATAAAAAGATTAGAAAATAACTTTAGTCAAACATCGTAATAAGCAAAGAAAAATTTATTTGTGAAGGGAGTAGATCATTAGTGAGTCTACTCTAAAATTACTCCCTCCGTCCCACAGTATTCGTCCAGTTTTGACCTTTGGAACTGTTCATCTAGACACTTTGACTCATCAAATTCTCTCAATGTGTAAGCCTAAATATAGTCATGTGTGATCTTGTTTGATTTGTCTTAACACATAGATTATTAATATATAATTTCTATAATTTTTTAATATATAAATTACAAGATAAAATGAATTAAAGAAGTGTATTGGATGGTGTATGTCATAAACGAAATGTAAAAGTAGCACTCTTGAACTTTTTTTATGGTTGAAATTACTTTAGAAACCTACTCAGTCTACCCATACCTGCCCCACCTGATTTCATACAGGATACGGGCCCCGCATTCTTTTACTTTTTAGCCTTCCACGTGTCCCCTTACAAATTCGACGGTAACCGATCCAAACCAAAATTCATTAGTAGCCTGTAGCCCTCATGCCGGCCCAATCCATTTGCATTAAATCCGGTCCAGCCCGAATCTGGTCAAACGTGTTCTGGTTCCAGTCAAATCCACTCATCGGGCTTCCAGAATGCCCAATCATGTCCCGCCACGCGTCGCAATCTCATTGGGTCTCACCCGAGAATCCGATGGCCCAACGGTCAAAACACTTCTATAAAGAAAGGGACTCTTCCGGACATCATTTCTCCCCTCCTCCGAACAGCCGAAAAAAATGGCGCCAACTCCGTTGTATTTCCCGGCGAGCTTCCGGCACATCTCCGCCGTTTTCTTCCTCGGTTCCCTCATCTCTCTCACCGCCCTCCTACATTGCTCCGCCGGAGCCCAGAACTACCGTGACGCCCTCCAGAAGAGCATCCTCTTCTTCGAAGGCCAACGCTCCGGTAGACTTCCGCCCGACCAACGCCTCCGGTGGAGGAGGGACTCTGCATTGCACGACGGCGCCACCGCCGGGGTAAGTTAGAACAGAAATTGGTTCTTAATTGTTACATTTTGGAATATCAAAATTACACTAAAAATCATTTTTTTTAAATAATTTGTGGTTAAATTGGTCCAAAATTCTCTGTTTTTTAGGTGGACCTGACAGGTGGGTACTATGACGCCGGCGACAACGTGAAATTCGGGTTTCCGATGGCGTTCACGACGACAATGCTGTCGTGGAGCATAATAGACTTCGGGCGGAACATGGGCGGGGAGGCGAGGAACGCCGTGAAGGCGGTGAGGTGGGCGACGGACTACTTGCTGAAGGCGACGGCGACGGACGGAGTAGTGTACGTGCAAGTGGGGGATGGGAATTCCGACCACCAGTGCTGGGAGAGGCCGGAGGACATGGACACTCTGAGAACGGTGTACAAGATTGACCGGAGCAACCCGGGATCGGACGTCGCCGGAGAAACGGCGGCTGCTCTGGCGGCGGCGTCCATTGTTTTCCGGTCACGTGACCCTGCGTACTCTAGGCTACTCCTCAATCGAGCCGTTAAAGTAAGTGGTGTTTTGTCTCTCTCATAGTAAATGCTTTTTCCATTTCTATAATCCTTTGTGGTAAAAACTATTCCCCCGTCTCAGAGTATTTGTCCACTTTCATTTTTACACACCATCCAATGCACTTTTTTAATCCATTTTATCTTGTAATGTATATATTAAAAAATTATAAAAATTATATATTAATAATCCATATGTTAAGACAAATCAAATAAGATCACACATGACTACATTTAGGCTTAGACATTGAGAGAATTTGATAAGTCAAAGTACTTAGATGAACAGTTCCAATAGTCAAAAGTGAACAAAAACTGAGGGACGGAGAGAGTAGTCTTTATGACTTATACCGTTAATTTGTTTAAATTTTGATCACAAATTACAAAAAGAAAAAACTCTCTTTGTTCATAAATAATTTATCGGTAAGGTTCTAGTGACACCGGAGTACAGTGACACTCCGCTGCCACTGTTATTTTGGTGCACTTTCGATGCTCCGTTCGTAAAATTAATAGTTTCTACCCCTTAACCCAACCCCTAACTTCCTGCTCCCCAACCCCAAAATTTAAACAAAATGAATTTAAAAAACTTCAAATTTTATATTGTTTTACATAAAGTATAAATAATTTAGGAAAGGCGAGAATATACTGAAATGTGATGGGTGGGAAAAAATAATTTTAATATTATAAAGGCAAATCATTTTCATCTTGAAACAAATGTGATGGGATATAAAATGTGGGGGTGGGAAAAAATAATTTTAAAAAGTATAAGTATAATACTCCCCCTCTCCATCATGTTTTGAGAAAAATCTTTTCATAATATTAATTTTTGAATAAAATAAATTTAAAAAATTAAAAATAGAAAATGATATAGTTAATACATAGAACTATAAATGTGTAAAAAAGGGCCACTGGATGGCCCATTGGCAAACGGTCTCACGCCAAAGGATATTATTAATACGGAGTAAAAAACAGTTGGTTTTTCAATGGCTTTAGAAGCCACTAAACAAAACAAATTGGGATACTTATAGTGCACCGCTCGCAAAATTGATAGTTTATTTCTTCGGCAAACTCTTAACCCAGTTTTGACCCCAACCCACTCCTCCAATCACGTCAATTATATGATGCAAGTTTAGTTGGTTTTGGAGTCAAAATTTTTATTCGTAATTAACAATTATAGTTTTGTGATAAATTAAAAGTTAAACAAACATGGATAAAAGTGGCTTTATGAAATGCCAATATAAAAAATTGAATGTAAACTCTATAATTGATCCTTAAGATAAAATTTTTCTATTTCATCTTTTGTTATCAAATATTAAGAGGTGATCATTTTTTTACCAAAATCTTTTTCACAAATACTCCTTCATTTCTCTAAAAATAGTTGTCCACGGTAATAATTTAGGAGACAGTCAACACAATTAAGTATTCCATTTCCGTCACGTCCCACAGTGAAGGATACAGTTGGTCAAACAATTCGTTTTTAATTACAGTACATTATTTTCTTTTTTCTTGTTGGTATTTTATAATAATCTTTTAAAATTAATATAATACAAGTAATAATAATAATAATAATAATAATAATAATAATAATAAATCACCGCGGTGAATATTTTGGGCAGGTTTTTGAGTTTGCCGACAATCACCGGGGCGCATACAGTTCCAGCCTGCTAAATGCGGTCTGTCCTTTTTACTGTGATTTTAATGGCTACCAGGTAATTAATTAATTAATTAACGTTTTGATAATTTATTTTTTTGATAAAAAAATTAATTAATGAATTTTTGGAATTTTTAAAATGATGGCCGGACTTGTTTATATATATAGGATGAACTGCTGTGGGCGGCGGCGTGGTTGCACAAGGCGTCCAGGAGAAGGGTATTCAGGGAATACATAGTGAGAAACGAGGTCGTTTTGAGAGCCGGAGAAACCATCAATGAATTTGGATGGGACAACAAACATGCTGGGATCAATGTCCTCATTTCTAAGGTGAATTAATCAATTAATTAATTACTTTCTCTAATTACTCTTTATTTTTTTTTACTTTCATAATAAATATTTTATTTTAATAATAAATATTTGATTCGTAAATATTTGAAGTGGAATAGTGGGTTTGTTTGGTTTGGTGTGTAAAAATATTCACCAAATAGTTCAATCCATGTCATTTATTCTTCATGTCCTATATTATTATCTTTGTTAAGGATTAAGTTCTTGACTTGTTGAGGAAGATGTCTCCCAATCCATTATCCACATGGTGTGGGTTGGATTGGATTGGATTGGGTGGGTGATTGGGTCCTTTTTTTCTCCTTTTCTTCCATCATCTTTCCTTTGGAGTGTTGGATCCAACCAAGGGTGGGCCCCCTCTTTGAAAAAGGCTCAAACTTTTTTTTTGCAAAAAAAAAAAAATCCCAAGAATTTATCTTTTCGAAAAAAAAGTTTCACAATTGACGGGACACGATTAATAAAAAAGAGTAGAATCATGCACCCGACTTTTGTGTGTAGGAGAGAAATTTTGCGAGCAAAAGAACTTGAAAAAAAGAATGAACGTTTTTTCAGGACAAATAATATAGAAATGTGAGAGTTTTTTTTATAGGGCTTAATGTGATTATGTGAAAGAAAGTGAAACACTTGATTGGTGACAATCCTAGACAAGCTACTTAATATGGGAGCCATTTCATATCCAATCTTAGCTTCAACTTTTTATAAACATGAAAAAGGAAAGGAAAAAATGGGCCAAATTGTAGCTGTCATTTTTTACTCTATTTTCCCAACAAAAAATCAGACTTGGTATAAAGTTTAAAAAGAGTGAAAATATGAAGTTTAAAGTAATAGAGAAGGTAGAAAAAGATTCTAAACTACTCAAAATTTTTTATAAAAGAAAAGAGGAGACTTTTTTTTAGACGTCCTGTAAAAGAAATAATTTTTTTAAGGACAGAAAAAGTATTAATTTTCTAATATAGAAATATAAATAAACCTACATTGCCCCCATATCTCTTCATAAGAGACCTCAAATTAAAAAAGAAAAAAAAATTGGAAACAAGAGTACTGTTTCTCTCTCACATTTGAAGTCTCTGGTAATTGCATGTGCAAAAAGAAGTGGGGAAAGGACAATTATTTTTCTATTATCTTTCCATACAGGCTGATGAGAGCAGTGATTTTTCATATCACCATTTTAATCCACATTTGTTTATTTTTCAAATATTTTTAAAAGTGTGACTGTGACTTCACTCTTAGCTCTAGATTCTGAACTCTCACATAGCCACATGACACATTTTTTCCAAAATTTTCCCCAAACATGACATAATTGTATTGCCTTTTTGAAAATATCATTATGACTTACTCCTACAAATTAATTAAAAGTTTGTAAAATAACACCAAATATTATATTATTGATGGGTTATCAAGAAAAAAAAGATGAGCCCTCGGACCCGACTGAACAGTCAATGAGAGGAGATAAATTAAATTTTAATTACAGATTGGTGGTAGGAAGTCGAGTCTGCATCTGGTAATTGCAGAAGCCCTATGTTTAACATAGTTGCTGAGAATCGAACTCGGGTCTGCCTCCTTTACACTCCTTTTCTTTGCCAACTCCATAACGTCCACCATTGTTGGATTATAGAAGATTTTGTTTTCTTGTATTTTCCTGTTTGAATAATGTTTTTTTCTTCTTCAAAACTGTACTTGTACTCTCTTGATTATGTGTCATGCCTGCCTGTCTGGTTTTGAATTGATTTTAATGGTTTCATTATAATTAAATTACAATTTGTTGAAATTACTAATAATCATTTTTTTTGGGTTTGTTTATATATAATTAATTCACTAATAGGAAGTGTTAATGGGGAAGGAAAATGACCTAAAGTCCTTCCAGATAATGGCTGATGGTTTCATCTGCTCCATACTTCCTGGCATTTCCCATCCTCAAGTTCAGTATTCTCCAGGTATCTTTCTTATACCCGGTTTCATCTGCTACAGTTACACCACGGATGACACCAAAATTAACACCGTCAACATATTACAGATTATTATAATAATTGTGATGCGGTTGGTGTATATTTTGGTGTCATCCTCCTATGAAGAAATTATATATTACTCCGTATAAAAATAAGATGTTTTGTAATAATATGATTTTTTAATAGTAAATTTCATAAATAGTTCCTAATTACAGGTAGCATTTCATATTTAGTCATTAATTTTAAGATATTACATAAATGATTCTCAATTTTTGAAAATTATTTTGTAAAAAGTCTTTTAGACTAAATATGTCAAAATATTTTATTCCATTTATAGTTTTGAAAGACTGATTATGGAATAATTCCAAAAATTAGAGACGTAATATCTTAGAATTGTGGACTAAATTAGAAAATGACTTGTGATTAGGGACCATTTATGGAATTTATATTTTTTTTTTATAAAAAGAATGGGATGAATTAGAGGAAATAAAAAGTGTTATTATAGTACTGATATGGGTGAGTTGTGGCGTGTTTGGATGGATGAAGGTGGACTGATTGTAAAGCCAGGGAGTTGTAACATGCAGCACGTGACATCATTGTCTTTCCTGCTATTGGCTTATTCCAATTATCTAAGCCACGCCAATCGCATCGTGCCATGTGGCCAGACCTCTGCCACCCCTGCTCTCCTTAAACGCTTAGCCAAACGCCAGGTTACCTCCTCCACTCTTCTTCTAATCCTTTCTTTTTTTTTTCTTTCTTTCTTATCTTTTTCCTCTAACCAAACAATATCTATACTATTACTGGTTCAATCTTTGAGTGGCTACAAAAGACAATGTTTCAATTGAGACACCTACGATGTTCGTTCACAAAATTGATTGTTTCTTTTTCCCATTTAACCCTCCACCTAATCCCGACTCCAACTCATCTCTCCACCCACCTTAATGGCAGAGTGTAAGTTTAGTTGACCTCGGGGTCAAATATTTTGCCCGCAAACTCAAGTAAACTTGCACCCCGTAATTGACGTGGGTGAGAGATGAGTTAGGGTCAGAACTAACTTTTAGATTTAGATATGAACAATCAATTTTGTAAACAGAGTCTCGTAGAGGGACGGACAATGTCCTTTGTGACCACTTAAAGTGAGTGTCATCGAACTTGTGTAAACTAAATTAGGAAAATTTGCGTGAAACAGTTTAACTTTTGATCAAAATGTGCAAAATAATTTTACTTTTTGTTTGAGTTTAGGAAGTACTTTTAAGTAACATTGTTTTTCTTGTGTATTTTCTCTTTTAGGTTGACTACATTCTTGGGGACAATCCAATGGGAATGTCGTACATGGTCGGATACGGTACCCGTTACCCGCAGAGGATCCATCACCGAGGCAGTTCGATACCCTCGGTGAATGTCCACCCGGCCCATATCGGGTGTAGAGAGGGGTCCAAATACTTTGCGAGCCAATACCCGAATCCGAACAAATTGATTGGAGCCGTGGTTGGTGGGCCAAACATCACGGATAACTTCCCGGACTGGAGGCCTTTGTACCAGGGATCCGAGCCCACTACATACACTAATGCCCCGCTAGTAGGCCTTCTGGCCTACTTCTCGGCCCATTCATGATTTTTGCTTGGATGATTGTGTAAAGAGAAAATGTGGTGGTGTGTGCAAAAGCCCACCCTCTCTATTCTTGCTCCATCATTATTATTTGTCTCTATTCCATGCACTCTTTTGTTATTTAAAGTAATTATTAAAATCATTACACCGGGGTTATTATTATTATTATTACTACTACTACTATTTCCTTTGTCCTTAAATTAACTTCTCAATTTGATTATTGCAGCTCTTACGTATACTATAGAAAAAAATATTGAATTTTTATATAAATTTATTATCAATAAATTCATTTCAACACATTGTTTTGAAATAAATTATTTTTATAAGTAGAACATGTATGAATTGTGTGGAAGACTACTTTTGGAATTTAGTAAAGAATCGGTTCGGGTCGTTCGCGGGCTTTATTAATACATTTCATACTCGGCCCTCATTCCCTATGGGCCCCTGCAATATCAGGCCAGGCCGGCCAAATTAAACACAAAAAACCTAAGCCTGGGCCTTTACAGGTTGGACCGGGACCCGAGTCCATGATCAGTGTTTGAAGGAAATATAGAACAAGATTATTAGTTTATTACTCAATTAATGACTATTGAAAATTAAATTTATATATTTATTGTGATATAACTAATACGGAGTATATTATAGTTAAAGTATTAAAAATAACTGAAAATGTTTAAATTTATTATAAAACTATTATTGGAAAATTTATTACTATTCCGTATAAATTAATTAATTAAATAAAATTAACAAAGCGGGAAGACTGAAGAGAGTTCAGAAAGAAAGGTCAAACGAGAGAGAAGAGAGCTCAAATTAATCCTTAATAAATATTCCATTTGTTTCTTAAAACACTTATAATCTATAACATCTTATATTTATAACACTAATAATATATATTCCATAACATCAGATTTTTATTTATCACATCAAAAGCTAAATTGGAAAATCAACCAAAAAAATACATTCTTTATTTCTCCAAAAAGTCAAAATAGGAATCGTTTTATGAAACAGAGGGGCAGTAATTACTAACGTGGTCTATTGTAATTGAGATGTATTCTCTAAATAGTCTCTGTCAAAAATGAATATTAAATGGATGGTACTTTGATAATTTCTATAATTTAAACTATGAAAAAAGTCTTTAAAATGATCCTTTCAAACTAAATGGATGACTACTAAAAGAACGAACCCACCCCGAGTCAGCTCATCCATTTCAGGAAAACACTTAGAAATTATCCGTTTAGAAAAATACTTAATTACAAAAGAGTATTTCGAAAACATATTTTAAGTCTAGATGATAGAAAATACGAAAACATTTTTTATTTGACTGACATTAACAGCGGATGACCATTTAAGGAATAAATCTAAATTATAAAGAATCACGTAAGTAATTACAAGTATTACTTATTGAGTACTAATTTTTAAAAATATCTTATTAGAAAGACATATTTTAAGAACTAACTAAAAAAAGTACACATATATGGCTCATGCATGATTATTATTGAAGGAGATAGATACTCCTTTATCCCCATTCCCCATGCACAAATTCTTCAAATGAGTATTAAATCAAAACAATTTATTTTGGAGTATTATTTTTAACGGCCCGGTTCCATGGCCCCCAGTAGCCACGGAAGCCACTGCCCCCATACGGAGTTCCGTTCAGAATATTGATGATTTCTACCCCCGTCAAGTTCCGACCCAAACTCATCCCCCACCTACGTCAATTGCACCTCGTAAGTATAATTGACTTTAAAGTCAAAAGTTTTGACTTTATATTTACGAGGTGCAATTGACGTAGGTGGGGGATGAGTTTGGGTTGGGACTTGGCGGGGGGTTAAGGGGGTAGGAATTATCAATTTTATGAACGGAATTTCGTAAGGGGGCAGTGGCCTGAAAGCCACTGGAACCCAGTGGCCATGGAACCGGGCCGTATTTTTAAAAGAAATAAGTCACATATTTGATATTTTATTCTTTGACATAAAAGAAAGAAATATGAAATCTATTTTGAAATTGACAAAAAAACGAATAATGGAGTATTGAAAATATAAACTCCGTAATCGTTGGCCCTAATGAAGGCCAAAGTTTCAAACTTTTGGACTAGTTTGAGTTGCCTATGTCCCGTCTACATTTATTGTAAGGGTTGACCCTAACCTATTTTGTTAGCTGTTAATTTAAATAGTCTGTTTTAGTTTCCGCTCAATGATCAAAATTATTTTTAATACGATTCACTTGAAAATTATAGCAAAATTAAAAAATAAAATTTACATATTAAAAAATTATATCAAAAAAATCTATGGAAGAGAATGTTACATGACTGTATGATTATATCAAATAAATAACGAAATTAAAGAAATAAAGTAAAAGATATTTGATTTTGTAAATAATAAACATACAATTATAAACATACTCCCTAGAATAAAACTTCTCTATCATTTTCACTTTTTAAAAAAATAGTTCCCGATAAAAGTTATTTATATTTTTTTCTATTCAGAAAACAAAGTTATATTTTTTTAATAAATTTTTTATATTAGGAGTACTTTTTACTCCTCCGTCCCAATTTAAATTGCATGTTTCGGTTTACAATATTTGACTGAAGTTATTTTCAAATCATTATATATGAAAAACGGTATAGAATAAAAAATAAAAATTACATATTTAAAAACATAAAAAAATCCACAAAACTAGTGATGAGATGATTATATTATTTTATCAAATGACTTACAAAAATAAAGAAAAAAATGAATAAAATTTAACCATATGAATAGTAAACAAGAAATTTAATTTGAGACGGATGGAGTAATTTGTTAACACAACATTTTGCCTATAACAACAACATCTGTATCCTGTAAGGGTGAGCAAGAATCTCAATCTCGTTGTAGGAACTCTCATAACTATAATACAAGGGTATATATACACTTCTCAAAAAATAAAAATTATGACATCAGTGTATGAAATAGACAATAAAATGACTTAAACATCCAATGCTATATCAACAAAACAACCCCTCAACATGTACACAAAGTTTCAAACTTGTACTCTACTATTAGTATACAAATCTTGAAACGTCGTGCCCAAAAAAAGAATGCCAAGAAAAAGAGAGTCGGAACATTCAGTCTCTCCTCTTCGGACTTTCTTTTTACAGGAACACGTAACATTTTTCTACGATACAAAATGTGACACATGTAAATAAGGAGAGGAAGAGGAAAATTCCAATTTTATCCTCACCCTCCCACAAAATTCATAAAATTGATTTTTTTTTAACAATGGACTATACTTTTCTATGACCTAATTTTGTGTACAATAAAAAAGTGGACTGTAATGCACTAGAAAAGAGACAATAGTGAGTGGTTCACACACTTCACTTACAACACACACACAAATCATTCACCATTCCCTTTTATCCCACAAAAGGAGGTGTGGTTATGGACCCAACCCCAACCAAACAATAATAATTGGGGTTTAAAAAAACATTTTTTTTGTGACAACAAAAGCATGAGAAAACAAAAGTTTTGGCAGACCATAATTTGTTGTCTCCCAAGAGGACTAAAATGACTTTTCACATCTTGGAGCCCCCCCACATTCATGTCCTTTCTAATGCAAGATTTTCATGTGATGTTGCCAATTCTCACTGGACTTCCCACAGAGTTCTATGTAGCCTGAAATGCCAAAGTAAATAATAAAAAAAGTTTATGTTAGAGTATATAAAAGAAAAATTTACCTAAATAGGACTAAAACATAATGACTTTCCCAATATAGGACCATATGTTTTTATTTCCCAATGTAAGACTTTTGGTCATTATCAAGTAGTCATTATTCAAGTAAATGTCCATGTAAATGTCCATCATTACTGGACATTATTCCTCCCACTAGGTCATTATTAAGTTCTATTTAGGGAATAAAAAAGTTCAAGTCCTACATTGGAAAAGTCATTATGTTTTAGTCCTATTTAGTGCAAATTTTACTATATAAACCTATAACGGGTCTACAATCAATGACAGTAAAATCCCACAAAAATAGGGTCTGAGAAGGATGTGAAGGATGTGTGTACGCAAATATTACCCCTACTCTAAAGAGAGAGACAGTTTCCAAGAGACCCTCGGCTCAAATACAAAATTATGAACAAACAAACCAGTGAAGCATGAACAAAGTACAAAAATAGACAAAAACGATAGTAAATAACAACAAAAAAGCCAGAAGAAGGCAACCGTTTTCGTAAGCATCGGTTTGGGTAAAGAAGGGGGTAGAAATGTAAATATATAAAATTAGTTGAGGTAAAGAAGGGGGTAGAATTGTAATGTTACCAATATAATCTTTCTTTGAAGTGTTGATTCAATCAAACAAGGCCACCGTTTCGGGCACGAAGGTCTGCATTTCTTAGAGCGCGAAGGTGTTGGAGAATCTCTTGCAGAAGATCCATCCCCTTCCCGCCATTCTTCAACGAGCTCAAACAGTGCTTCAGAAACTCCCTATCTGCCTCTAAGGCTAATAGCCTCTCATGAAGGCAATCCAATTCCTCTTCAACAGCAAACCGCTTGTTACTATGATTACTATTATTATTATTATTGTTATTCGAATCATAAGTATCATCATAATCTCCGTTTTCGACACTAATGGCATCAAAGAGTGGGAGCAGACTCTTCCCCATTGAACTGATCAAGATTTTCGGTCTCTCCTTTTCTTCTTCAACCTCTTCAAATTCCATGTTCATTAGCTTCTCCTCCAAGGCCTTGAGCTGTTCAAGAATTGCCACTCGCTCGTCCTCGTAATCCAAGCTTAAAACTTCATCAATGGGTGTGTTATAAAACAATCCCTCTTCCTCTTTCTCATCTTGATGATGATGATCATGATGATGATTATGATGATGGTTAAGTTCAACAACGGATAACCCATCGCTCTCCTCACTATTGCTACAAGAAACAGAAGAGAATGCGCTTCTCCTCCTCTCTCTAGCCTCATATTCAAACACCCTTTTCTTATAAACCTCCAACTCTTTCTCCACTTCTTGCCTTTCTTTCTCGCGTTTAACCATGAGTTCGTTTAAGAGTTGCAGAGCTTCTTGGTCATACTCTGCCTGTTCGTCCATCATCCTTTGGTACTGAAGTGCCTCCATTTGGACCTTTGCTTTCTCTTCTTGGAGACGGTTGATCATAGCCATTGTTTGGTTCGCTGCAATGGCCGAAGCACTCCTCTCTTCTTCCAGCTCCATGTATAGAGCTTGGAGTGAATTTCGCTCAGATTCCAAAGCTGATTTTAAACGTTCGATGACTTCGGTTGCATCAGAACCGTCAACTTCAATCATCACGCCGCTCCCATCTACTGATTCCAATGTTTGATGTTGGTCTTCTTTACAACCTAAGACATAAAACACATGTCAGAGTATATATAAGACATATCCTGGACCTATAACCACAAGCTTGAGATTGTGGTTGAGTTGGTTCCTTGACAAACACACACATTGGTTACAAGTTGAGCTAAACTTTTGGCATGTTGAAAATGAATTAGAGAATCTTACAATGATCTTCATGAACAACTAGACAGCTTGTAGAACTAATTGTAGGGTTTTCATTTACGATATCCAAATCGGGGATCTCAGTCCCGATTGAGACTTCAGCTTCAGTTTCGTTCACCTGCGTTTGTGAATACTCTTCAGAAACTGCAAAGACATATAAAAAAGAATCACTTGAGTGTATAAACCCTAAGTAACAAGTTGCAGAAAATGAAGTTGAGCTTTTGAGTGTTTTTAAAAAAAATAGCATTTTTAATAAGTTTTATTAGGAAACAGAAAACATGAAAAGAGAATTATGATTAGAGTTAGGCCTAGCATTGTTCTTTACACCTTGGGATTGAATTCTACCTGCAACTGTAGTGTCTGATTCTATTTCTTGGTGTTCTTGAGAATCGGAGATTCGAACTTCAACAATGTTTTCTGTTGATTCATGGCACTTTCTTTCTGTGAAGCAGTCCGAATTCGAGTGAAAACCCAGAGAACTTTCATCCTCTTCAATCTCCATGGACTCAAACACTGCAAATTTATGTTCTTTGAGATCATCTGTTTCATTTTCTTCTTCGAGTCTCCGCCTATCTTCGTCTTCCTCCACAGTAAAATCCACCAGTTCAATCGGAACTAGATCACGCCCACTCCAATCCACGAAGAACTCGAGATGTTTGGAGGTATCTCCCAAATTCGTTTGCAAATTCGCCCCAGGAATTCCATTTTCAAGAACCAGCCCTCCCTTTACCCCACAAATTTCTTCACCCTCAACCCTAAAACCTTCAAGACTCGATTTTTCACAGATTTCTACATGATCCACCTCTTTGATCAGCTGATTCCAAGAAGAAGATTTGATCACAATATAATCTTTGCCCTCCCCAGAATCCCCAGCCAAGCTCAGGCCGCAGCAAGAACAGGCATCATCCCCACTATGGATCACCTTCAAATCCTTCATCCATGGAAACAACCCGAAATCCAAACACTCCCCACACATGCCCTTAGATTCAGCTAACCTGTGATGGGTCTCGCAGAATCCCAATTTGGAGACTTCCCTGGAATGGGTTTCGCACAAAAGATCTGTGTTTTTTATGCTCCTGAGATTCTTCCACCATGTTCTGAACAGGGGATCGAGGTTAGAACACCAGAAACAGGGGGGTTTCAGGCGAAAGTGGTCTGCGAACTTGACGATCATGAAAGAAAGCAAGGAGTTGAGGAGGAGAAGGGATATTAGAGTCCACTCCAAGACTGCGTAGGTGAGAGCAACTGTGATCTTGTTCGTGTTCCTCTGTAACATGGTCGCGAACTTGTTGGCCGCCATTGTTGATGTTCTGTTTCTTGAATAAATGCACACCAGACGAATGGAATGGAACGGAAGGTTGGTCTTCTTGAGAGAGAAAGAGAAGTGTTTTGTGGTTTTGTTGGACTGAATTGACAGGAGAAAGCTAAAGGAGACGGAGGAGTACAAACGAATACATTTCTGTTGGGGAATGGAAAAATTCTTAAGAAAATGAATAAAGGTAAGAAAATAGGAGTAAATGTTAATATTGGTTTTTTAAGTAATTCTCCATAATTTCTGGAAAATAGTTGTTGTATGAATTATTTAACTGAAAAATGATGTGTGCAAAGTCTTGATCAAATTCATAAGAACAACATTATTTGGATAGACAATAAGACATATGTTTTGGATGATATAAGGCAACAAAACCTATTTTACGAAACATATATAGTCTCTTCGTCTTGAATTAATCGTTCTAGCTTAATTTTATAGAATTTATAAATAACATTGAAAAGTAAATGAGTGGTTGAATTTTGATTACATGAAAGATAAATACTTCCTCCGTCCCGTATTGGATACAACGTGCAAAATTTTATAATTTTTAAAATTATTTTAATTACCGTTTAGTATAAAAATAAAAATTATAAATTACACCATTTAAAAGTACATAAAAGCTCTATAAAATAAGATGTGGCAAAAATATTTTATTTTATCAAATTATTAATGAAATTATACAAAGAAATACGGAGTAGAAGTTATCGAGAAGTCGTAATAGTGGCATCTAATTCGGGACGAAGGGAGTATTATAGACCATATATTCCTTACTTAATTAGGAAAATAAACTAGTGACTCAGTGACGTAATTATTCTCGAACGAACTAAAAATAAAAGTGAGACAATTAATTAGTGAAACTCCCAACATAGGTCATGTTCTCCCAAACTAATTTTTTACTTATTACTTATTCATATTAGAATCAGATTAGATCAGAGCAGATCATATCAGAGTATATCAGAAATAGTTTTAAATATAACTACATCCAAATCAGATTAGTCCAGACTAGATCAAAGCTTATTCCAATCAAATCAGAATCAATTAAATCCGGTGAAGAGAATATGACCTTAAAAGGTCCCTCACAACCTTGTCCTAAAATTGATAAAAGAGATAACTCAAAGGATATGTCTCAATTAGTCACTATCCCAAAGTTACCACGACTTGTCTTAGCATTGGAGTACTTAGGGATGTAAACAAATCAAATATTTTAAATTCGATTCACGATTCGTATTCGAATATGATGATTCGAATTCGCGTTATTCAAATACAAATTCAAATTCAAATATTATTTTTGATTCGAATATTAATCAAATACAAATACAAATATGGATATATTCGATTCGGATGATATTCGAATATTCGAATATATGTATATATACACAGACCATGTTTTCAACATCAAAAGTCAAACAAAGTAATATAGTATAAAGTGTATTTAAATACTAAGAATTCAATAAATTAACGTAACACGAAAATCTAAAGCATATAATTTTTAATAGTTATATTTTATAAAATATAATTTGTGTAAGATGCAAATGTATTAATGTTTTTATATACGGAATATAGTATAGTATAAAGAGTATCGTAAGTTAAATTACAAATTATGTTGGTCCATAATATAAATTACATAGTATGATTATTCAAATATTCGTTTATGATTCGATAACTATTCGAATATTAATCAAATACTTATTCAAATCTTATTTTGAATTCGTCTCATATTCTGATTCGGATTCGTATTCGAAAAAATTAAACAAATACAAATTCAAATATATCGATATTCGCTTCGATTCGATTCGTTTACACCCCTAGGAGTACTCCGTCTATCTTAGATTACACTTTCAATTTTTTTCGATCAAAATTGATAAATTTGACCTCAAATTAAAAAAAATATTCATAAATATTGATTAATTAATTTTATTAGATTTATTATATAACATATTTTTACAATACTATTTTATCTAAGTAATATGCAATATATATTCTATTTAATTATAAGTCAAACACTAAAAATGATTGATTGAAAAAAGTCAAAACTGAATAAATATTTAAGGACTGATATAGTAAAAAATATCAAAAAATCGTAAAAGTGAGTGTATAGCTCATCTGGGGATGGAGTTGCCGTTGGAGTTATTCTTAACAATAGATGATTTTTTTCAATGAATATTAGCAAATAAAGTATGATCAGAATAAATATAAATACTTTAAGAAAAAATATAAATAATTTTCATTCATCCAAAAGATTAATACACTCATAAATTAAATAATTAAATATAGAACCAGAGGTTGTAGTCGTTGAAGCAGTTAGAGTACGTATATTGTATATATGAATTCTTTTCTAGGCTCCAATTTGATTGAACTATCTTCACAAAAAGTTTTTGTTCAAAAATCATTTTGTGATTAGCATTAATACTTTAAATAATTTTTATACGGACTAGTACATACTAGCTAAAAAATACTCCCTTTGTCCTAATTTTTTTTTCATAGACACTATTCATATAGTTAAACTATGATCACTTTTTACCTATTTTTATTGATTATTTGATAAAATAATATAGTCATGTCACATATTGTTTTGTAGAACCTTTGATGTAGTTTTTAAATATATAATTTTTATTTTTTAATTTTACACCTATAGTCAAATAAATTAAATGAAAAATAATTTCAGTCAAACTTCGTAAACCACACTGGGAAGAAAATTTTAGAACGGAGGAAGTATGATTTAATAACATTTGTAAGCCACTAAACACCTCATTTTTAAAGATTTGAAATAAAGGATGTCTAGTAATCTAAATCTTCTAGCAAATAAAAATACTTCTTATTTGTCCAATTTGAGTCTCTTTTTTGTCATTTAAGGTCATGTTCTCTTCACTTGATCTGATTGGAATAAATTCTGACCTGATCTGATATGATCTAATTTGAATGTAGTTATATTTAAAATTATTTTTATTTGTTATAATCTTTTCTTGTCGGACCTGATATGAGCTTTTTAACTCTCACAACTCACAAGTTCCTTTATCTTTTTCCTTTTTTTTTTTGATTGAGAATAAATAAGGAGTATACTTTGGACCATACTAAAATGACTTTTTCTCTTTTACTTTGGCAAAACCTGCAAACTCCACTCCTCTCTTTTTTGCTGCTTGGGAATAGAGTGTGTGGGCCCCCACAAGACCAAGAAAAATAGTAAACGTGGGTCCCACTTCGCATGCTGGCACTCATTCATCATCAACAATTTAAACCTAATCTTTTGCTTTTGTCACGTAGACAATAAACAAATGTGGAATGTTACTTGTTGTAAATTTCATATGCATTAATAGTGTGTTGTGTTTCCCTTGAAATGAACATTAAGATAAACATTTCATTTTTTATGATTCTTTTGTTCTTTCTTATACTTACTCTTTTCTATTTTTATTCAAAAAAAAATTGTTACCATTTACGATGTTTGATTAAAATTATTTTAGTTTACTCTCTTTGCCCAAGAAAATTATTTTTGTTTTTGTTTTTTTCGATGAAATTGTGACACTCTTTGACCATGAATTTAGAAAAAAGTATATATTTCTTTTTAATGTAAATTCAATACAACTGGGTTCATCTTAGGATATAGTTTTGATATATCAAATTTTTATAACATTAGTTTATTCAAATTGTGTTTAATTTGTAGTCCAAGAATTTCACTGGTTGACCAAAAAAAGTCAAAACATGAAAAGTTTTCTAAGACGGAAGGATTATTATATTTAGATTTTACAATAAATGTTTCATAAAATAAATGGTGATACATATGTATTATCTTATCAATGATTAATAAAAATATATATAAAAAAAATGAATTATGTTTGACTTTGTGAATAATGAATGAAAAGTTATGGAGTTTAAACTTAAATCCTTCTAATTATGTATGAATCATTTTTTGAAAAAAATATATATTTAAGATATGATTCTCCATTGGACAAATGGAGTACTATATTTTTTTTATTAATACTTTTAGCAATTAAAAAAATTACCGAAAGCGAGTGGTAATCACTCATAAGCAAAAAGGTTTAGGCTAATCTATACATGGAAGACTTTGGCTAAAATGACTGAGGGCACGTTGTGTTTCTTTTTATTTGTGAAAATGTATTTGAACAACTCATGGGTATTTGTGAAAGTGAGGTTCAATTTAAACGAAATTCATTTAATTAAATTTATGTCGTGAAAATATTTTTTTAAATATTTTATTTCATTATCTTAATAAAAATCTACTTAAATTAATTTAATTGGACAAATACATTGTAGAAGATGTGATATGACAACATTGTTTTATCGAATAATAAAAATAGAAAAAGAAAGTAAATAGAATTTCACGCTTTCATTTTGTAAATAGTAAACAAATAACTTGATTTAGGACATTATTATTTATGTAAATTTACATTAATACTTGTCTAATTAATTAAATGTTTTAAAGAATAAAAAATTAAGTCGTGTGGGGGAAAGACAACCACGTTTTTGTCCAATTTGGAGCAATTTTCTCATATTTTCTAGAAAGTTAGTAAGAGCTTTGACAAAATTTCAAGGTAAGATTTCCTATTATACCCTTTATATTAATTCTAAAAATTACTCCCTCCAACTAAAATTCTCAGAAGAAAAAAAATATATTAAAGAATTACAATATAATTGTTGTTTTCTCATTACACTGATAATTTGATAAAATAACAAATCACTTTGTAAACCATTTAACGCAATCAAAACCTATATATTTTGACAAAAAAATAAATTGCAAAAAATATACAATGACGGAAGTAGTATATAAAAATGAGAGAAATGAAATAAAAACTTTAAGCACCAATGGAGTATTAAGATGAATAACTAATGAAAATCCAAAAGGGTAAACATGACATAATCCTATTTTGAAGTACAATTTGAGTATGTATGTATGACATAGTTTCATCAGAAAAAACAAAACAAAGAAAAAAAAAAGTTAAAATTAGAACAACAAAGCAAAGTATAGATTTTAGAGACCCATTTAGCCTCATCTTAACACCCTATTTTCAACATCATTTCTCCATGGGAAGAATCCATTGTTGTCATCATCATCTCCCCAAGCTATCCTACCACCCGTTACCCGACCGACCGACCAGACACGACGAAACAACACTATATAAATACCGGATTTGCCCCCTCGTTCCGAGCAAAATGTTTATTACGTAATTACCCTTCGCCCCTAAGAGAAAAAAAAATCAATAAAACCTCCTTCGTGAGTCGTGTCCGGTGTCTCGTCCGGGTGAATTACTGGGCGGTGAGGAGAGCCGAAAACTTGTTCCAATCCCAAGATTGGATATCCGGGGACGTGACGACCGCAGCCCCCACGCCAAGCAAGACCGCCACCACGGCAAAACTCTTGAGGCATCCGGGCCCACGCGATAGCCTTCCCAACAAGATCTTGCAGTACTTGTCCGCGTCCTTAAGCAGCGCCTGGTTCGCAGCATCAACTCCTTCCCCTTTCTCATTCTACACATAAGTTTTAAAAAGAATATGAACTTGCACAAGGACAAGAACTTGGACAAGAACAAGAACAAGAACAAGAACTTGGACAAGAACAAGAACAAGAACAAGAACAAGAACAAGAACAAGAACAAGAACAAGAACAAGAACAAGAACAAGAACAAGAACAGGGACAAAGAAGAAGAAGAAGAGGAAGTAATGATGAGAATGTTCATAATACCTTGTTCCTGAAATGCAGGAGAGTTTCTCGGAGAACATCGTGAGACGATTTATCAGCAGACAAAACTTTCCACTGGTCAGTGAGTTTTCTCAAGGCAGCAACACTGGCTTCTATGTTGTCTGCATAGATCTTGTCCTGGATTGAAAACTCATCACAACTTGTTATTAAATGAGCAGGTAGGAATCATAATAATAATCCATAATATATAATTTATAAAGAATGTTAGAAAAGAACATTACCCACTGCCGGTAACAATCAACATTTTGGGACAAGCACCACACAAAGAGGTTAGTCCCTTCCTGAGATAGGGCGGGAGTGCCTGTAAAAGTAGAAAGTATTAACTTTTCAACCAAACAGGGCAAGAAACGTAACTTGGAAAAAGTGCGGGGGGTTTGAAGTGCAATTTACCTTCCCCGGAGACCTTCACAGCAATTGGGAAGATTTGTTGGGAAAGTTGCTTCATTGCTTTGCTTCCAGGAGAACCGGAAAGAGCTATCTCTTTGAGAGTGGGATATATTTTCTCGAACCTTTCGGTAGCCTGAAAACACGTAAAACAAAAAAAGCATGAAAATGATGTTCCCAAACGAGGCCTTAAATGCTAAATGTCTATTTGGTAACACTTTGTGTATTCAGTTTTGCACATTCAAAGCAGTTGTGTGGATGTTACATATACTCTTTGTTATGGAAAATAATGGATTTCATAAAGATTTCAAGGCCCTGTTTGGTAGCCTTGTCTAGCTTTGGATGAAATGGATGTTACCAAACGATTTTTTATTAGAGAAAAAACTTAACAGATTCGTCCATTCCAGCGAGATAAATCTCACCTAATGGGCCATGGGTATTATAGACCGTGTCTGAATAAGAAAATATGCTTTCAAAAACAATAAATTCATGTTTCTGAATTCCAATAATTGTCAAATTTTTACTCCTGTGCATCCCCCAGACAATTAGACCTTTTTCAGCCAATTTGAACAAACTTTGGTCATAGATAAACAAAAAAATTGCATTGCATATTAATATGCGACTAAAGTTCAAAGTTCATCTAGTTTGATTGCAAAAATCCAACTTGCCCAATACTTTTTAAATATTTTCACTTTCAAAAAAGATTACTTCGGTGGGCCATAATCAACCAACCTTAACTCGTGCTGACGGTGCAGGAAATGTCACTCGTAAGAGCAAATCAAGTGCTGACGGTGGCACTATACGCTCCCCCTTCCTAACAGCGCCATTTATTAAAACGGTACGAGCTTTTGGTGCAGATAGGATCCTATAACCACATAAAAAAAGGTAACAAAATTTAAATACCATTACAAGTCAAAATAAAAAATTAAAAAAAAAACTGAGTATATCAACCTTTCCACTGACTGCAGAATCAAGTCCCTTGCCTGTGGATTCGAACCTGATTTGCCTCCAACTAAAGGCAAGATCCAATGGGCCCACAGGTACAACCCTACACACATATCCCCATGGCAAGCCTACAAAAAAGCGAATATAGTTATCGAATGCCAGTCCACTTAAGGGTACAAATGAATCAGAAGCAAAGAATGTGCGGTTTTGGCAACATCTATAGCATTTTGAAAATGCAATCTAATGACAGTGTTTTCAAAGTTAATCCGCGCCATTAAGAATTATCCAGAATGATAACTGAAAACATTGTTCTCAAACAAGGCCTATATATATAGAAAGAATAACGTTATAAGGTAAGGACCTGAGCTGTCACCCAAACCATGACAGGAAGTGTCTCTTGCTTTTCATACTTATTGTTTTCCCTCAATTTTGGCATTATAGTGATCAAAACATCAGGTTTCCGTCGCAATACCATTGATAGAACCAAAAATATGGCTACCTGTTAGCAGTACAAATCATAAAAATCACAGCATGTTATAACAATAAAATTTCAGTTGAAAGTAAGGCATGTATAGTGGAAGGATGTGCTTGGGTGATGGGTTTTGGAGGAAAAGGGGAGTTCAAATTTCTCATAGTTTTCAGAAATAAAAGATTACAAATGATAAATTTGTATAAACTCAAGTCATGGCTTTTAATTTATTAACATAGAACATGTATAATTCTCCTAAAAAATCTCTTCCTTCTGTTACCCTCCAAATGCTTCTTAGTTATAGAAAGCCTACTTTCAGTATGGTTTAACCTTAATAATGAACTCCCTCCGTCCCAAAGTTTACATTTTTTTAGATGTAGGTACCAAAATGAGGTTTACACTTTTTTTTAATCACACACCATTCAGTTTTCAACATCTTTCTTAAACTCTACAAAGTCAGTGTAAACTTCATTTTGTGAGAGATGTAGTATATATCGTACCAGCTACTAGCATAAGAACTCGAGAAGACAAGAGGCTATGTGCCCCCCCCCGTTTGGCCTAGCTTTTTCGGGGGGGGGGGGGGGGGG
>OOIL02000559.1:575861-595173 GCA_900332095.2 Cuscuta campestris
GGGGGGGGGGGGGGGGGGTCAAGTGTTTAAGGGGTTTAAAAGTTGAAGGTTTGATGCTTCACTCATTTGATTTTTTGAGAATGGACTAAAATTCAAAAGTTCTAAATTAGAGCCCTTGAAATACTTCTTTTGATAAGCACCTTTTAAATATATTCATTCCCAATAAAACATCATCAATATTTTAAAAATTCACATTTACCCTTATCCTTAAATTTTTTTTTTGATAACCCATCATGTGCCTTCGCAACCAAGCGCACATCTAATTTGGGATCTTGACAAGATATTATGAATGGCAATGAAAAGATACAATTCTGTCCGTAAAAAATTGAAGACATTATTATACCTGAGACTTAGAGGATGTTTGTTGGACACCTTTCTTTGTGGCCTTAGAACCAGCTTGTTGGGCTGCTAAATCAGCAAGGATACTGTTCAGCAACCACACCACAAAGGGTCCGAGGAAATCATAAGACCGTTTGCTGATCCAGTCAACCGAAGTCTTGTAAACAGGTTCAGGGAGATGGCAAATAGGGACCTGTTCGCATGGAATTCCGGTAAAAAACACGAAAGATTATAAAAACAGCAATAGATTATTCCAAACACAGGAGCACTCATTTGGCCAAAAAAAAACAACACAAAAAAAACAGATTTTTTTTTTGAATCTTTATCCAATTTTATCAGGCTCGCCAATTACCAATCTAATCTATATCGAAGAACATTCAAAATCCATGTAATGCATACATTCCCATCAAATCAAATAAAAGCATTACACCTAATAGAGGAGTTTAAACATTTCAAAAACACATGACAGACACACACACACACACACATCAAATTATAAATACTCTGTACTTAATATGATTAGAGTTTAATGATGGGACCAAGGTGCAAAAATTGCATCTTGCATACCAGATCATTATCCCAACAGCTACATACCAACTGGGATTCAATTAAAAATTGAATCTTTGCAGATTGGAATGCATTTGCTCATGTTTTAACACAATTTATCAAAATTATAGATAGACTTATGCTCACATCAGCAATCTTTGCAACCAGAGATTCTCTGAACAATTTGAGCCATGGGAATTGGGAAGCAGACACGGTCGAAAATGCACGCCCGAAATAATCAGCAAATCGCATCAATATTATTTCTTCTTGTGTATCTGAATCATACGATGCCTTGAATTGAAACAGCAGAAACATGCTCAATTAGATCAAACAAGAAAAAAACCCATAATTTTATACAAATTAAAGGAAAACGAAACAAAGAATTGACCCTACCGAGATCTCATCAAGGAAAGCCGATAATTCAGACTGATCGATCTTGGCCGCAGCTTCAGCGACGGTGACCTTAGGCTTCTTCGGCTTCTTTTGCTTTTCCTTCTTCTTCACTTCCACAGCTCCATTCTGCGCGGCGCCCTCGGAATCGCTGTCCGGATCCTCCTCGTCGGATCTGTGCTTCGGCGCGGATCTCGCCGGAGCTTCGTCGTCGAAGTACATCGCAGCTCGCTGAGCCTCAATTCTCTGGTGGCGCTCCTCGCCGCGCTTCTCCAGCGACAAGAACACATTGTCGGGGCCGGATCCGTCGGAGGCGATCCTGGCGGAATCCGCCGGCGCCTGCTTCTTCCTCTGTTTCTTGGCGTAGGACACCTTCTGCCACCCGTGGTCGCTGCCGGCGTCGGAACCGAGCTGGTGGGTCGCCTCAAAATCCATCGATTGAATCTCCATCTCCGCAGATTCTCTCAGAGTTGCGAGAAAAGGGTAGGTTTAGAGAGATAGAGAGAGAAATGGAGAAGAGGGTCGTTGAAATTTGACCTGCATTTATCAAAGGGGAGAGCGGTGAGATGATCCATTTCAGAGGACGGACGGATAATTTCATCAATTATCAGTCCAATTGGGATTGGGTGATCAAAGATTCATTTGGATTTCTCTATTCCTTATTCCTTATGAGAAAAAATAAATTAATTTTAATATTTTTTAACTTAATTTGTCTCATTAATGAGTAATTCAAATTATTACTCGCTTCGTTCCAATTTAAATCGTTTATAATTATTTACTCAGTTTAGCTGAATATTGGTGTGGAATTAAAAAAATAAACCTTACATATTTAAAAACTATATCAAAAGATCTATAAAATTAAATGTCGTCTAAGATTCTTTTGGATTTCAGTTGTTTTGTATGAGAAAATAATTAAGGAGTATTTAACTTTAATGTTCTTGGAGTATAATATAAAAAATGCCTAATTCGTTAAAATGTTGAATTTTTAGTTGTGAAAGAATTAAGGGTTTGAATCATGCCCATAAGCATTGTATTTTTCAAATTTTTAACAACAAGAAAATAGATAGAATAGATGCTGGGCTAATCAATCATAATTTGGATTGGCTCAGGCCAAACCAGTGTAGATTTGGGTATGTTTTCATCAGACTTATTTGGTGATCGGACAACATGTTTCTAATTTGAATCGATTGGTTCGATTTTATGGTAAAATATCCTAATAATTATTTAGATATTTACTTTTAAATAATATTATAATTTTTTAAAATAATATATTGATTAGATTGTACAAAAAATTGATTAGATTATACGCATAATAAATGTTATTATGATTAAAATACTTCGTATGAATTAGAAATAATTATTATGATTAAATAACTTAAATGTAAAATTCAATTGAAAATAATTTCAGTAAAATCTCTCTATTTTCCAATAATAAATCACATTCACTGAAGTTGAACTATGGGTTAATGTTAGTCATCATCATTCTCTAAATTTATTTTTTATTTTTTTTTGAAAATTTTGAGAGTGATTATTTATTATATTGAAGTGCAGAGGGTCAACGTCTTTGATATGATTCTAAACTTGTGTGTACCTATTCAAAATTTATGATAATGATCTTCTTTTCATTCAAGTAAAAGAAAAAAAGAAGAACCAGTTATTGACATTGTGCACTTTGAAAGCTTTTTTAGTAAATAACATTTCATCTTGTGTTAGACTATATCCAACAGAGACATATTTTCAAATGCATTCAATTTTTCAAACTGGTCATATTTTTTCAATGTCATAACTCATAAGTAAATATACATGCCCCCTTTCGTTGCTGATGTCCTTAATTTTATTCATACTTCATATTTGACTTTTCTTTATATTAAGATCAAAAAAAACTTCATTTTACATCGCAAATCACTTTTAATTTTTTATCTGGGAACATCATTGATACAGAGTATTTGTTTTGGAACGAACTACCTCTGTCATTGAATGAATTATACACATATTTATGCAACTATTACTCCCTCCGTCCCAAAAAGATTTACACGTTTCAAAAAAATTACGTCCCACAATCCCTTACACATTTCTATTAAAAAATCATTTTTACCCCTTACTTTTTCAAACCCTACCTATCACATCATACATTTTTCTAATAATCTACACATCACATCATACTCTTACCCATCACATCAAGGATATTTTTGGAAAGTCAATACAAAAATTATCCCTTCCTTAATTTCCACTTTAGTCAAAATGTGTAAAACTTTTTGGGACGGAGGAAGTATTTTTTTATTTTTGACTCTTTATATCTGTCATTCCAACTTCGATTATGAATGACTCCTTTTATCACGTTCTTACAGTCCAAAAGTTCGAAATTAGTACTCCTAATATTCTCATGATGGTACGTTTTGATTACAAATATGTACTGTTTATTAGCATTGAAATGATCTTTATAATTTAAATCAAAATTTCAAAGGGTAAATTTCACGAATGGTACCTGAACTTTAGCTGGAATTTCGAAGTAGTACCTGAACTTCAAATCCTTTCACAAAAATCCCTGAACTTACACAATCCTTTCACTAATGAGCCATTAGTCCGTTTCTAGGTTAACTTTCGGTCATTAGGGCCAAATTCGAATTTTATATATTTTAAAATTTTCAATTTGACCCCATTTCTTCTTTTCTTTTCATCTACGCCCCGCCGCCGCCGTCCGCCGGTCAAAGTCGCCGGAAAATGAACTTTTTCCGATTCCGGTGGGACCAATGTCATTCTCTTCGTCTTGAGACGAGGATCAATAATATCCAAACCATTTTGTCTAATTTGGCCTGTAACTTCTCGAATCTGAATTTTTCTACTCGAAAAAACCCTAAAATTCGAAATTGGATCCAAAATTGGGGGTTTTGCAAATCTTCATCAAATCTTGCAATTGAGGTGTTCCGGCGGGTCGGAGCTTTTTCCGGCTAAATCCGGCGAAATTGACGGCGGGCACCAACTCCAATGCGGTCGTGGCATCCGGGCGACCTCCAAAGACACCTCAATTGCAGGATTTGATGAAGATTTGCAAAACCCCCAATTTAAGATCCAATTTCGAATTTTAGGGTTTTTTGAGTAGAAAAATTCAGATTCGAGAAGTTACAGGCCAAATTAGACAAAATGGTTTGGATATTATTGATCCTCGTCTCAAGACGAAGAGAATGACATTGGTCCCGCCGGAATCGGAAAAAGTTCATTTTCCGGCGACTTTGACCGGCGGGCGGCGGCGGGGCGTGGAAGAAAAGAAAAGAAGAAATGAGGTCAAATTGAAAATTTTAAAATATATAAAATTCGAATTTGGCCCTAATGACCGGAAGTTAACCTAGAAACGGGCTAATGGCTTATTAGTGAAAGGATTGTGTAAGTTCAGGGATTTTTGTGAAAGAATTTGAAGTTCAGGTACCACTTCGAAATTCCAGCTAAAGTTCAGGTACCATTTGTGAAATTTACCCAAATTTCAAATTAATAAATACTTACAGAGAACTCAGATTTAATTTGCACGATTCAATTCAAACCCAGTTGCTAGAATTTGAAATTGGAAAGTAAGCAAAATATAGTAAGAGGGGTATGTCACTATGCTATTTACCCAAATTAGTAAATGTCACATGCAAAAAAACAATAGCCTAGTTTCAGTTATTTGTCCGTCTCAAAACCATTATTAAAAATTTGTTCCAACCAAAAAACATAATATCATACGTATAACTTATTTGGCTCATTTGAGGTGTAGCAGTTAGCAGTCATTATTTTAATTTGCGCTCTATCAAAAATATCAAAGAGGATAATAGGGGATGACTCGGGGCACTCCGGTGTCTCGTTCGTAAAATTGACGGTTCATACCCCTTCTAACCCTTTCGGTAAACTCTCCCACCCCGCTCCGACACGAACACACCCCCCACCCCGTTCAATTGCACCCCACAAGTTAATTTTGACTTTGGAGTCAAAAGTTGACTCCAAAGTCAAAATTAACTTGTGGGGTGCAATCGAAGGGGTGGAGGTGTGTTCGGATTGGGGCGGGATAGGGGGGCTTTCCGGGGGTTAGGGAATAGGAACCGTTAATTTTACGGACATGACACCGGAGCTCCGAACAATGTTATGTGGGGTGCAATTGAAGGGGGTGGGGGTGTGTTCGGATCAGGGCGGGATAGGGGTGCTTACCGGGGTTAGGGAATAGGAATCATTAATTTTACGGACATGACACTAGAGCTCCGAACAATGTCATGGAAATCGTCCTGATAGGTTTAACTAGCTAGGAAAGAGTTGTAGTAGGAAAATAAAGTAGGTAGGGTTTCTATTCACTTTTAAGTTTTAACTTTTGATGTAGGGAAATAAAGTGGGGATTAAAGTCACTTTTAATTTTTGATGCCACAAGATTAAAGTCACTTTTTTTTATTTCTTTTAAAAAAAGAATACCCCTCTGTTCCTAAATAGATTACAATTTTTTTCGCTCTCCTCTCGATAACTTTTGTTTGTTTACTCGATTTCATTAAGTATATGATAAAATAAAATATTCTTGTCACCTCTTGTTTTGTAGAACTTTTGACGTAGTTTTTTAGTATGTACTCCCTCCGTCCCAGAGTATTCGTCAAGTTTTGACTTTTGAAACTGTTCATCTAAGCACTTTGACTCATCAAATTCTCTCAATGTGTAAGCCTAAATATAGTCACGTGTGATCTTGTTTGATTTGTCTTAACATATATATTATTAATATATAAATTCTATAATTTTTTAATATACAAATTACAAGATAAAATGGATTAAAGAAGTGTATTGGATGGTGTGTAAAAATGAAAATGGACAAATACTCTGGGACGAAGGTAGTAATTTTTATATCTTATTGATATACCAATTTGTAAATAAAATGATTTCAAAAAAGTTAGAAATTTTACTTCGTAACCCGCAATTTATAATCTATTTAGGACGAAGGGAGTATGTAAATAACAATATTTTTTAAAAATAAATTATACTGTAATAAACAATGTTTTATTCTAAACACTTTTGTGTGAACTCATAAATTGAAGATAGATTTTAACTTAGGGAGGAAAAGAGTATAAGTTAGATTCAGTTTATACTAAATAGAATATTATTTTTTTCGAACATCCTGAACATTAAACACCTGCAAAATAAAGAATTGTCCACCACTGCAGGATAACCCTTGTCAGATAATTTCTTCATGAGTGGTGGATGTAATTCTTCAACGGTCATATTTTTCTTTGAAACAATTGCTGCAATTCCTCAATGAGGGGGGAAGAGCTTACAATCAAGAAAAAAAATCAAACGATCCCAATATCCTGCATGTGATCATCGTTGCATTGTGTATGTCCATCGACAGAGGAATATGAGTGTGTTTGGAGTATATCGCTCCCTTCGTCCCAGAATATTTATCTACTTATAACTTTTTGCAACGAACCAAAATCAAATTTTGGCCTATAATTATATAATTAACAAAAAAAATAATAATAACAACAAATGTATACTAATAAAATAAATAGATAATATATAACAATAAAAATAAAGAAGTAAATATAAAAATATTTAAAATTAAAATGAAAATAAAAATAAAAATATAAAAAAACAAAAACCCATAATAAAAATAATAATAAAAACATTATAGAAGAAAAGGTAAGAATTAATAATAGTAAATAATTATAATAATAAAATAAATCAATCAATTAATAATGAAAAATCTTAGTAATAAATAATATATAAAATAATGTGTGTGTAAGTACATTTTAAAAAATAAATTCAATAAGAAAATAAAAAAATTAAAAGTAGGATAAATAATAAAAATAAAAAAAATCACAAAAAAATAATATGAAAGAATTAAATAAAGAATACTATAATAATTTCAAAATAGATAAAAAACAAGTTTAAAAAAGAAAAATATAAATTAAATATTGAAAATAAAACATTTCCTTCCCCTCCCAACCAAACAAGTTTTAACAATTCATTTCCATCCTAACATTTCCTTCAATTCTCCAAACTTATTGGAGAATATTCAAAGTTTTTCTTTTTTCAGGATAGAGCACTGCTGGCACGCACCACGCTTGAGGTTGTAGAAATTGTAAATGAATTTGTCCTAATCCTCAATCTTGGAGGTGAAATTGTGTAGTTGAGTTATGGTTGTTCATGCCAAGCACATTCATATGTAGGTGTTGATGGCGATTGGATAAAAGTTGAGTTTTCAAAAAAATCAAATGTTCACGAATCCAAACCATGAAATAGCTTTGAAAATTGGAGTATCATTTATGTTATTGAGGAACATTAACCAAACATCTAGATTGTGTAATGGTATAAGATTAATAATTGAAGAACTCCGAAAGAACGTTGTCGGTGATATTGTGGTTTCAGAAAATTAAGTCGGAGAAAAAGTAACATACTAGATGAATTTGGTATCGTCTGATCCAATACTACCCCTAAAGTTCTAGATAAGACAATTCTCATTAGTCTTGTATTTTGCAATGATTATCAACAAAAGTCAAGATCAAATATTGTCATTTGTTAGATTATTTTTAACTAAGTCAGTGTTCATTAACGGTCAGCTTTATGTTGTTGTTTCACGAGTGAAGACAAAGATATGATTAAAAATATTAGTTCTAAATAACAACATAAACTCTTGCAACCATACCAACCCTGAAGTCTTTTAGAAAATTTGGTATTAAAACAAACTTTGTTGAGTACACATTCAATTTCTCAAAATTATTTATTGTACTTTGGATTTTTATCTATATTATTTCTTTGTTCGGAAAATAATATTGCATTGAAAAAAAATTCAAAATTGACATAAGCGTCGCACGGGTAAAAATACAAGTTATATTTTAAAAGAGGGTTCCTTACATATATTTATAATGAAAAATAAAAAAAATATTAATAGATTAACAATGCTATCGTGATTTGAAAGACTAACAGTAAAATTTAGTCCCCCCCCCCACACAACGACTGTAATGCTGTTGGCATAAAGAAATTCCTCTCCTCCTCTATATATTCAATTTGTTTTTTTTAAAGTTCAATACACACCACAAATACAAATCTCTCTCTCTCTTTCTTAAAACAAGTATGTGTTTTTTTAACATGGATCGCTTCGGTTTTAACGTTTTTTCGTTCGCTCTCGAGCCAAACCAAGAAGCGATGTGAACTTTCCAATCATACGTCGGTAATCCATCGATGTATGGTATGCAAATCTTAGTTAATATCCAGGACCCGTAGTTGGTTTTGAAGACTCAACCATAACAAAGTGCACCAAAAAAAGTGCATGCCAGAAGAGCCACAAACCGAAGGACGACAGGCCGATGACCAAGGCGACACGGTCCATTCAAAAGTGGACACCAGAGGAAGAATCGTTGTTGGCGTCTGCTTGGGTCGAGCAAACGAAAGATGCAACACGGGATCGTATCGAGAACAAGTTCTTTGCAGCGATGAACATGGATTCCTCCTACCGAATCCGAGACCAACTCACTTCCAAATGAGATCACATTAACTATAAAGTCTGCAAATTTATCTGACTTTACGAGGAATGCTCTCGGTCCCAAAAGAGTGAGATGAACGATCCCGATGTTCTATGGCAAACCACCGCCCGGTATCAAGACGACGGACACTGAGGCAAGGTCCATGTCGACATTTAGACAATTTTAATCCGTTCACCCAAATGACAACAACTCAACAACCCCAAGGCCGGATCGTAAAAGAAAAGATCCTCCGCCAAGGTTGAGGCTGATGACACTATCAGCTCGTTAGAACAAAGGCCACCCTTCAACCTAGATGACTCTTACGACGAGGACTCTATTCCACGGCCTATCGAAAGGAACAAGGCAAAATCCACTGCCTCGGGTTCGACAGGGTCTGGCTCTGTTTCTTCTCACGACGATATCGCCCGGGCAATGGTTGAATAACTTTGAGTGTTTAATATTAGGAAAGAAGAGAGGGACAAACAAAGGCAAGAGAAGGAAGAGATCGAAAGAATGAAAACCGACCTTGATACATTAACGAGCTTAAAACACATGTTTTACGAGAGAAGACAAAAAGAGATCAAGACCAAATATAATTTGCCTTAGTTTTTTATTAATGTATTTCTTTATTAAATGTGATTTTTTTATTTAACGAATTATTGTTGTTTAAATTTAATAATTTAATGAACTTTTATTATTTTAGTTTTACAAAATGTGTATTAAAAATATATTCCCTCCGTCCTAATTTGACCTTCCCACATTGACTAAAACCCATTTTTAAGGGATTGATTATTGTTGCTTTGACTTCCAATTTTACCCCTTCTTACACATCCTAGTATCCAACAGGCCGTCTCCGAGATGCCGCCAAGCGTTGCCAGCTCCCAAAACTCAGCATTCTTGACCTTGTCAAGAACCAAATCACCGATCCAATCCTATCCAACATGTGCAGGGAACCTCCGTCCACCAAATGCTAAGCCGCCTTCTTCGCACCAAAAACCAACTCACCGATCTCATCTCGGTCAATTGAATTGCCAATCTTTGCCGCCTCGCAGATCTAAATCTATCAATGAACCAGATCTCTGGTTCAATCTCGTGAGAGAAAATGGTGACAGACGGGAGGAGAGGAGGTGAAGGAGAGGAGGCCAAAAGATAAAAGTGAGATTCAGATCTCTGGTCGATTGAGATTAAGGGTGAGAGAGAAAATGTTAAGAGAAAGAGTGAGAGTGGGGAATAAGAGATAAGGTGAAGGAGAGGAGGCCAAAAGATAAAAGTGACAGACAGGAGGCGTAAAAGTGAGGCTAGAAGGGTAGTTGGATGCGAGGGGTATTATGGTCATTCGACACCCTTTTTTTGATGTGTGGGAAGGTAGTTTTATGACGGAGAAAAAAGAGAAGTGAGAAGATAGTTTTAGGACGGATGGAGTAAAATATAAAGATTTAAAGCCTCGACACTTCAAACTTATTTCCTATAAAAGTATGAGGTAAGTTAAAACTGACGTGATGACTATTGAGCTTCAAAAGTATTTGAGTGCTATAAGCTAAGGAATGTAAAAATTTAGGAAAAATGTTTGGTTCAACAACACAATCATCACAAATTTCATAAACTTACTATTTATGTACTTTACTAAAAAAATTAAATGGTCTAAAATAAGTTTAAATGAGAATTTAAACCATAAATAGTTAACTTGTGGAGTTTGTAATTATTCTGTTTGTGAACGTAGCATGCTCAAAATTTAGAATGTAAAAAAAGAAAGACAAGAAATAATTGCACGGGAGGACGTACTCCGCATTAAAAGAAAAGTGTACCAAAAAGGACTTAAAATCAAATTGCCAAAGTGGGTGGCAAACAGGCAAACGGTGGGTCCGGGTCAAACCGACCCAGCCCACTAACCAAACGCCTCATTTGTTCTAGTAGATGCATATTCCCCAATTCCTCCCGACAAACCCTAGACCGCAAGATTAGCATCCCCAAAACGTTCTCGAATTATCCCTCTTTCTTCTTCTTCTTCTTCATATATATAAGCCCAGAGAAGTCCCGTGTTCATCTTGAATCTCTCTGCGTTTTCTTTCTCCTTTTTTTCTTTGCGTCGCGTTCGTGAATGGTGGAACCTCTGATCAATCTGTTGATGATTTCCCCCCTGTCCAGAAGGGGGATCTCCGCTTCTTCTTCTTTCTCCTTCGGATCCTGCAAAGAAGGCTGGTACTTCCGCTGCATCGGCGTCGATCCTTAGACTAATCCCTCCGGTCTCGAAATCTCTCTTCGTTTCCCTCCCGATCTCCCGAATTCTTTCGTTTTTTTTTTGTTTTTTTCGAATTTCCCCTTCTCTCTCGATTCAAATCTATATATTTATTCTACACCGAGTTTTCGGATATGTTGATTTACAAGCCGAAGAAGAATCAGGCCGGGAAGGCCGCCGGGAACCGCCGGCTTCTGGTTAGCATCACCGTTCTGGGCAGCGCCGGTCCGATCCGGTTTGTGATGAACGAAGACGATCCTGTGGCTGCGGTGATTGTTACGGCTCTGAAGTACTATGCTCGTGAGGGGAGGCTTCCGGTTCTCGGATCTGATTTCAATAACTTTGTTCTCTATTCGCCTAATGCTGCGACTGAAGCTCTCAATCCATGGGACCCGATCGGGTCACTCGGGGTTAGGAACTTTGTGCTGTCGAAGAAGCCTCAGCAGGAGAGAGCGGGCGATGGGGCGAATCAAACTGCTCCGAAGAGCTCAAGAAGCATCTGGAAGACGTGGTTCAATAAGACAATCAATCCCAGGATTATGTCCCATTGAGGTATACTACCAATGAAATTGTTCTCAAGGGATTGTCAACTGTTCTTAAAATTGTTCTTTGTCACTATGATTTGATCTACTGTTTGTTTGTGATGAACAATATGTGCCATTGCCTTGATATCTTTGAATAAAAGATCAAATTTGGCTCCTCAGTTGTGCCCTTTTTTAAGTCTTTTCTTTGGAAAAGATTAGGAATTTGCTTTGAGATTTCTCACAGTTTACTTCATTAATGATTCATGAAGCTTTGGTGTGATGGAAGGCTGTGTTTGCATAATGGTAGGGTTACTGAATATATGACTGTTGTGGTTGGCTCTAGAGAGGCAAGAAAGTTCGTGTTCATGTGAAAAACATGGACCTGATTGAAGAGTTTTTGCCCATAATTGTATGAACTATTCAACATGTATTTCAACTCATGTGTTTGGTTTAGTTCTTTTTGGGTGTCATGGTTGTGTGATTTTGTTGTTCACTTCTTATTTTCACATCTGCTTTTGGTATACTGAAGACAAATTCCAATTTTGCTGTTTTATAGTACAAAATATGTGGATTTAGAATTAGAATTGGAGAATTCAATTTCATTTAAATAAATTTTATTGACTTTCAATATCAAATTCAATTCTAAATTTGTCGCTGTATGCCAAACGTACCCTAATGGAAAAGAAAATGAAAGGGAACATTTTTTTTTTGGATTTAGAGGAAAGGAAAAGAAAAGTTAAGAAGAAATGCAGTGAGAAAGAATATAACTGGGCGAGGAAAAGGGGAAACCCCATTTTTAGATTTCCAAAGAACCAAGAATTCCACAAATGAAACATAGTGAACTTTGATTAATGAAAAAATACAGCTTAGACTGCATAGTTTTGTTGGGCCATTTTAATAATGGGCGATTGATTTTGGAGAATGATTTTTTATGTTATCATCACTTCTTAAATTTGATTTGTTTTATATTGTGAACCAACTATGCTAAACTCATGTCTTAAATTTAATGGTTCTTCTCTTATTTTTTTCCACATTACAATTTTTTTATGCCACATCATTTTTTATTCAACTTCCCCACTCCACTTTAATCATTACTCTCCTTTTTATCTTTATTTTAAAATATTTATTTTATTTTCAACCAATCAAATTTAATGTTTAGTTTTATGCCCAATCAAAATTTTCTCTCTTCCCTATTCTCTCTCATTAGTGATGCTCTTTACAATTTTGTTTTTCGAAGTCCAACAACATCTGTGACAATTAGAGTAGTGAAAATGGTCTTGAAGCTTTAAGACTTCAAACCTTCTCTCTTTGTTACATAGTTTTAATTTAGATCACAATATTACTAAAAATGAGTTTGAAGACCTAGAGTTTTAAATTGAGGCTTCGAACTTTTTTAAAAAATTTTTAATACACATTTTGTAAAATTAAATTAATAACATTTCATTACTTAATCAAATTTAAATGACAATAATTTATTAAATAAAAAAGTATATTAAATATAAGACATTAAATAAAAAATTGCATTAACAAAATAAGAAAGGCTTAAGAAGTACTTGAATGGAAAAAAAAGTACTCCGTAAAAAATTACATTACATTGAGCGACTATAATATATTCAATCAAATCCGTCATAAGTTCAAAGATCTCATTTTAAAGGTGGTTTGTAGGAAAAATTTTAAAAAAATAAATATTTTTTAAATGAATTGTAGAGAGAACAAGAATATGTTGCGTGTATATTTTTTTAAAAATTATGGGATATTTATAGTTTTTTTTAATTTGGCCAATGGCCTAAAAGATTACCTTTGGGGGGGGGGTGATGCAACGATCTTCTACAGTGTCAAACGTTTAACTCAGTGTTGTTAACCCCATGATAATGCGCATGGAGGCAATGTTAAATGTTCCCATGGCGTTAAAAGGTGGATAATGCATATAGGCGTTAGGTACATTTCTAATGCCCTCAAACTCAGAATTCTTTCTTGTCTTGAAGAAAATTATGTTGGGACAAATGAAATGTTATTGACTGATAGTTGACTTTGGCTAGCACGTGCGATTCATGGTCGCAGCGTCGCAGCGTCTTCTGATCAGACCCATACACTGAGATAACAAAAATAAAATAGTGGCCATTGTATTCACAAAAAAAACTAAGATATGGTAAAGATATTTCTCTAAATTCATCTAAATTTATAAAATGTTCGGATTATTATTGATTAAAATTCTGTTTGGTAATAACATTAGAGATTAGTTTTATCATTTTGAAAATGCTCTTTGACGATAGCGTTTAACGTTGACGTTTTCACAATTGATCTATACCATTAAAATTTTATTCAAAACGCTTACGCTAATCGAAAATGCTATTCTCAAACAAGGTCTAAAAAATTTCTAATAATGGAGAAGAAGATGAACCTATGATTTGAGAAATTAATATAAAATACATACTCAGACATATTAATTAAAACATATACGTTCCGTATCCAACATATCTGTTTACTCCAAATAGAATTGATATTGAAAATTGAAGAATGGATACACATGAATAGCGAGGATAAGATTAATAAATAGAAATGCAAAAAAGATCTCATTGTCCCCATGAGTATTTGTGAAGCTCTTAGAGGAGCGTTATTTTGGTAGGCACTAAGGCACCTCATCAAAGGTTTCCATGATAAAATAGCGATGTATTGCATGAAGCCATACAATTATTATTATTTTTTAATTTTTAATTAAATTAAATGTGAGAGAGGTGAGGTGTTAAAAAAGGATGCAAAAACATCCTCAGACCAGCCAAACGGTCAGTGAGAGGAAATAGATTTGACTTTAATCATAGATTGGAAGAGGTGGGATGTTAATATGTGATTGGTTGGAGAAAGGAGAGAGAAGTTGGTGCAGGTGGTGTAAGAAGAAGATGGAAGAAACTAGAAAAATTGAAAAAAATTGAAATTTTTTGGAGGAGCTTCAAAAAGTTAATTAAATGTACTTTTGTTGGATTAAGGAATCCAAGGGTAGAGGAAAAGGAAAAAATGTGTAAAGATGAAGAAGATGATGAATAGTGTAGCCTCCATTGTTTCCTCCACCTCCCCCTCCCTCTTCCTAGAAGAGGGGTATAAATAGGGAGAGTTAGGGTTAGGGTTTGAGCATACATACAAACTAATGGGCCGGCCCAACAGACTGGGCCGCCCCGACCAATATTATACAAAGATCGGATACCCTCTGTCCAGGGTATCCATCATGAGTCCCCCACTTTCCGAGCCGAGAGGAACTCGAGGTGAAGTGGAAGTAGAGCAACAATCCGCCATAGAAGGACACCGTCTTCCTTGCTGTACAAAATACATCGCCAACTTGATGTCCCGAGCATGGTGAAGTAAGGCAAACAACGCCATATGTCAGAAACGTAATGCCAATTGGCTGTCCGGAATGGCAAAAAGAAACACATAATCTGCTCATTGTCTTGAAAGATTCTGCTCTCGTACAAAGGGCATCGTCGGTTTGCTGTTCAGAGTGCAATAATCACCATAAGAGTGGATGAATATGTCGTCATCCTCTCACAATCCCGTCAATGTGTGACCCACTCCACGGGGGATGCCTCATTAAAAACTTGCCGAGGAAAAAACCCATGAGGATGGGAAAAAAATATCCTCGGTCAAGAAAAGAGTACATCTCGTCCCAGATCAAGAAAACATTGCTAGGGGGTGAGGTCTTCTGTGTGAATCTCAAAAAAGGTGATCTTCAAGTCCCCCGGACTCGTTGTCCGGAGTCGAGGGCTCTCCTGATGTGAGATGTAACAATCACGAGCCGAGCACCTGGAGTCCCCCACTCCCTAAGCCGAAGAAGAATTCCGAGGCAAAGGGGAGTAGTGTTCATGCTCGGCTCCGTTGGGAGTCTTTGGCCCCTTCACGAGATGACCGAGGCCGAGGCCGAGCTCGAGTACCCCACGAGGTGGTCGAGGCTGAGCTTGAACGGATGAGGCCGAGCTCGAGTGGATGAGGCCGAGCTCGTGTTGATGAGGTTGAGCTCGAGTTGATGAGGCCGAGCTCGCGTTGATGAGGCTGAGCTCGCATGGATGAGGCCGAGCTCAAGTGCCCCACGAGGTGGTCGAGGCCGAGCTCAAGTGCCTCACGCGGTGCCTAAGGCTGAGCCTAGCCTTCTCATCCTTCAAACCTGTAAATAAGTTCAAAAAGAACACAAGGCGCTCGCGGGCTCGGNGAGCTCGAGTTGATGAGGCCGAGCTCGCGTTGATGAGGCTGAGCTCGCATGGATGAGGCCGAGCTCAAGTGCCCCACGAGGTGGTCGAGGCCGAGCTCAAGTGCCTCACGCGGTGCCTAAGGCTGAGCCTAGCCTTCTCATCCTTCAAACCTGCAAAATAAGTTCAAAAAAGAACACAAGGCGCTCGCGGGCTCGGATGAACCGATCACCACGCGACCGAGAAAAGTAAGTCAATGTACGAGTCAAGTCCAAAGTTTTGGACAAAAGATAGGCTTTATCAGCGAAGTGCGCCGATCGTGTAGTAGTCTGGTCTAGAACAAACCTTGACGTCATCCTTAGTGAGACCGGGGTCTTCAAATGAGAGCTGCTCGGGTAAGTGAGATAGGCACAAAGGATGCACCCCTCGCCTTAGATCCGAGAGCAAATAGTTCACGTCGTGGAAGACGGATATATAGGAGTGCGTCAAGATGGACGGCTTACCTCGGCCTCGCGAATAATATCGTCACGGACGATTTGGAGTGCCTCGCGGGGAGGGCTTACCTCGGCCTCGTAGAAGAGGCAATAAAATTGCGTCGTGGGAGACGGATGGGAGTGCGTCGCGGCGGACGTCTTACCTCGGCCTCGTTGAAGAGGAAATGAGATCGCGTCGTGGAAGACGGATAGGAGTGCGTCGAGATGGACGGCTTACCTCGGCCTCGCGATAATATCGTCGCGGACGATCTTCAACACCTCGTAGAGAGGTTTTACCCGACCTCGCTAAGGAATGACTAAATGAGTTGGATCTGAGCCATGCCCTGAGGCAGGTCGCTGGCCTGTGTGGGGTGTGAGATTAAGCTTTGCGATTGTTCCACATCAGGGCTTAAAGTGTTGAACACAAAGTGTAATACCATCGTCCAAGTGAAGTCTGATCACATGTGGTGGACAAGGTAATGGTAATAATAATAGAGTAGATATTATCAATGATGATATTGATAATATGGTAAAAATAATAAATATGGAATAGTTGAAATGATGGTGTCACGGGTAAAGAGACTTATCTCTTTTTTTTGCTGATTGAGATCCACCATCTTGCTTGGGGTCGAGCCAACAAAATCAATGGACCATATCATAAGAGATACTGCTACAGTAGGAAATTTCAGGCTCCTTTCTTTTTTTTTATAGACCCGGCAGGTTGACAGAAGCAACAGTCATGCGCATCAAAAGGTCCCACGCATCGAGGAGGCCTGAGCACTTGTCAGATTGACAATTGAATCACCGGCGTCGACGTCCATAGGGTAGGCCTGAACACCGAGAAGCCATCACCGGAAGGATGGAGGTGGGTCGCTGCCGGCCTGGACTGGCGTCGTAGTCGGGCAGGTGGAGTCGGACTTGCTCGCCGTGGGCTGCACCGGTCTGCTGTTGCGGTCGTTGGTCGCTGATCTACCGCCGGGAGTTTGTCGCCGCTGCGCTCGTCGGAGTGCAGGGATCGCCGGAACTTCACCGACCGATGGGAGAAGATTGTCGGTTCAGCATCGTCCGGCATATGCAAAGCCTTTCTTGGAGGGACGAGACTCCAGGAATTCTTCTTCCGCCACCGGATTTGGATGTACTCGCCGTTGGTCTTCCGTCTTGAGGACTCGCCCGAGACTTGTGGTCTGCAAGAACGGCCTCGCCTTTAGCGACATCAAAAACAGAGCTAACATCAGATCTGAAGCTGATGGACCGTCACTGGACATGCGGAAGGAATTTTGGAAAAAATTCTTCCGTTTAATCCAAGAAAAACACGAATGGAAGAAGAAGTGGTTTGCTTCAGTGTGGACTGCCGATTAAAGCTCCACCGACAGTCACCATTGGCTGGAAGATGAAAAAGGAATCGAAGAAAAGTTGTGTCGAGCACGCTTGATGTGTTCGACACTCTCAACGAGAGCACCAATGTTGGGTTATGGAACCCGGAGGTCTAGGTAACTAGGCAGATGAGTATCGAACTAAGCACGAGCGCACAAGGTATGAGGGGTCAAGGGGATTGAGAGTAATAATGTGCTGGTAAGAGTATCACTTAGAACGTAAGTCCGGAGCGTGTGGAATGAGCTCCTCTCCCCTTCCCTCTTCCAAGAAGAGGGGTATATATAATGGGAGAGTTAGGGCTAGGGTTTACAAACAAAGACCAATGGGGCGGCCCAACAAACTAGGCTGCCTTTAAATAAATAATCAACAGACGACTAACGGGCCGGTCCAACAGACTGGACCGCCCCGACTAATATTATACAGAGACCGGATACCCCCTGTCCAGGGTATCCATCATGATTCCCCCACTTCCTGAGCCGAGAGGAACTCGAGGCGAAGTGGAAGTAAACAAGAATCCACCACTGAAGGGCACCGTCTTCCTTGCGTCTGGAGTGCACCGCCAACTCGCTGTCCCGAGCACGGTGAAGTAAGGCAAGCAACACCATCAGTCTGGAATGTAATGCCAACTCGCTGTGAGTACTAGGTGCACTGCTGACTCGCTGTCCGGAGCGGCAAAGTGGAAAAGTTTGCACCAATTTGTTCATTGTCTTGAAACAATCTGCTCTCATACAAAGTACATCGTCGGTTCGCTGTTCAGAGTGCAATAATCACAATAAGCGTGGATGAATAAGTTGTCATTCTCCCACAATCCCGTCAATGTGTGACCCACTCCACGGGAGATGCCTCATTAAAAACTTGCCGAGGAAAAAACCCATGAGGATGGGAAAAAAATATACTCGGTCAAGAAAAGAGTACATCTCGTCCCACAGAGTGGATCAAGAAAACATTGCTAGGGGGTGAGGTCTTCTGTGTGAATCTCAAAAAAGGTGATCTTCAAGTCCCCCGGACTCGTTGTCCGGAGTCGAGGGCTCTCCTGATGTGAGATGTAACAATCACGAGCCGAGCACCTGGAGTCCCCCACTCCCTAAGCCGAAGAAGAATTCCGAGGCAAAGGGGAGTAGTGTCCATGCTCGGCTCCGTTGGGAGTCTTTGGCCCCTTCACGAGATGACCGAGGCCGAGGCCGAGCTCGAGTACCCCACGAGGTGGTCGAGGCTGAGCTTGAACGGATGAGGCCGAGCTCGAGTGGATGAGGCCGAGCTCGCGTTGATGAGGTTGAGCTTGCGTGGACGAGGCCGAGCTCGAGTTGATGAGGCCGAGCTCGCGTTGATGAGGCTGAGCTCGCATGGATGAGGCCGAGCTCAAGTGCCCCACGAGGTGGTCGAGGCCGAGCTCAAGTGCCTCACGCGGTGCCTAAGGCTGAGCCTAGCCTTCTCATCCTTCAAACCTGTAAATAAGTTCAAAAAGAACACAAGGCGCTCGCGGGCTCGGATGAACCGATCACCACGCGACCGAGAAAAGTAAGTCAATGTACGAGTCAAGTCCAAAGTTTTGGACAAAAGATAGGCTTTATCAGCGAAGTGCGCCGATCGTGTAGTAGTCTGGTCTAGAACAAACCTTGACGTCATCCTTAGTGAGACCGGGGTCTTCAAATAAGAGCTGCTCGAGTAAGTGAGATAGGCACAAAGGATGCACCCCTCGCCTTAGATCCGAGAGCAAATAGTTCACGTCGTGGAAGACAGATATATAGGAGTGCGTCGAGATGGACGGCTTACCTCGGCCTCGCGAATAGTATCG
>OOIL02000559.1:595322-615823 GCA_900332095.2 Cuscuta campestris
CGAGATGGACGGCTTACCTCGGCCTCGCGATAATATCGTCGCGGACGATCTTCAACACCTCGTAGAGAGGTTTTACCTGGCCTCGCTAAGGTATGACTAAATGAGTTGGATTTGAGCCATGCCCTGAGACAGGTCGCTGGCCTGTGTGGGGTGCTTCACGCTTGTCCCACATCAGGGCTTAAAGTGTCGAACGCAAAGTGTAATACCATCGTCCAAGTGATGTCTGATCAGATGTGGTGGACAAGGTAATAGCAATAATAATGAAGTAAATGATAGGAGTTACCATATTGACAATATGGTAATAATAATAATAATAATAATAATAATAATAATAATAATAATAATAATAATAATAATAATAATAATAATAATAATAATAATAATAATAATAATAATAATAATAATAATAATAATAATAATAATAATAATAATAATAATAATAATAATAATAATAATAATAATAATAATAATAATAATAATAATAATAATACGGAGTAGTTAAAATGATAGTATGGGAATACTTATCTTTTAGGAAAGGGACCTACATGTGAATAATACTCAGTAATAAACCCATGCCCAGCTTTTCCTCCTTTACAGGCTGGAAAGAGGACATCCGTCCCTGGTGATGGGTAATGCCCAGCTTTTTCTCCTTTACAGACTGGAAAGAAGACATCCAACCCTGTTATGACGCGGAGCGGTGCTGCTGGGTTTTGCCGGTGTTGGTAGCCACGACAGAGGACGGCTCGCCGGAACAAAGGAGTGAACGGTGGCCGGTGTTGGGGTCGGGCAACCAGGTATACTCCATCCGTCTAAAGGCTGGACTCCAATTGAAGATTATCGGACAACGACCCAAAGAAGACGCCGACCATTTGAGAGGGTGCCGTAGGTGGCGACGGAGCTGGAGCTATTACGCCGTGGCTGGAGCTCGGCTCGTCCGTCTCCTTCCTAAATCTGGCACGCCACGGCCCCAAATTCAAGTGGTTTCTCCTAGATCTTAAAATTGAGGCTTCCGGCAAAAGTGGGAGTAACTGAAGGGGTCCGAGGTGGCGGCGACTAAGCAGCGGCGGTTGGTGGCCAGACTGAGCGACAGCTGCGACCGTCCATCGCGGTCCTGGGGACCGAGCGATTAAAATTGCCGGAAGAATCGGCGCTGCATCCGGCACTTCAGAAAAAATGACCGAATTGCAGCAGCACTGGGATGAATCTGAATTTTGGCCATGCTTCTTCTCCACAGAGAAAAGTGGATCTAGGAAAAAAGTGGATCAAGGAAATCCACTTCGTCGGTGAAGTCCCCACTGCGCAGAGAAGAAATCTGCCGTCTCCACCCCTTTTTTTTGGTAAATCTGAAAAATGATGTTAGAATCAAAAGAAAAATTTTGAGAGCACCCTTGATGGAATCCAAGGGTAGAGGAAAAGGAGAAAATGTGTAAAGATGAAGAAGATGATGAATAGTGTAGCCTCCATTGTTTCCTCCCCTCCCTCTTCCTAGAAGAGGGGTATAAATAGGGAGAGTTAGGGTTAGGGTTTGAACATACATACAAACTAATGGACCGGCCCAACAGACTGGGCCGCCCCTAAAAAGTAATTAAATAGCGATGTATTGCATGAAGCCATACAATTATTATTATTTTTTAATTTTTAATTAAATTAAATGTGAGAGAGGTGAGGTGTTAAAAAAGGATGCAAAAACATCCTCAGACCAGCCAAACGGTCAGTGAGAGGAAATAGATTTGACTTTAATCATAGATTGGAAGAGGTGGGATGTTAATATGTGATTGGTTGGAGAAAGGAGAGAGAAGTTGGTGCAGGCGGTGTAAGAAGAAGATGGAAGAAACTAGAAAAATTGAAAAAAATTGAAATTTTTTGGAGGAGCTTCAAAAAGTTAATTAAATGTACTTTTGTTGGATTAAGGAATCCAAGGGTAGAGGAAAAGGAGAAAATGTGTAAAGATGAAGAAGATGATGAATAGTGTAGCCTCCATTGTTTCCTCCACCTCCCCCTCCCTCTTCCTAGAAGAGGGGTATAAATAGGGAGAGTTAGGGTTAGGGTTTGAGCATACATACAAACTAATGGGCCGATCCAACAGACTGGGCCGCCCCTAAAAAGTAATTAATACACGATAAACGGGCTTGTCCAACAGACTGGACCGCCCCGACCAATATTATACAAAGATCGGATACCCCTGTCCAGGGTATCCATCAACTTTACATATCATTCTTATTATAATTGTTATTATTGTTGTATTACTATTATACCTATCATAAATAATAGGTAAATAAAGTTAAGAAAAATTTGTCCACGTAAATACTGTATGTGCCATCAAATTAGGGATAGAGAGAGGGGTATAATTATTATTTTTTAAATATAAAGTGTTGATGTTTTTTCTAAGTCAATTTAGATTAATAAAATATTTTTAATTTTTAGAAGATCATTTAGTGTCATGTAAATTTAAAAATAATTTTTCAATAAAGTGTACTCTGTATTAGTGATATAAAAATGAAAGAAAATTAATAATGAGTGTGAATATGAAAAAATGACATGAGTAAAAAAAGGTTATATTTTATTTTATTTTTATGTTAGATATCGATAGATCTGGTGACAAGTTGGGTGAAAAAAACCTTCACCCATATCTGAATCAATCCATCGTATCATTCATTATATAATCCATATTATTTTAGATTTTTATTGGTTATAATAGAACAAGTATCTATTGAGTTGGGCAGATATTGACATTCTTATTCGTCTCATAATCATTTTTTGTATGTTTAAAAAATAATACTCCGTAGTTATTATTTATTTGAAAAGAAATAAAATAATGAATCACAACATTTTTAATCCAAACAAATTCGCATAAAATTAATTAGGAAAGCAAGAAAATAATTACAGAGAAAGAGTAGGAAAAAAAAAGGAGCTAACTCATTCACCCAACAGTACGATGGACCGGCGGACCGTCACAATTAGAACTACGGGAACAAGCCAAAGCCTTCCACCATGTTCACTTCTCTGGAAATGGACCGCCCCACTCCGGCACCTCTTCCTCCGCCGGCGGCGGCGCCGGTAAATCCACCTGAGAAAGCAGATTTCGAATCTCAGAACTGCAACGAAGAAGGAAACTCTGCATCGCAGAACTTCAGAGCTCTGATGATGAGATTAGCCATTGCATCTTCTCCGTACAAATCCCTAACTCCTACACAAAGTTCGATCTTCGAAGAGAAGCTTCGCCAGTGTTTCCCTTATGTCAATGCTCCTGATCATCCTCCTTACTCCTGGGCAAGTCTCTGTTTGATTCTGTTAGCTATTCACTCTTCTTCTATTTGTGTTCATTTATTTGGGAATGAGGGTTTTTTTATTATATAGTTTTTTGTTCTTATTATGCTAATCTAGCTAGTTTTTATTTAAATTCTTGATCTGATGCTGATTCTTGACTAATATTGAAATGTTGGAGTGAATATTATGTTTTTATTCAATTGTTTTCATATGCAATTGGACTAGGGATTGTTAAAATTTGGGGCTTTTTTTAATCTTCACACCTCTTCTCATACAAGTTCCTTGGAATATTTTTTTAAAAAAAGGATTTTCTATTCACTTAGCTTCTGCATGCTTGGCCAAGTTTTATAATTTGCAACAAGATGTCAAGAAAATTCTGTTTCCAATTGTTCACTTCTTTCAGTGTTGCTTATGAGTCTCACCGTTAGGGGGTTGCGATGTTCATTAGGTCACCATTTTCTTGATAGTTCATTTTAATTTATATGGAGTAATGTGTAGAGATTGGTTTTTCCCATACAAGTTGCAATGTTTTTTTGCAAAATTTTATTGTTGGTGTGGTGTGCTTCAAACATGGCAGATGATTCGAAAAGCAATTGAAAATCTGAATGAGGAAAGCGGTTCTAGTGAGGAGGCGATATCTGAGTGCATAGTGAGCAACAATCCTGAGTTGCCGTGGGCCCACTCAGCTCTACTCAAACACCACTTGACAAAATTACGCGAGAAGGGCGATATTGTTCTGACTAGAGATGGGCTCTATCTGATAAGAGAGCAAAATACCCCCGTCCCGGTAGTTTCTAGCAGCCCATCTAGCAGTTCTACTTGTAGCCTTAGCTTTAGCCCCAGTGTGGATTATATGGATAGTGATAGCACCACCAGTGGTGGTTCTTCAAAGAGAAAGGGGAGGAAGATGAAGAGGAAACCAAAGAAGGTGGGAATCAAGAAGAGAAAGCAAAGACCAACTAAGAAGAATAACATCCATTTGGTGCGAAAGAGGAAGGTTCGGGGTAGGCTACCCAAGAAAGGAAAGAGGAAAGGAAAAGCTCCCTCGGATGAAGAGACCATTGATGCTGTTGAAGAAGCAAAGGAAATGGAATGGCAGGACATGGAAATGACAGAACAAGAGGTGAAACAAGTTAGAATTCTAGATTCCGGGGAATTAATAGTGGTCCCCACAGATGTAGGAACAGAAGAGCAAAATCCAGGGGTAGAGGATGGAAGTGATGTCATCGAAGCAGAAAATGACGAAGATGAGCATGAAATGATGGAAGGACAGGATCCATCAGGATTGGAGCATAATGACAGTCAACGGGAAGAGGAAGGTCAAAATGGTCAGTTAAATGAAAAAATCGAGATGAATGCAGAAGAAGAGTGCCCAGGTCTTCAACAGGATGTTGAAGAAAGTTCCCTGCTAAGCATAGAGAATCAGACACAAGAGGAGAATGTGATGGAAGAAGGGGATCAAGAGGAGTTTCAGGTGGAAGCAAATAATGCAGAAATAGAAGTTAAAAATCAAGATCAGGACGAACAAGATGAAGAAAATCATCCAGAGAATACAAAAGAGGAGAAGATGGATTGGGAATGTGGGACCGATGTAACTTTAAAAGAAAAGGATGATCGAACAGATAAAACAAATTTAGTGAATGATACCACCGACACCGAATCACCTAAAAAGTTAGGAGATGAAAAAGAGAAGCAAGGGATGGGGAGAGTTCTCAGGAAATGTCAGAACAGAAGAAAAGAAATTGTTCTTCCTCCAAATACTGAAGAACACAGAGCAGGAAGGTGCCTTAGATCAAGAAAAAAGATTAAACCCGAGCAAATTCTTGACACAGTTCAGACCTCTATTGGCACTGAAGTCCCGAAATATGAAGGGTATGTTTGGTTCACAGAAAAAAACTAGGGAAATGGAAAAAATGCTAAGGAAACTTATCTTCTTATTTTTGCGTGAAATTATTGCAAAGAAGAATGAAACATTCTTATTTTTAATTCAAATTTACATATTTTTAGATTGTTTTGCTATCACATAACAGGTAAAAATATATAAAATGATTGTCAACTAATATCTAAAATATAAGTAGTGAGTTTTAGCCTTCCTTTTATGTTCAATCATATATTATTTCCTTCTATTATCCCTCATTCTTTTGCTTCTCATATATTCATAGAACTTCCTTGGTGCCAAATGTACCTGAAGACACTGATATAAAACATAACAGTCAACACGAACAAGAAATGGTTGTTTGTGAAGAACATCATAGCCAAGTGGAGGCAGAGATGGTTGAGCCTGATTATAGGCAGTTAGGACTTCAGTTTCCAACAGATGAAGCCGAAGAGATAATGTGTTGTCAATCCCAACAGAATAACATGAATGCTCCCAAGGTGGAGGAACAACAAGAACCAGATTCCCCTAAGGATTCTAAACAGGAGCTATCAAATCAAAGGCAGTTAAGGCACCGGGTTTCCAAGATTGAACCAGGTAAATCTACAAATGCTTGTTAAAGCAGAAACAAGAATTATAACCTATGTGCCCTTTGCTCGAAAAAACAACTTTCTTTGGAAAAGTTTTTCCTTGGAAAATGTCACTTCCATGAAAACGCATTGTTCTATCTTCTTCGTATAATATAATGTGTGACCTACAAAATCAGAAAACATTAAATCGTTTTAGGAAAATGACTTCGGGTCGGTTTGGACTTCGGAAAACAAAAGTAACATTTTCAAGGAAAGAGAATATGTAGAAAAGACGGAACTTGGTTCAAAGCTCAATAGATGCATTTGAAATATTAAAATCATGTTTATTCAAATCTTTCTATTAGGGTATATGAAGACTAAGAAATCTTCATTTCCCCCACTTACAAGCATAAGCTTCATGTTTTCTAAATGGGCTGTATTTTCCCAAAAAAACACAGGAAGTACATCCATTCAAGAAAATCCAGAAAAGAAGTGCCAGAAAAATAATATTATGGAAACAAATGCTGCCTAGTTCATAGATATCAAGTATGTATGACACTTCTAAATGGTCATGGCAGGTTCTGAAGACCAGAAGGTTTTGCAAGGTGGTTTGTCACTGCCAGAAACAAGAAGAGTAACTAGGAAAATGGCAGCTGCTACTGCCAGTTGCATTTCTCCCTTGCTGCTCGTCGAGAAGCAGAAGACAAAACACTCAAAAAGTCAAGTAGATGTAGGAGTGTCTACCGTGCCTAGAAGATCAGCCCGTCTTTCTATAGGACCATCAAAAAAGTAGGTATCAGGGATTCAAAGCTGAGGAAGATAACAGAAGTTGTTCTAAGAAAGCATGGTGGGGTAACACTGAAACCTGTGCGCATACATTTTTGTTCTTTGCAGGATTGTTGCATATATGAAATTTCCTTTAGGGTATGTTTGGGGGGGGGGGGGATACTCCGTAAACATTTGGAGGGCGTGGGGATGGGAAGGAAATATTTTGCTCATTTCCCTCCCCTCCCCTCAACCGACACACAGTCAAAGTCTTTTTGGATGTAGGGTTCAGAGGGGTTAGGACTTAGGATTTGTTCTCTTCACCTGAACTGATTGGAATAAGTTTTCATCTGGTCTAATCTGATCTGAATATAGTTATATTTAAAGCTATTCATGATCTAATCCAATCTGATTCCAATAAGAATAAGTAATAAGTAATAAGGAAAAAATAAGTAGGTGATCGTATGATATTTGGGTCACTTATTCATTTTTAATACATTCCATATTTGTCAAGATATTGACCAAGTTCTCAAACATATTCTTAGAACACTCATTAATCACTACCGGGCTGTGAGAAGGAACTGCGTGATCACATTCATATCTGTCTTAGATTCTGCCCTATGATTGAGTACAACTTTTGCTTGAAATGAAAATTTGATTTATCGGTTTTTCCCTCTGATTTGCAGATAGAAGAATTCAGTGAAGACGCGGACCTGTAATAGACGTCTCGGAAGGGTAGTATGCATCTACATATGTGCCCCCAAAAATATGTTATCCATAGTTTTTTTATAAGCTTTATATTTAAATGAAATATGTTGTGAGAGTATATTTGGAGAGAGGAGCTGTTATGCAACCTTAGCCATGTTGTTGTAGTCAAAGCTAAGTATGGGCTAACAGTGTAAATTCTCTTTTTTTACTTTGTGTAATCCATGTTGAACATTGTTCTTTAAAAAAATGTAACATTAGGGTTGACCATTTTGTCAAGACAAAATATAGTTTGATTTTTTTCCAGAAATTATCAGTAATCTGAAAATATGTATGAGTGTGTACAAATTGGTGTTTCTTTTTTCATTTATGCGCTATGTATGAGTTACACCATGCTATATATCTAGACATTTTTATCAACTTTCATTTAGAGTAGTTTTAAGTGTCAGTGTTGATTGTTCAAGGTAAATTTTATGAGTATTTTGTATTCTCTTTGTGGCAAAAAGAATTTCTTGTGTACTACTCCCTCCGTCCCATTTTAAATTGCCAGTTTGCTGTTTTTTTCCGTCCCAAAATAAATTGCATGTTAGTTGTTTTCGTAAACTTTTAAAAATAAAATACCTAAACTACCCTTAAAATAAGTCACTCTTTTTCACCTTATCTTCTCATTCATCATTACCCCTCTTAAAAAGTAATGTCAATTTTGAAAAATCAACTCTATTTTCTATTTTCTTTAAATATGCCCAAAAATCAAAACGGGCAATTTAAATTGAGACGGAGGGAGTACAAAACATATAAATGGTCAAAATTTTGATCATTTTCTTTTCTATTTTTATTACCCATCCCATAAAATACAAAATTACTTGGGATACACCGTATCCAAGAGTCTTTTCAGCATATATTTTCAAGTGTAATTAAAAAATTTGATGAATGGATAAGAAATGTGTTTGGATGAGTGCAGGGTAAAACTTGAGGTACTCCATAAAATAATACACATAGCTTTATTTTACTCTCTTCGTTCTGAATTAATCATTCCAGTTTTACTTCACGAAATTTAAGAAAAGTGTTAAAAAATAAAAATAGTAAGTGATTGAAATTTAATTTTCCTTCCCATTTTAATTTAAATCACATGTTGTTGTTTACAAGGTTTGATTAAACATATTTTTAATTTAATTTATTTAAAAATTGGTTTGGAATTTAAAAATAAAATTTATAAATTTAAAAACTGCATCAAATATTCTATAGAACAATAGATGATAATACTATATTATTTTTCAAATTAGTACAAAAAATAAAGAATGTGATTAAAATTAACTGAAAATAATAAAAATGTAACCGATTGGTTCAAATGTTCAATTAGTTTAGTTTGATGTAGCTAAAACCCCACATAGGTGTGATGGGTAGGCATAAACCCCACATAGCTACGCAACTAATTTACGCATCATGGGTCATAAACGCCGCCGAATTCAGCGGCCCGCTGCGGCCGAGCCGGCGGCGGCGCAAAACCCCTACCGTCCGAAGAACCCAACGGAAAACCTCCGAGCTCTGCTTATGAAAATGGTCGCGAGCTGTTCGCCCAACCAATCGCTCTCCCCAGTTCAGAAGAGCTTCGTCAATCGAAAACTCCGAGAGTTTTTCCCCGATTCCAGACCTTCTCCCGATCATCCCCCTTATTCCTGGGTAAGTAGGATTCTGTTTTATCTATTAATTCTTACTTTCAATTGATTTCTTAGGAAATACACGCTTGCGATATAGGGAAATCATGTAATTCCAGTGCTTTCTAAATAATTTGCAATGTGAAAACTCATGCTCGTATTTATTTAGTGTGAATTAGTTTGATAAGGCTGTAATTTCAATTTTCCACAATAATTTTAGTTGTTTGGTGAAAGATATGTGTAATTTTAGTGGATTAATAAACTATGAACTACCATTTGGTTAAAGCTAATTTTACTTTATGTGATGTGAAGCTGCATTTTACCTGTTATTATCTTGAAAATCCATAAGAAGTAACTCTCTCAGCAAAGGAGTATAATCAAAGTCTATTTTATTACCCTCTCTGGTCCTATTTACTGGTCCAATTTATCCGACATGTATATTCAGACAGGTGAATTGGACTATTAAATAGATCACACCATCAATTTCACCAAATTTAACCTTATTTATGAACTTGCAACACGTTTAGTTTAAAATGTGTTGCCTTCTCTTTTCATGTTTTCCAATGTGTTCCGTCTTTAATTTTGAAGATCGGAATAGGGAAAAAGTATTTAATGTTCCAAGAATCATAGTTGATGGATACTATATAAATAAGGACAACAACAACTTTCGAAAAGTATATGAAGTATGTGGTGAGAGTTCTTGAGAGTGTGATGAAATTACGTGGAAAAGAAGTAAAGAACTACGGAGTACAATTTATTGTTTCAAGTGCTTTGGATCTATAATGCTAAGAAAAGAAGGAATTAACAAAGATGTGACACATAGGATTACTAGAAAAGGAGCAACGAGAGTACATTGCGATCGAATACCACTATGATGGGAAATTTTTAATGCATTTGATATAAGACTGGCTTTATTATACTGGTCTGTAAGTTGAGCAATGAAAAAATATTACTCCGTAGATAAAGAAGACGAATGTGACATAGATGCCTATGTTACCATGGATGTGTGATAGAACATACCTATTCCTCTGTTTCAGGGTGTCTTTTATTCTATCGAGATTTTCATGAGAAATTCAAACACCTATAAGGAAACATGCTCTAGAATACTCCGTATTTCCTAAGTTCTGGCCGTGATCTATTTTTGGTAATTGAGAGATTTCTTAGTTATAGTTGTTTTAGGAATAAAGACATTATATTTTCTTTTAATTGGGGAGATTAATTCCCTGTTATGTGTTCTGAATATCAAATTAAGAAATACAAGCTAAGAAAAATCAGTTCCCCTAGAACTTGGTCAACACGGACGTTAAAAAGAAAATAAGGAAAACTAGCCTAATTACTTTAGATCAACCATTTGAATGCTACACGACTCTGCACACAAAGTATATCAACAGTTTGCTTGCAAGGACTGGTGCTATAATGACAGCTTCTACAATATTAAAATAGCTGCAATTATTTCTTATGAGTATGACTTCATTTTAAACCACAATATTAAATTCTCTCTCTCTCTCTCTCTCTTCTTTGCAATTCTACCAACCATTACTAGTTTACTACTATTCAAGAAGCTACAACATGTCGTTTCTTGATGTGCTTTGGGCGTTAAACGCTTTCCAAAGCACCTAACTTAAAATTGTTTTACTTGAATCGAATTTTCGAAGACAAAATGCTGAGCCAAAAGAGTGCATGACGTTTCTGTATACCGATCACTTGCCCAACATGCTTACCTTGAATTTTGTACTTGTATTTCTTTCCTGGTATGTGCTGTTTGTGCGAAAAGAAACTTTGGCTTCCTAGAAGATTACACACTTGTTAAGAAATCTTACAAAATGACTCTTCTTTCATTATGCAGGCAATTTGGCTTAACATGAAATACATTCCATTTTAAGTGTATGCTTTTTTCTCTCTTTCTTTCTTTTACATGTTTGTCTTCCTTCTTTACCTCAAGCTCATGCTCTGAAGTTTGCCATATAAAAGTGAATGATTCTTTTCCCTTTCATTTGAAAATTAGGTGATATTGATAATATAGTATGTTTATGTAAGTTGTGGCATTCTTACATGTTTATTCATTTCAACACTGACCAAATATGATCCTGGTAAATGTGTCTTATCTTAAAATGTTTTAACATGGTCTGGTCTGTTATTTCAGCATGTTTTTTTTGATTGTCTAATGCAGATGATTCTGAATGCAATTGAAAAGTTAGACAAGGAAGGGGGTTGTAATGCGGAGGAAATATCACACTATATCCTGAAACAGTATCCTAACTTGCCATGGGCTCATGAAACCTTACTTTCACATCATCTTGTGAATCTCCGTGAAAATGGTGAAATTTTTGAGCCTACCCACGGATCTTATGCACTTGGTGGTGAGAAAGAATGCACTTCTACTTCTAACTTAGGCTCAAGCAACAAGAGAAAGAAGAAGTCAAAGTCTAAGCCAAAGCAGGATTCTAAAAACACAAAGAGGAATGCCGAAAGTGATGAAACAACAGAACAGGAGTGTGCTTCACTTAAAACAACATCTGGGAAGAAAAGATCCAAAAGAAAGTGCACGGAAGTTGTTTTGGCAGAACCAAACGGCATGCAAGGGAAGCAAAATGAGGGAAGGCTTACTAGACTGAAAAAAGTTGTTCAAGAACTAGAAGAACCAAACAGACAAACACAACAAGATTCTGCGAGTAAATTACATGGGGAAGAAAAGCTGAATGGAGAGGCAGGGTTGGAGAAAGGGAGGACAAGATCAGGCAGGCAACCTAAGAGAAACCGGAAATATGATGATTTTCTAGAGGATAAGAAAACCGTACCAGAGATTAATGTTTTGCCTTGTGGAGGGGATCCTGGTCAACATAAAAATGAATTGAAGAAACACGATTTACTGAGTGGAGAAGAATGCAGAGGAACTGAAGAAGAACATGGAGAGATGAAGACAAAATCCGGTGAAGGTACTAGATCCATTTTATAAAGTTCCCCTGTGTAAAACAACAACAACAACCCAGTTAAATCCCACAAGAGTAGGGTCTAGGGAGGGTGTGTGTACGCAGACCTTGCCCCTACTCGAAAGTAGCCCCTGTGTAAAATACACAATAAATTTCAAATTTCAAAAAGTAGGATAGAGTTAAGAAAATACATTTGAAAATGATAAAGTCACCCCATTTTTCATCCCAACCTTCTCATAGACATCCACATATTTTGAACATTAACGTAACAAGTCTCTGTGAATGGCTCTGAGAAGGAATGGTGAGATGTGGGGTGCCCCTAGCATGGTCCAAATATAGTAAGTTTTTTCCTTTTGTTTTGGACGAACAGAGAGAGAGAGAGGGGGAAGGGAAATAAGGCATTTTCCCACCCTGTTTAGTTTCCCTTCCCAATCAAGATAAAATGGCTCTCTCCATATTTTATCTCATTATTTTCCTTCCCCCGAAACAGTCTAAGTAGACTGTTGAATTAGCAACTCTTATTAACATAAGACGGTCATTGACAGGTTTATCAATGAATCCTGCTTGTGACTTCCATCCACCATCAAATCAGCAGAGTCTTCATCCGAGGGATAGTAAGCATGTTAAAAACAAGGGGACTGCTAAAACTCAAGAGATTAGACGATCCCCCCGCATTTCCATTGCTACTACGCTGAAGCAACAGGAGGAGCACAACAGTGTGGTTACTTGAAGGTTCATTGCATTTCCAACAATTCAAGCTTTGCAATTTAATTGGTTAGCTATTCTTCAAAGGTATACATTTTCTTTTCGTTTGCTGCCATTACTTTTAGACTAACCATAAAATGGGAAGCATTTTAGTGGATAGCATTGTATATCAATCAAGTTTTAGAATTCTTGTTTTCGTAATTCATCATCTTCTTCATCATCACCACCACCTTAATCCCAACTCCTTGGATGAGGGCATGAGATTTATTGTGTCAATTAATTTTTAGTTAACACTAAATTCATCCCCCCCCCCAAAGAAAAAAATAGTGCCATAGTTTTGCGCATGATCCCCTCCCTGCTAGAAACTTTTTTCATTACAGTAATGACAAAATGATTAAAATCCCACAAAAAAGTACGGTATGAGGGAAAGAAATTGCAAAATTTCTGGAGATTTGATCCACTTAAACTCCTTCATTTGGGGGCTTTAGCTACTGCTCTTTCGTTCCAAATTAAGTTACATGTTTACTACGGAGTATCTTTCATCATTTTTGTTACTTTCTGATAAAATAATATACTTTTGTCATCTCTTATTTTGTAGAGTTTTTATGTAATTTTTAAATATTTAAACTTTATTTTTAATTCCATCCGATTCTCTAATAAATAACATCGAAAATAACATTAGACCGAAACAAACAATTTAAATTTTGACTCAGAGAGCACTGAGCATCGGTGCACTCTACTCGAGAAGTATGAGACTCATGAACCTAGGCCTCAACTCAGTGCTTGTGTGCGGGATCGAGATCAACAAGACTATCCTAGGAGTATGAAGGCAAATGTACACAAACGTTATGCCTACTTTGAAGTAGAGAAATTGTTTCTAAAAAACCATCAACTCAAATATAGAGGAATATGAAGAAAAAAAACAGATTGTCAACCGTCGAGTTCTTAATATGAGATCAATTGAACACACAATTACATATACTTAGATTGTCTCAAAACCGTGAACAACAAAATAATAGTGCGAGGACAAAAGAAACAAGATTTTATAGCACCCTTTGGTTTTGTACATTCTATTTCATAGCTCATCATGAGAATCATCCTCTTCACTTCATAAGTCGTCCTCTTCTTCTTCCTTTTTTCTCTAGATTGAAATTTTCATAGCCGGATTGTCTTTCTTCTATTTGTTATGCTTGGCGCCCGGGTATGTTCATTCTATTCTTGTATAGAGTACATTTGTTCTCTCAAGGTTACTTAAAATATAATTTATAAATTACACAAGATGAAAGATATAATCATTTTCATATTAGACAAAATATCATGAAAACTTCAAATATCCCCAATATTATCATACCGACTAAACAAATTAATCATATATACATGAATCTTTAGTTAAGAAAGTCAAGCTAAAAAAATATATTGACAGAAAAAATACAACTCCGTATTATTTACATGAATCTTTAGTCATTTTTATCCATTATTATTAATCATTTAATAAAATGATACTACCTCCGTCCCGGAGTATTCGTCCAGTTTTGACTTTTGGAACTGTTCATCTAAGCACTTTGACTCATCAAATTCTATTAAGTGTAAGCCTAAATATAATCATGTGTGATCTTGTTTGATTTGTCTTAACATATAGATTATTAATATATAATTTTTATAATTTTTTAATATACAAATTACAAGATAAAATGGATTAAAAAAATATATTAAATGGTGTGTAAAAATGAAAGTAGACAGATACTCTAGGACAGAAAGAGTATAATAGGCACTCGTTTTCTCATTTGTATGATCAATGTAGGAAAACCCATCCTCAATTGGGATTGCAAGAACTTTTAATACGGAGTATAATTTTTAAAATAAAATTTTTATGTTCAAGCCTATAATTATAATCAAATAAATTAAATTAAAAATAACTCAAACAAAACCTGATTACTATGCCTTTTATTGGCCGACAACTTAGTACTCCGTTTGATTTAAATGGAAATGTCTTACAATCAATTTATAAAACATTTTAAACATATACTTGGTCCGTCCTGAGTATTTGTCCACTTTTGACTTTTGGAGTTGTTCATCTAAGCACTTTGACTCATCAAATTCTCTCAATGTGTTAGCCTAAAAATAGTCATGTGTGATCTTGTTTGATTCTTCTTAACATATAGATTATTAATATATAATTTTTATAATTTTTTAATATACAAATTACAAGATAAAATGAATTAAAGAAATGCATTGGATGGTGTGCAAAAATGAAAGTGGACAAACACTCAGGAACGGAGGAAGTAATTATTAGTAAAAATTTTAGTTATTATTATTACTATAAAGTTCTAAGAATAAAATTATTTGCATATTTAAAGACAACATCAATATTCTTCAAATTTACGAAAAAAAAAGCATAATTATTTAACTCTAAAAACAATTGATCAATGAAAAAAACGAAAGAAAATACAAAATTATTTTGGGAGAAGGAAAAGTCACTGTCTTTTTGTAAATTTAAAACAAAAGTAAAAATCCAAATTTTTTTTTGGGCCAAAGTGAAAATCCAAATTGATATAATTCAAAACAAAAAATGTAATGGCGTTTGGAGGCGGATTTGCGAAGAAGAGATTCAAAGGAGATGTCAGTTTAACAGAGCAAGAAATTCATCTGAGACAAACAAATCGCTCTGTAAACCAAACAAAACCTTATGAAAAACAGCAAATCCGTACTATGATGCCATTGTTGTGTTTCGATGTTCAGGGCTGGAAGATTATCGGGCACCCCACAGAACACCTGTGGGTATTTCAGAGCAATTTCGTTCTTTAATCTCTCCCCTTTTTCTTGTTTCCAGCCTTGCTTGGTTTTTCATAATTCCCAGTAATTGTTTCTGAATAAAACATAAATGCTAAAGAAAAAAAAACATTGTAAAATTGGGGCAAAAATACATCCAGAAAAAAAAGAGAATTTCTTGGCATGGCGAACTGGTTTCTGAAACCCTAATCGGGTGGAAGGGACGATGAGGTATTTATAAATGAAACTTAATTGGGCTTTTTGGAGGCAGCCCAGCGCATGAATGGATCATATCCTGAATCCTGATCCGGTCCTGGTCTGGGCAAGTTTGGGCCCCTCAATCTTGAATCCTCACTTATTTTCAAGTTTGGGCACCTCGATCTTTATGGAACCAGGAATCCTGCCCAATATATATTCATCAAGAGTTCTTTTTTTTTGAAGTTTCTAATCTCATTATTGAACAAATCTATTTGCGAATAATAAGTTTAATAGGGTCTTTTTTTTCATTTTGATCTCATTTGGGAATTGAACACTGATTTGACTCATGGAGGACTAAAGGGATTTGGAAGCATCCAAGTTGGATCATAATATAGCTCATGAATGAACACATTATATTATATTAGAGCAAATAAACCTTTTAGTACAAAACTTCATCACTTTCTATTGTCTCATCTCTTTAATCTTTTGTGTGTGATGTGATCATGGGAAATTGACCACATATATATGTTCCCTATTCATTCCTAACTTTAATCTTCAAAAATCATCACATCCAACTTGTAAGAGTTACCTATCATATATAATAGTGCTTATTTGATATGTTATTTAAATATAATTTATAAAAAATTTGTTACTACTGTGTCCCTACTTTACCTGAGCTCTCTAATACCAATATGTTGGGACCATGCATACTCTTATTCCTACCTTACAATAATACTACCTCCGTCCCACTCTCTTTGTTCACTTTTGACTTTTAGAACTGTTCATCTAAGCACTTTGACTCATCAAATTCTCTCAGTGTGTAAGTCTAAATATAGTCATGTGTGATCTTGTTTGATTTGTTTTAACATAAAGATTATTAATATATAATTTCTATAATTTTTTAATATACAAATTATAAGATAAAATGGATTAAAGAAGTGCATTGGATGGTGTGTAAAAAGGTAAGTGGACAAAGAGAGTGGGTCGGAAGGAGTATAATATTGTCTGTTCTAGACTAAATTCTCAATGATTAATTTTTGACACCTCTCAAAAAATATCATATACAATTTATTTTTTTACTTAATTATAGGTCAAATATAGAAAATGATTGACTCAAAAAAGTCAAAATTAGATAAATACTTCTAAACGGAGGTGGTAAAGCCCTGGTACTACATAAGCTTAATTTTAATATTTTTACTTGTTTGTTAACCCTAACAACCCGTTTTAAGATTACTCTAAGCACAAATTTTGTTTTGGGGAAAAAAAATATTTCTAATCAAATCAAGCCGTTAAAATTGATCAAATAAGTCAGAGATAGGGGAATCTGACAAACAAGATCGATCATTTATTGTTTTAGAAAAAACACGTTTGAATATTATTGGTGGACTTTGTGTGGACTTATATTTGACAAAGAAAATATAAAGGCTTGAAAAAAAAAGTAATGAAAAAACAACGATTAATGTTACAAATGATTAAGTAAATGTGTAATGAAAAAATATAACTTCATCAAGTGTATAATAACAAAGAAGATAAATTTATTATCAACGACTCGTTTTTTATTTTTAAATTGTTTTTGCTTAAAAACCATGATTTGAATTCAAAAGACTGAAGGGAGTACTTTCGTTGAGTTTCAATTCATAACCATTGCCATATGTACAACAATTAAAAAACCATCTACTTGTTTTATATTTCTGTGTCTTTTCTTTAATTAAATCAAATAGTCATTGCTAAATACACATTCATTTTGATCAAATTCTTTCGGTTTATGATAAATTAACACATTACCCTTAATTCATACTTTCCTTGTCCGAAAATAATGTTCTCATTTAACCTTTTGGGGTCAAAATTGAAAAAAAAAAAATTATCTTAAATCTCAAAATGAAGTACGATGAAAATTTATTTTGAATTCAATATTTGTTCGTATTAATATGAAATTTTGAAATATCATGCATACTCCTTCCAGTTCTAAAATTTCTTTCTGTTTTAACATTTTGGTCAAACTCTTATATTTTTACCATAAATTGTGAGAAAAGTATATTAATTATAATATAAATTTAATATAATTGGGTTCATCTTAGAATATAGTTTTGATATATCACATTTTTATAATATTTATATATTTAGATAGTTTTTGGTTTATGGTTAAAAAGTATTACTATTTGACTAAAAAATTAAAATATTAAGAGTTTTTAGGACAAGAGGGAGTATTATTTTTAAAAAAAAAATATTAACGTCTAAATAAAGATATTAACGGTCAAAGTATCATATTAGAGATCGTGAAATGACAAATGAAACTTTGTATTTTAAGGAAAACTTTTTCTTTTTCATTAGGAGAGTAAATTTAAGCCAAAAGGGATATGGATTATTTAGCAAAACCCAACAAGACCGGTTCTAACATTTCAGAGACATTGCTGAAAACATAAAACTATGCTCTTAAAGTTTATAAAACATGATTTTTTTCTAATTCTTTAAAAGTCTAGTCCAGTTTAATAAGTTTATTATGATGTTAACCTCTACTACACAATAAAGATGTTAATATTTGAAATTTAAACATTACATTTTTAATCAATCAAAGAGTCATGAATCCCCCCAAAAATTGAGAATTTAAAGAGAAAAAAAACATATATATTTTAGAAATAAATTAAAAAGCCAACACATGTTGAGGTTAATGTAAAACACTCATTAAATGTTCTCCAAGTAGCATGCCCCAATGAAATAACTATTCCCTACATCCATTAATTTCTTTCTCACTTTGTTTTGAATTGTCTAAAAATTTCTTTTTTTTGTTTTCTATTTTGGCAAAAAGTATTTAATGAATGTGTCATTATACTTTTATTTTTTCTCTACACTAATCACTTTATTGCATCATATCAAGACCAACAAATAAAATTTTTTTATATTTTTTGATTTTTCTTAATCTTCGTGCCAAGTTAAAACGTGAAAGAAATTTTTGGACAAACGTATTACAATAATACGCAACATTAGATAATAAAATGCACGCAATTTTTAAAATTGGGCTTCAAAATTTCGAGAGTTTTGTGCAATTGTACCTTTCCAATGCCCTTAAGGCCCACTACACTTACCAATTTAAAATTTGAAATTTGCACTAAATAATACTGTAGTACTAAAATATACTCTCTATGTTTCTTATTAAAATATTTTTTTATCTTTTATATGTTTTTCCCAAAATATACTTCCATTTTTTTTATTAAAAAACTACTTTTATCCTTATTTTTTTACTTTACCTATCACATCATATTTTTTTACTAATAATATACTCATCACACCTTACTTTTAATTATCCATCACATACATTGTTTTATTCTTTAAATAGTACTTGAATAATATTCGGTAGCGGGAATAATGTCTAATGGCGGTAGAAATTTACTTGAAAAATGGTACTACATTGGAAAATAAAAACATCTGATGCTATGTTGGAAAACTCACTATGTTTTACTCTCTCCTTACCTAAAAGATTGCTGCATTTTGACTTTTTTGGTCAAACTGTGACACTCTTTGACCGTGAATTATGGAAAACGTATATTTAGCAAAATTGTAAGTTTAGTATAATTATGTTTATTTTAAAATATAGTTTTGAAATATCAATTTTTTATAATATTTAATATTTTTAAACTATATTTAATTCGTGATCAAAGCATGCTATAATTTGACAATCTGTGGCAATCTTTTAGTTTAATTACTTTAAACTATATATTTAAAAATTTCTCATTATTACGTTCAAAAATTATATTTAGAATGTCTTCATTCTCTTTCATGGTTGCACGGGCAGGATATCTAAAATAAGGTTTGTGAGAGTCCCAATTTCATATTATAGTAAACATAACCATTTGTTGCCAAGGATAGAATAATGCAGTAGATAATCATATGTCTCAAATATGCTCTTTATATATATAAATGTACAAAGTTATTAAAAGACAAGAGTGCAATGTTAGCAAGCACTACATATAGTGCATTCACGACATCATAATTCAAAGGATATTGTTGAATTTTAATTCATGTATATATAATTTGAAACTAGCTTTGGTTAAACGTATCAAGTTGTCCCCAATGATATAATTAATCAATGGTCATGTTTTGTAGTTTTTGCTGTGTTTTTTTCCTTTGCCTGCACACACTCTGTTTTGGTGGAATTCAACTAGGTTGTCGTTGTGTACGTCAGTTTGCAGCCTCGCCCTCTACTTCCGAATAGAGGTTTTTTTATATAAGTATTTTCAAAATTCTATTTTTTTAAATACAAATATCTCTTTTAATCCACAATTTTAACCTAAAAGCTTAAGTTAATAGATAGAAATTAACCCTTTTATATACGGAGTATATATTATGGTATTTTATATATATACACGAAACCCACCGTCACCCAATTTAAAAAAATAAACTTTCACTTGCAAGGCTTAATAAAGTCACACCTACACATTAAGGGGCATGTTAAAGTATATAAAATTATTTTCTGGGCCACAACCAAAAGTTTGAGCTTTTGGTTAAGTTGGTTTCTTGACGATGTGTCTAGGGATGTAAACGAATGTTAATCAGACCAGATGTACCTTTACCCAATCGGTACCCATTTATTTTTATCTAATATCAAATTCGGATATGGATCTTAGCGGATGCTAAAAATCAAAACTGTATCCACATCCGTTAGATATCGGTGGGATATCGGATATATTCATGTCTATTTCCAAATTTTCAAAATCAAATTAAACTATTTGTTGAATAGTATATATAAATATTTTTAATTTATTCATTCAATTAAAGATGAGTAAATTCCCAAAATAGTCCTTTGTAATAAGGGATTTTCCCAAATTAGTCCTCACTAAGTTTTAATTACTCACAAGGTCCTCTATAATTGAGATTTATTCCCAAAATAGTCCTTTGTAATAAGGTATTTTTCCAAATCAGTCTTCAATAAGTTTTAATTACCTAGGTGGTCCTCTATAATTGAGATTTATCCCCAAGATGGTCCTTCATAAAGAATGTTACTCAAATGAGGATTAATTGAGGTTATTTTTTCTCTGCTAAATTTAGAATTAATTCTTAAAATAAT
>OOIL02000559.1:615829-638691 GCA_900332095.2 Cuscuta campestris
AAAAAATCTTTTAAATTTCAAATCAAATACACATCTTTAATAAGAAAAATCATTTTGGGAAAGTATTTCATTATAAATGATTATTTTAAGAATTAATTCTAAATTTAGCAGAAAAAAATAACCCCAATTAATCATCATTTGAGTAACATTATTTATGAAGGACCATCTTGGGGATAAATCTCAATTATAGAGGACCACCTAGATAATTAAAACTTATTGAGGACTGATTTCGAAAAATACCTTATTACAAAGGACTATTTTGGGAATAAATCTCAATTATAGAGGACCATGTAGGTAATTAAAACTTATTGAGGACTAATTTGGGAAAATCCTTATTACAAAGGACTATTTTGGAAATTTACTCATTAAAGATTGTCTCGGAGTAGTATTTTTCTTATTTTTCTAATCTATACTATGTTACGAAAACCTTGTATGATAAAAAGTGGTGTATATGAATTCAGTTTTGACAACTACGTTAGAAGACAATCGTGTTGGACATGAGACATGCAAAAATATCAATACCCCGTAATGTTTATGAATTTTAGACTATGGTTAAAGGTGAATGGTGTGGCAAGAAGAATAGAGAAAGCGCACATTATCCTTTTGGTTCTAAAAAAAGCATATACGGAGTATATATATGACCCAAAGAGAAGGAGCTAAGAAGTAAAAGGGCAAGAGAGAAGAAACCAAAGAGGAAAAGTGTCCACATCTCTAGACAAGGCACAAGCCATGCCCACCCCATAGTCACCACGTGCACTTGTATTCCCACTCCACTTTAACCAAGTAAAACCAAACAATGCCATACCAAACAACTTCTGGAATTTGGTTATCCATCTCATACCCCCCACCACTCTCACTTATGGATTTCGCATGTGCACACACACTTTTAGATGTACTCTCACAAGTCCTATAATGATCCTCCCGGTTCACAAAACGAAGAAAAATCCTAAATTTTTTCAATCTATTTTATTTAAATATTGGTATAGAAATAAAAAATAAAACATACATATTTAAAAACTACACCAAAAGTTCAACAAAAAAGTGGTGACAAGAATATTTTATTTTTTCATATAGGCCATGAAAAAACACAAATAAATATAAATTCCCGTGAAGTTAGAATAGTGTTCTGGGAAGATCATTATAGGACGGAGGGAGTATTATTATGGATCTTTCTCCCCCCTAACTCATTTCTTTTTTTAGTACTCTTGCATCTAAAATGTGAAATCTCAAATCCGAGTCTACAGGAATGACAATTTCTACTTGACCGGTTAGATGAATGAAGTATTCGGTTCGATCTAATAGATGAAGAGTTGAAAAGAAAAAAATGATAGATATATATACTGTTGGAGTTCCCACATCGGAAAATAAAGATGAGTATCACTTGCATATATTGAAGGATGAAGCCCTACCTATCAGCTTAAGCTTTTGGGTTAGAATTGTGGATCCCGACTTTATATGCAAGTGGTTAATTTTACCCGACACTCTATCCGTTGTTCTCGGCCCACCGGAATTTCTACATGGTATCAGAGCAGGTCCGGTCCGGGTTTGATTGTTCCTGGTTGTTTGGATGTGGGTTTAGCAAAAATGAGCTACCCATATGTGGTTTGGGTTGAGTTGGCTAAAAAGAGATTGAGATGCCACTGCCCGTTGTGTGGGCTAGCTATAAGAGATTGAGATGCTATACCCGCTTGTCCAAGTGCTAACTAGGCCAGGCTAGTTACCACTTGCGGGGGAGTGTTGGAGTTCCCAAATAAAGATGAGTATCACTTGCATATATTGAAGGATGAAGCCCTACCTATTAGCTTAAGCTTTTGGGTTAGAATTGTGGATCCCGACTTTATGTGCAAGTGGTTAATTTTACCCGGCACTCTATCCGTTGTTCTCGGCCCGCCGGAATTATAACATGGTATCAGAGCAGGTCCGGTCCGAGTTTGATTGTTCCTGGTTGTTTGGATGTGGGTTTAGCAAAAATGAGTTACCCATCTGTGGTTTGGGCTGAGTTGGCTAAAAAGAGATTGAGATGTCACTGCCCGTTGTGTGGGCTAGCTATAAGAGATTGAGATGCTAGACCCGTTTGTCCAAGTGCTAACTAGGCCAGGTTAGTTACCACTTGCGGGGGAGTGTTGGAGTTCCCACATCGGAAAATAAAGATGAGTATCACTTGCATATATTGAAGGATGAAGCCCTACCTATCAGTTTAAGCTTTTGGGTTAGAATTGTGGATCCCGACTTTATATGCATGTAGTTAATTTTACCCGACACTCTATCCGTTGTTCTCGGCCCGCCGGAATTTCTACATATAAGGTTAGATGATGGATATAACGTAATATCCAATTATCTTTTTTTTCAATCTAATAACGCATCGTGAACCAACGGATCCACTGGGAAATCAACTTGAGTGAAGACCAAAGGGGGGCTGCTATGGTAACTATTTAATGTTCCGTACACAGTAATAATTAGAATCTGATATGGGAGTTTAGGAGTGGAAAATTGGATTCCTTGGGATAAAAAATGATATTCGAATCTACATTGGGTCACTCTACATTTATTTTGTCTAATACGGAGTAGATTTTTTTTTTTTTGAAAAAAAGAAAGAAAAATAAAGTAAACATTCGTGAATTTTATGCATAAAAATTAGAGTAATTTACTTAAATAGGATTAAAACATAATGACTTTCCTGATATATGACCATATGTTTTTATTTTCTAATGTAGGACTTTTAGTCATAATGAATTAGTCATTATTCAAGTAAATGTTCATCATTACTGGACATTATTCCTCCCACTAAGACATTAATAAGTCCTATTTATGGAATAAAAAAGTTTAAGTCCTAGATTAGGAAAGTCATTATGTTTTAGTCCTATTTAGTGCAAATTTCATTAAAAATTATACATCTTCCAGAAATACAATATCAATTTTTTTTGTAAATGTGCATAATGTATGGAGTAAAAAGTTAAGGGTTTTTTCTCTCATGCCTTCTTATTTCAAAGGTCATCGATGCCTTTCCATTTAAAGAGTGACATGTAGACAAATGTAGCGAGTATTCCACAAAGTTTAATATGGAGCATAGTTAGTTTCAAAATTTGCAAAATGCTCTCTCTATATGGCACACATCACTCTTATGAAGGATTGAATCCACCATTTATTCTTTTTCCTTCTTTAACAAATCACGCAAAATAAAAGTAAAATATTTATCTCTAAAATAGGCACACACAGATACTCAATGACTGTGCACACACAGATAATAAGATTTATTTTAGAGAGATATTACGGGTATATGATTAATAAGATAATTCGCAGTGGCAAGAGCATTTATCTTGGAGGAGGTGGGCAGATTGAAGTTGTAAAGGAGAGAAACGACTGTCTTAATTAGATGACAATGTTTACGTTCTCTTATACTCCGTACCATTCTGCTCAAAAGTGTATGGACACGATGTGTGATGGAGAATGCTCATATTTTTGATAAAAGGCCCAAATACATTATCCGTAAATTCTTTCCAATCATGACTTCAAAAAAATATAAATATTAGAATTGAATTGAGTTTAATAATCTTTTGTAAGCTTCTGAGTTGTGTTTTAGTATATAAAGCTATGTAAATTTGCTAAAACCATCAATGAAAGGAATATAATACCAAAAACCACTAATAGAAGGGACAGATATTAGACCTAAAATATCAAAATGTATTAAACTAAAGGGAGCATCCATCTTGTAATCAGACAACTCAATTGACAAAAGACATGGCTTACACACCAAACATAATTCACAATGTAGTGGTTTGGAAACTTTAAAATCTAATTATCACAAAATATGTTTGGCAACCCTAAGGGACGGATGATTAAGGCTACGATGCCCGGTAGACGCTTAAATGGCTAGACACAAAACAAAGGGTAGCTTGGAAAGGATGGTGTACCGCACTTAGTTGTTAGTATATTACATTATCTAAAAATTATTGTCATTGAAAATAAGGATGTAATTATTATCTTTGGTAAAGTCGTGGATAGATGATAAATTGGATGCAATGGAGGGGACATGGAGAAGTTAGGAGGAGAAATGGTATTTACCATTGGGTGTGTGAACATAACCTAAGCCAGTATGTAGTGGATAGGGATTGAGCGCTACCTATAATAATAGAGTCAGTGATAGTATATGGTTGAGGACCTTGTAGTTGAGAGTAATCATGTGTGACATGGGTGTTGACACCTTTGTCTAGGCAAGTCACGCAGTACAGGTCTGTGTCTCCACGGCCTCTTCTATGACCGTTGGATCGACTGTCGCGAGAATCAGTATGTCAACGATAGGAGATGGTCGACCGCAGATTGTTAACATGCCCTAGCCTAGCAGGGACGGAATCAGTGATGGGTAATTTTTTCCCATCTCAAAATTGATTTCCTTCGAAGTGAGTCATCCAGAAAGTTGATTGAGAGTGTTGTCTCTACTCTAGAGATGATTGTTTTGTTTGAAAGAAGAATAATTGGCACGGAGACCGCGAATAACAATATTGACAAACTCAAGCTTAGGAGCATGTTCAAACAAGGCATCAAGATCGGCAATGATCATGGAGACTTCATCAAGGTATTGAGACAAAAAGTATGTAGCATGTCACAGAATTGATAGATATGGGTGGTAGCAACAGAGTTGTACCTTGTTGCTAAAGCATCCCACAAGGCGGCAAAGGTGGTGAAACTCTAAGCATGTTTATGAACGGTAGGCTAGTGATGGTGAGAACACATGCAAGAATCTAAGTGTCAATTACGACCCATCGAGCATATTTAGGATTAGGAGTCACATTTCTGTCTTTTAAGACCATATTTGATGGATTTTTCTTGGATCCATCGATTCGACCCTGAAGATGATTTTTTTCAAGCACGGTTTGGACATTCAGAGACCACGTACGTTAGTTTGTGTCTATGAGTTTTTCAAGGATAAGATTATGAAAATTTTAGTGTATAAGTTTAACTCTGGATGGAAGAGAGGAGAGGGGTTCGAACGTCACCATGGTGGCCGAGTGCAGCGATTGTGTGTCAAGCTAACCACAAAAGTCACCCACCGAGCTCAGTGTCAACCAAACAAAAGCCTCCTACCACCACGTGGAAGAGGAGACGCTGTAAGGACACATGACACGAACAAGACGCGGATTAGAGGCGGGGCATACACGGAAGAGATGTGCATCTCTCATATGGAACTAAGCCAAGTAGTAAACTACAATGCTACGCGAGAAAGAAGTGTCAATCAACATCTATTATCATTGTAACCAATGATTAAGACGGTAGTATAAATTATATACCTCTTCCTTTACTTGTGAACATGCCAAAATTAAGCTAATAACACTCCAATACCTTGCACTCTCTCGGTATACATGGTGAGTTTTGGTCTATCAAATTGGTGCTTTCATTGAGAGGTGAGAGACATACTCGTACATTAACTCCTGTCACAAAAATGGTGCAGTCAAAGAACAATAATCGCGCCGCTAGCAACCAATTTGTCAGGGCGGAAGCAACTAGCCGTGCAGAGCCTAATCTCCCAACTATTGTAACACATGGCCCCGCTCCATGCGACGGTGACTACATTATCTGCCATGTGCGGGAGGGCGCACGGGGCTGGAGGCACCCCAACACATGCAACGCTTACTACCGGACACAATGTTCCTCCACAAGCTAAGGGAGGGAAGCCCCGCAAGTACAAGCTGGGGCGGCCAAGGCCCATGTCTTCATGGGACTCCAAAGGCATGTCGAAGACGTGGGTGGCTACCTCAGAGTTTGATCGGAACGTGATTCAAAATATAATGATAATAAAAAAGATGATAATTGCTGAGTCTCTTGGAAGTCGGGATGCAATGGATGGCATAAGGGACACAACCTTATTCATTTCACTATTTTAAATTTCATAGAATTAAATTGTACCCATGTAACAAATTTCACCGGCAAGTACATGTTACTATGATAAAAATGTGACAGAGGGAGTGTAACATTATTTCTGAGCCATAAGAAAGAATATCAGTTCAATGACCACTGTGATGCCCACATCATCTCCTTCCCCCGGCCCCTATATATATGTCTTCTCCAACTTCCACTCTGTACAAATTTCCCAATCTCTCTCATTTATCTCCCACTCATCGGAGAGCGAAGGGACGATCTCCACAGTTTGGTTTCACTTTTCTCGAAATTCCCATTTTGCCCCTCGCCGGAGAAAATGATCACCGGCCACGATCTCTACGTCGTCCTCACGGCGGTTGTCCCACTCTACGTGGCAATGTTCCTGGCCTACGGCTCCGTCCGGTGGTGGAAGATCTTCACCCCCGACCAGTGCTCCGGCATCAACCGGTTCGTCGCCATCTTCGCCGTCCCTCTCCTCTCCTTCCACTTCATCTCCTCCAATAACCCCTACGCCATGAACTTCCGGTTCATCGCCGCCGACAGCCTGCAGAAGACGATCATGCTGGTGGTGCTCTGCCTCTGGGCGAATCTCACAAGAAATGGCAGCCTCGAATGGAGCATCACCATTTTCTCCCTCTCCACTCTCCCCAATACTCTGGTCATGGGGATTCCCCTGCTGATCGCCATGTACGGCGAGTACTCCGGCAGCCTGATGGTCCAGGTGGTGGTGCTGCAGTGCATCATCTGGTATACTCTGCTTCTGTTCTTGTTCGAATACCGCGGTGCCAAGATGCTGATAATGGAGCAATTCCCGGAAACCGCCGCGGATATTGTGTCCTTTAAGGTGGAATCCGATGTGGTTTCCTTGGACGGGCAGGATTTTCTTGAGACCGACGCGGAAATTGGGAACGACGGGAAGCTCCATGTGACGGTGAGGAGGTCCAATGCTTCGCGGCGGTCCTTCGCGATGACGCCGCGGCCGTCGAACCTCACCGGCGCCGAGATCTACAGCCTGAGCTCGTCGAGGAACCAGACGCCGAGAGGGTCGAATTTCAACCACTCCGATTTCTACTCCATGATGGGCTTTCCGGGGAGGCTGTCGAACTTCGGGCCGGCGGAGACGACTCCCCGGGCGTCGAATTTCGAGGAGCATTGTGCTCCGGGAGGGCTGATGAACTCTCCCAGATTCGGGTTTTACCCGGCCCAATCCGCACCGGCTTCGTACCCGGCGCCGAACCCGGAAATAGCTTCTGTGGGGATAAAGAGCAACCAGAAGCAGACGCCGGCGCAGCCGCAGCAGCCTCTGCCGCCGCCGCCGCCGTCGCAACAGGGCGGCAAGGCGAACCACGACGCCAAAGAGCTCCACATGTTCGTCTGGAGCTCCAGCACGTCGCCGGTGTCGGAGGCGGCCGGCCTCCACGCGTTCAACGACCAGTCAAGCCGGTCGGACGGCGCCAAGGAAATCAGAATGCTTGTCTCCGATCACCCTCAGAACGGCGATGCCAAAAGTAATTTCTCTTTTTCCCTTTTGCTTCGCGCATTATTGGAAGAATAATTTCTAGAGTAATTTACCTAAATAGGACTAAAACATAACTTTCTTAAAATAGGACCATTTGTTTTTATTTCCAAATGTAGGACCTTTGGTCATTATTTTTTAGTCATTATTCAAGTAATGTCTATCATTGCTGGGCATTATTCTTTCCACGAAGACATTATAAAGTCCTATTTAGAGAATAAAAAAGTTTAAGTCCTAGATTAGGAAAGTCATTATGTTTTAATCCTATTTAATGCAAATTTCACTAATTTCTACTTTTCATGCCAAACATTAACTCTAATTCAAAAAATGGTAAATGCACTATATTATTTCACTTCTTAAAAATTTGGAGTAATTACACAATTACTCCGTATAATATTAGAAATCACATATAATTTGAAATCATCTATAAAATTTAATTTTTTATTTTCGAACAAATATAAAAAAGCAAAATATGTTGTTATATTTTGGACAAAACATAAATAAGAGTGATAAGTAAATATTAAAGCATTGTGAAATTTGCACTAAATATAACTAAAAGATAAATTATTTTTCAATGTAAAACTTAAAATTTTTATTTCCTAAATAGTACTAAATGATGTCTAGTGAGAGGAATAATGTTCAGTGATAGTAGAGATTTACTTAAATAATGACTAAAGGATAATGACCAATGGTTTCATATTGGGAAATAAAAACTTATGGTCCTATTTGAGTTAATTAACCTAAAGCATTTAGTTAAGAGAAATTTACCTAAATAGGACTAAAACATAATGACTTTCCCAATATAGGACCATATGTTTTTATTTCCCAATGTAGGATATTTGGTCATTATCAAGTAGTCATTATTCAACTAAATATCTATCATTACTGGACATTATTCTTTCTACTAGGTCATTAATAAGTCCTATTTAGAGAATAAAAAAGTTTAAGTCCTACATTAGGAAAGTCATTATGTTTTAGTCATATTTAGTGCAAATTTCACTTTAATTAATTTAGAAATGACCTTTTTCTTTAGTATTAGCAGCCAAATTTTTTAATGATTTATGTTAATTTTGAAAATGTTACACCGTGCGCCGTAATATAAATCACCTTTATGTTTGATTATCGTTATTAAAAGAAAAAATTCACCTCATTTTCTCAAAATTCACGTGAGACATAATAATTGATATCAATATTTCGAGATTTTCATATATTTACATTGCTAATCCAGCATTGACATACGTTTTATCCTAACATTTGTAGCAAATATAAACATATATTTTCTTCATCCCTATTTTAATCTCTATACTAAGGAAAAATATATTCATATTGAAACATAGTTTTCAAATATTAATGTAATTTTAAAGTATATTTATGTATAAATAAAGATATTACTAGTCAAAATATAACATTGAAGATCGTGAAAAATCAAATGAGAAGAATATTTCTGAATGAGTCTAAAATTGGGCAATTCGAGAGGAATGGTGGAACTTTTCATTTTCAAAATGTTGGAATAGATTGCCGTTTAATTAATTAATTCAATAGATAAATGTTTTTTTAAACCCAAAAAAAATGAACAACTAAATAAATGAAAGAAATTGCAGAAGCAGGGGACACGGAGGACTTCAGCTTCGCTGGAAGCGGTGGGGAAGAAGGGAGGAAGGAGATGGAGGCGGGGGGGCCCACGGGATTATCGAAGCTGGGGACCGCCGCGGCCGACATGATCCACAACCAAAAGGCAGCCGGAAACAACGACGGCGGCGCCGGAAAACAGATGCCGCCGGCGAGCGTGATGACGCGCCTTATCTTGATCATGGTTTGGCGGAAGCTTATCCGTAACCCCAACACCTATTCCAGCCTCATCGGCCTCGTTTGGTCTCTTGTCGCCTTCCGGTACAATAAAACCTCCTCTCTTCTTTTCTTTTTTTTATCTAATATTTTAATATATCCAATCATGTTAGAAATATTTTTATATTTTAAAATTTAAATATTTTATTACATGAAAAAATATTGAAATAAAGATAAAACATTGAACAGGACTGTGGAATGCTCGAACGTTAATATACAATATCATATTGTCTCCGTGAAAATTTTTATTTTGAGATAAAAATATATCGCTTCTATTTTAGATTGAAGGACTATGTTTTACTATTATTGAAATAGATTCTTTTCATCAATTTTAACTTTCAGAAAATTATAAAATGTACTTTATATTTCATTATATTAATGTGTACTACCTCTCTTTGTTGTAGATCTTTCCAGATACTATCTGCATGGTTAAACTTAACTTATTTTGTTTTTTAATTTTCACCGCTCATTTTATTGAATAGTATTATCTTGTCACTCCTAGTTTTTTAAAACTTTTCATGTACTTTTTTACTATATAAATTTTGTCTTTGCAATCAAATAAATTAAATTGAAATAAAATCGATCAAACTTCGTAACGCGTAATGGAAAAGATCTTTGGTGAACGGAAGAAGTAATATATATTTTTTAGGTACGGAGTAATTGATGATCAAATTTTGTACAGACGTTTTATTTTTTTTTAATTTTATTAACAAGATTCTTGAACAAAGGGGGGTCAAGTGAGGTGATTATTAGGTGGTGTTTGGATGTGTAATTTGCAGGTGGCATGTGGAAATGCCTAAAATCATAGACAAGTCAATCGCAATCTTATCAAATGCCGGACTTGGAATGGCCATGTTTAGCTTAGGTAAGTACTCCTCACACACTTTTATTGTTTCTCTCAAACAATATGTTTTGTATGGTCTGTGCAAAGTATGTGATCATGTTTGGGAACACGTTTTTAAAAATCACTCTAGTTTTATTGCTTTTTTAAAGATATATATCTGAAATACGCTATTAAAATTTATTTAAAGCGCTAATCGAAAACATTTTTACCAAACAAGACCTATGAATTTGAAATACAAGGTTTTGATGATTTGTTGGATTTTGTAAGGGGCACTTATTTTGATACTGTATTTTTGCACAAATAAAAAACACACAAATAAAATCTGATTTGTACTTTTGTACAGACAGATTTTATTTGCATCTTTCTGTTAAAAAGATTTCGTGACTTGCACGAGTAATTCTCTATTCGTTTTCTTGTTGTACTTGGCAGTACAAATCCCTCCATATTGTTAAATTTTAAGGAAATGGTACAATTCCACACAGATTCACGTGTCAGTGGTAAGTAGCAGCCTGTGTGGCATAGAGGGCAGCGGCCACTGCCGTAGTTGTCGATTAGCGTTAGCATTTTAAATTAAATTTTAACGGTGTAAATAAATTCATGAAAATGCCAACGCTTAATTCTATTGTCGGATAATCTTTTTTAAAACGCTAAAGTTAGTCTCTAATGTTAATACCAAGAGATGCCAATATCAGAAATTTACCTAAATAGGACTAAAACATAATGACTTTCTCAATATAGGACCATATGTTTTTATTTCCCAATATAGGACCTTTGGTCATTATCAAGTAGTCATTATTCAACTAAATGTCCATCATTACTGGATATTATTCCTTCCACAAGGTCATTATTTAGTCATATTTAGGAAACAAAAAAGTTTAAGTCCTACATTAGGAAAGTCATTATGTTTTAGTCCTATTTAGTGCAAATTTCACTTTTTTAAAATGATAATAATAAGAGGAATGGAATGGCATGGCAGGGTTATTTATGGCACTTCAACCGAAGATAATAGCATGTGGGAACACGGTGGCGGTGTTCGCGATGGCGGTCCGGTTCCTGACGGGGCCGGCAGTTATGGCGGCAGCTTCCATTGCAGTTGGGCTTCGTGGTACCCTCCTCCGTGTCGCCATTGTCCAGGTTCACCCCACTTCTTACTTATTATTCCACTTTATTCTCCTCATCTCCTTTTTGTCTTCTCCATTGTCCCAAATTGTTTGTCACATTTTCACAAAATGAAGTACAATATCAGGTTTTTTCCAATCCATATTATTTTAATATGATATAAAAATAAAACTAAAATTTACGTATTTAAAAACTACATAAAAATTTGATATCAAATTAATTTGGGAGTGCAATTGAAGGATTATAGGTGCGTTCGGATCGGAACGGGGTGGGGGTTTACCGGAATGTTAGGGAAAGGAATCGTCAATTTTACGGGAGTATCTTCGGATCATTCGACCACGTGGACATTATAAATTATTTTTTTGAAGTGACTATCGGAACAATTTTGAAAAGCATAGTTTTTTTTAACATTAAAATCGTTCTTCTTCATTATGAAATGAGAGACAGAATAATAGTGAGATGACACAAAGAGATTGATGAAAGAAATATCTAATCACGATGCTTTACAATGGATTTCATACTCATGGCCCACTTATTATTTTCAATTCATTTTACTCTTTAGTCTAAAAAATTATTTTATTTATAGACTAATATAAATATCATAAATTTAAAATATATATTTTAAAATTACACCAAAATTTTGTAAAACAAGACGTAATTAAAATACTTATTAAAAAAATAATTACAAATCTTTTCTCGGGCATCACTTCGTAATTGTTCCAATAAAGTCCAAAAACAATGACTATAAATTCACATCCTTTCAAATTAATTTACCCACTTTAATTTCATAAAAATTAAATTACTTTCTCAAAATAAAAAAATGAAAAATTTTTTTAGGTGAATTTTAGTGTGGATGAAAAAGAAAAATGAGAGTTTTTTTATTTGCGGGTTAGAGTTAATATTACTAAGATGTCATTTCGTCTTATTATTCTCTCTGTCTCTAAAATGATTTTTTTATTTCACCATTTTATTTTTTTGAAAAAATGTTGAAAAGATAATAAAAAATATACTCCGTATATTGTTAGAATATTCAAAAAGAACAAAAAAAAAAGAAATAATAATCATTTTTGGAATAGAAAGAATATGTAGGGATCTTTATTAATTAATAGAGTATATAATAATGATGTACCTGCAGGCGGCATTGCCACAAGGGATTGTCCCCTTTGTGTTTGCTAAAGAATACAATGTCCATCCAGCTATCCTCAGCACCGGGTCAGTCTTTACATTATTCTTTTCCTACCGCTATTTCTTTTTCTTTTTTTATTTTATTTTTTTAGTGGAATTCCATAGACTTTGTTTAGGCAATTTTAAAATTTTATATGGATTACTGATATAAATTTAATATCAATATGATATATTAATTTTAAAATATAGTTCTAAGATATCATATTTTAAGCTTATATTTTTGTTTAAATAAAAGATATTAATCAACAAAATTTGGTTGATTTCACTGAGGGAAAAGTCTTAATAGGTCCCTATTTTTTTCAAAAATACTTCTTTAAGTTCCTCTTCTTTCAAATTAGTGCACTCTCCGGTGGCTTTTCCGGCCAAAACACCGGCATACCGTCCATTTTTTTTTTATTAAAAAAACTGTTATTCCCTCTTTGACCTTCACTTCCTAAATCCCTATACTTTTTGGCTGGTGCATAAGTAGTTGTCCTGTAGGTTTTCAATGTCTCTGGCGGCATAGCATAAACTTTTAAAGAATGATACTTAGTACTCCCTCCGTCCCTGAGTGTTTGTCCACTTTTATTTTTGCACACCATCCAATGCACTTCTTTAATTCATTTTATCTTGTAATTTGTATATTAAAAAATTATAAAAATTATATATTAATAATCTACGGAGTATATGTTAAGACGAATCAAACAAGATCACACATGACTATTTTTAGGCTTACACATTGAGAGAATTTGATGAGTCAAAGTGCTTAGATGAACAGTTCCAAAAGTCAAAAGTAGATAAACACTCAGGGACGGACCAAGTATTTTTTTTTGAAATAAAGAGAACATATCTAGTTTTACTCAAGACGCATAGGGATGTTGGGAATACTTGTAAAAATATAGGAATCTAGTAAGTGAAGGGCAAAAAGGGAATAATTTTTTTAAAAAAAGAAATTCGGACGGTATGCTAGAGTTTTGGATGGAAAAGTTATCAGATGGACTATTTGTGCATCGGTTAGAAACTATAGAGACCTGATAAACATTTAAAACCTGAGAAGCACTTTTGAAAAAATATTGGGAGCTAGTAAGACCTTTTCCCTTTCAGAGAGTCATCAATAGCAGAATCAACAACTCATTTTCAATCTAAAATATGAGACAATATTAGCTTTATTTTTATAATTCAATTCTTGAGAATATAACACTTCAAACCAAATGATTCTTATTCTAATTCTGAGAATCACATTCAATTTTAGAATCCATACCAAATGATCACTACCTAATTCAATCACTTTACCAACACATTTATATAAACTATTTTTTCTTCTTGCATATATTAATTAAAATTAACCTGTCCAAGAAATTTCATTGCATCAGGGTTATTTTTGGAATGTTAATCGCGCTACCCATCACGCTAGTGTACTACATTATCCTCGGGCTATAGACAACCGAGTAGTCGGATCGGGACGGGACGAGACATGTTCATTGTAATGTCAAAAATGGAGATTTGATTGGAAACAAGAACTACAAGAAGCTTCATTGTGAAAAGGCTGTGTTTGGGAGAAACAACAAAAGGGTTTTTTTATTAATAAAAAAAAGAAGGATTAGTGCTAGTAATGAATTAGACAATTAGTACAAGTATGGATGTAAATTCTCCCAAACCCATGAAGATATTTTGACTTATTTAGTTGAAGGGGTTCAATGGCCGTGATTAGAGGGTTATTGTCCCATAATTTTCACAATGGGAGGCAAGCCAAACAAGGAATAGTCCTATGGAGAGGAGGCAAGAAAAAGAGCAAAAAAACAAGGATGCAAAAAAAAAGTGTGATAATCTACATCTATTATTACCATGTATGGTTATTATGTTCTCTTTTTCTTTTCTTTTTTCTTTTCCCCCCTTTTCTAGTAGTCACCACTAGCTATTGTAAAGGGTCCATTTTGAGAGAAAATAAGAACATGTTTGCTAGTTGAAATTCTAAATGAAATTTGTTTTTGACATTTTTTTGTATTTGATTGGTGGCATATGATGAACCATCCAACTGTCTTTCGGAACAACTTTTTAATTGGTGTTTCTCATGTGTTTTTCTTTTGTGTATGCTTATAAATGTTAAATCAAACATTGTTGTTAAATAACTATTTCAAATTGGGACTTGCTTTAACTTTTACCAAACACTAATTATAATGCATATTGCGTCATTAAATACACGCTTTGTCCCAAAAAAAATATACGGAGTACCTTATATTCATATACTTCTAAAACAATTTCTTATTTTCTACTCCCTCCGTCCTAAATTATAATGCATGTTCATTATTCACAGGGTCAAACTTCATTCACTTTCTTTCTCTATTTTCGTTAGCATTTTGGTAAAATAAAATATTGTTGTCACTACTAGTTTTGTAGATCTTTTGATGTAGTATTTTAATATGTAATTTTTATTTTTTAACTCTATACCATTTGTCGTATAAAATGATTTGAAAATAACTTCAGTCAAACATCGTAAACCGAAACAGGCGTTATAAAATGGGACGGAGGGAGTATTAAAAAGTTATTTTTATCAATATTAATTCTTATCCTACCTATCACATTATATTTATTCATCACTATTAGTCTANCAAAAAAAATATACGGAGTACCTTATATTCATATACTTCTAAAACAATTTCTTATTTTCTACTCCCTCCGTCCTAAATTATAATGCATGTTCATTATTCACAGGGTCAAACTTCATTCACTTTCTTTCTCTATTTTCGTTAGCATTTTGGTAAAATAAAATATTGTTGTCACTACTAGTTTTGTAGATCTTTTGATGTAGTATTTTAATATGTAATTTTTATTTTTTAACTCTATACCATTTGTCGTATAAAATGATTTGAAAATAACTTCAGTCAAACATCGTAAACCGAAACAGGCGTTATAAAATGGGACGGAGGGAGTATTAAAAAGTTATTTTTATCAATATTAATTCTTATCCTACCTATCACATTATATTTATTCATCACTATTAGTCTACCAATCAAATCTTACTTTGACTCATCACATCCAAAGACATTTTTGAAAACTCATCACCAAAATACATTCTCCTTAAATCATTTAAAAATCAAAACCTCATGTTTTCAGGGACGAAGGAAGTACTACATTCTCATTTAATCTTTTACAATATTTTTTTTGAAGCAATCTTTTACAATATTAGATGTAGCATTTTGATCTTTAGTACTCGTATTTATATTTATACATATACATTTCAAATGTGATGCTTGATTAAAAAATATAATATTTCAAAATTACATGTTAAAATTAATTTACTCATATTAATAATGTATCTTAACGCAATGCCATCTTTCGTACTCCGTATATTATACTCCTTCGTCCCAAATTGAATGTCACTGTCACTATTACAACTTTTCGACTACTTGTGTTTGTGTGTTTTCAGTGATCGTTTGATAAATTAAAATATTATTGTCACATCTTACTTTGTAGAATTTTTATGTATTTTTGAACGATGCAATTTCTATTTTTTCTCTACTAATTTATAATTATAATTTTTTAAAAATGATCAAATTTTGAACGTTATAAAGAGTGATATTCACTGTAAGACGGAAGAATCATTTAAAATTTATGAATTTTGATTTTAAAAAAAATAATGGATTTTTTAGGACGGCAGGAGAACAATGTTATGATAACAGCCACATTTATTACACTTTGAATGATTGAAAAAAAGAAAGAAAGAAAGAAAGATTGATGTTGGACTCTTTTTATAAAAAGTCACCTTTAATCCTGAAGAACTCACCCAAAAGTCACCAACCAGGTGAGAGAGTTGGTACATCTTGACTTACATCAAGTAGAAGCAAAAATTGGAAGGGTTCATGTAAGTTTAGTTGACTTTTGAATCAAAAATTTTATTCCAAGGTCAATTAAATTTGTACCCACAATTGACTTGTGTAGGAGATGAGTAGGGGTCGAAATTCGATTAGGGCGGAGTTATCGAAGGGTTAGAGGGTATGACTATCAATTTTGTAAATGAAGCACTATAAGTGTTTTAATTGGAATAGTATGTATCGTGACCATTCAAAGAGAGTTGCCATGAAATCAAAGTGAAATTGAAAAGTGCTACGGAGTAAAAAAGATGTTGAAAAGTTAAAAAAGAAATAAACAAGAAGATGAGCCGCATCCTCGACGGTCCCTTCAAATTTGGTCAAGCAATCACTGAAAGAAGGTAAATTGAACTTTAATGACATATTGGTAGTGAAGATTAAAGACTGAAGTCTGAACCTATTACGGGCCTGTTCTTTTGGACTTGAACTCTTAACTTCCAGTTTTTTCCAGTTCTTTCCAGTTTTTTCCAGTTTTTTCCAGTTTCTTCCAGTTTCTTCCAGTTCTTCCAGTTTTTTCCAGTTTCTTCCAGTTTTTTCCAGTTTCTTCCAGTTCATTCCAGTTTCTTCCAGTTTTTTCCAATTTCTTCCAGTTTTTCTTATTTTTTCCATTTTCTTCTAATTTCTTCCAACTATATTTATTTTCTTCAAATTCTTTCTACTTTCTGACAAATCACTCTAAAAAAATATATTATTATTATTATTATTATTATTATTATTATTATTATTATTATTATTCTTACAGTTTTTTTAATTATAACTTTTATGTAGATAACTATAGTTTATAAATTATTTCATTTTGTCATCTCACTATTAATATGAATAATACCATTTTTTTGTATATTAATCTACAAGAAAAAATAGGAAACTATTTTAAAAATTATGGTTAAATAGTTATATACACCCTCCTTCTCTAAATATTCACAACATTTGCTTTTTCAACAGTCGCGGGAACTTTTGTTTATTTCAATGTTTTCATTGATTATTTGATAAAATAAAATATTCTTGACACCTCTTATTTCGAAGAACTTTTCATGTAGTTTTTTACTATATAAATTTTATTTTTTTATTTCTATACCAATATGTAAATAAAATGAATTGAAAAGATTTAATATTTTACCTCGGGAATACAAATGTGGCAAATAATTTGGGACGGAGGGAGCAGAATATTTTTTAATCTAAATTTATATAAGGTAAACACCAATATTTTAATCTAAAATATAGTACCTTCAATTAAGTTTAACTACATTGTAGAATATTAAGTGTTAGTTCATCTCTAAACTGTTTCATTGCATCTTTAGTTTGTTCATCAAATAGCATCACCTTAGGCCTATCTTGAGTTGTTTGCTGCCTCAGTGAAATTGGTATTCCCTTTCGATGAACATTTTGATATTTATGCTAATTTTATCTTCTAATTATTTAACATTTTGATATTTATGCTAATTTTATATTCTAATTATTTTTTTAAACTATCTTTTTATGTATGAAAATAATATTCGTAATATTTTTTTTATTTTAAAGACAATCATTTAGATAACGTAATAACACTACCACCACCACCACCACTAACAACAACGACAACAATAATAATTTATATCAACAAGAATCAGAATGAGAATAATTTAAGACCACACATAAAAAATTTTTAAAAACTTTTTTTATATTTTACAATTTATTCTAGTTTTTTCAGCTTCTTTTAATTTTTTCTAGTTTTTCCAGTTTCTTCCAGTTTCTTCCAGTTCCTTCCAATTTCTTCCAGTGTCTTCCAGTTCTTCCAGTTCCTTCCAGTTTCTTCCAGTTCCTTCCAGTTTCTTCCAGTTTTTTCCAGTTTCTTCCAGTTTCCAGCTCTTTTTTCCAGTCCTAAAGAACAGACCCTACTTGCAGAGACTCTATCTTAACATAGTTTTTTTCCCATCACATTTGTCAGAAATCAAACTTAGGTTGTATCTCTTGCACTCATTGTCTTTACCAACTATGCAACACTCACTGACGTTGAAAAATAAAAAACAAACTATGTATTAGAATTCGTATAGAAAAAAAAAATTTGGTTGTCTTACATTTTCCATGGGAAAAAATTAAAAAAAAATTATTTTGAAATGAATGAAAGGGAAAGTAGGGAAACTTTTTTTTTTGAAAAGAAAATATCAATATCCGTCACTATGGTATCGGCCCAGTAGGGTGCCCAGGAAAAAATAGGGTGGGCCGGTCCAAAAAATATTTGGCTGTATTATGTAAAGAAATGTTTTTTAAATAAATTCTGGAAGTAAAATCTTTAAAATATGCAAATTAAATTATATTATGACATACTCCTAATTTACGAATTCTGGAATTTTTTTAAAATTATTTGAATACTTATTTAATATGAAACTTTTTATCCATTCAAATTGCTTTTAAAAAATTCCGGTTCTTAGCTTAGAGTGTCCCGGCACGAAGTGACTTTTCCGAAAATATAGAGACAAATCAAAATTCATAGATGAATTGTTCATTGGGATTGTAATTTATGATACTTTTGTTCGTTCCACTACTATATTCAAGTGCTTATTTCGCTTTTTGTATCGAATATTACGTTCCACTAACAATATATTTTAAAATATATTAGTAAAAAATATTTTTGATACGAGTAATATGATACGGAGTATATCTTTTGTACTTAAATTTACGGTGGGGTTCCAGTAACTCCAACTTTTGGTGGCACTAGCGTTGCCACTGTCATTTTAGAGCACTTCCGATGCTTTATTCATAAAATTGACGGTTCCTACTCTCCCTAACCCACCCCCTAAACCCCCCACCCTGCCCCACGCCCGTGCACCCCCACCCCAACTCCGCCGTAAGACCCCTACAAAATGTGTAGCTATTATAGTTGCATAATAATCGCCACAGGTTACTTATAGAGGTTGACGACGACAGAGTTGGATTATCCTTCTTCGTCGCTCTTCTCCATCACTCTACTTCAATTCTCCTACTCCATATTTTTTCTTCTCCCAGGCAAATTACTTAATTGTCATGGTGCCTGTTTGGGAATAGCGTTAGAGATTAGCGTTAACGTTTTGGATAAAATTTTAACGGTGCAATTATTTTGAAAACGTTAACGCTAAACGATGCCCATAGATATCTTTTTCAAAACGCTGACGCTAGTAGCTAACGCTATTCCCAAACAGGCCCGTGCTGTTTGTAAGGTCTTTGATAAAATGCTAGAAAGACAAATTGACTTTCCGTATGCTCATTTTCAATTCTAGAAATGATACAAACAAAAGTAGATAATTTTCAACTTTTAACCAAACACACGAAAAAGGAAATTATTTTATAAAAATAATTTATTTTCCAAAAATCATTTTCCAAAACTTATTTACCCTTATTAAAGAAAGTACTTTTGGCATTTGATGCTATGGTCCGCACAAATAGAATCTTTTGTACACCGTACTAATCTTTATTGATGCTACTACATACGCATGCACTAATATAAATTTAAGGCCTAATATTATGATGATAATGATGTTTAAACATTAAATACTCATTCTCTTTTGAGAAGTCCAAAGATTGAGATCTTGTTCTCTTGGATTGATCTCGATCTCATTTTTATCAAAATTTGGTATGATTTGATTATAGTTATATTTAAAACTATTTATATTTTATTTTAAGTTGATCTGATAAATTTGATTCTAATAAAAATAAATAATACTATGTAAATAATAATAATAAGTTGAACAAAATAAACTTTAAATGCAATTGTAAATTTCTACCTATGTCTCTGCGTACCAAAAATTTACTCTAAATTTATAAGTTTATGGAGTTTAAAAAAATTTAAAAAATAAGATATGTGATTTTTGAAATTTACTTAGTAAAAGGAAATATTATAAGAATTATATACTTATTTTCTACATGGCAAACTCGAGAAGCATACACTTTACTTTGGTACCAAAAATAAAAACACAAACTTTGTTTTGAGACATGAGTACGTATTTTATATCCTGTTTAAGGGAAGAATATTAGGAAAATGTATATTTGAAATCTACTTAAATAGAACCAAAATTTTAAAGTTATACAAAAAAGAAAGAAATTTCTATGTTTTTATACCTTAAATAGGACTATTCGAATCGTACGTACATAATATCACAACTTAACATTCTATATTAACATTTCAAAATATTTTTTTAGTACTATGCATACTCCGTATAATTTCACATACTTTGACGCTAGAAATTTCTATATTATCATTACTCGTGTCCACTCCTATTTCCCCAAAAAAAATATCTAGACACAACGTTTATATATAACATTAAAGAATTATGTGAAAGAGTAATGATAAAAATAATTGTAAATGTCATTTTTCAAGGACATCACAAATTATCACTACAAGAAAAATAGGATACAAGGACACAATTTAAGGACACATTATTTATGAAGTGTCCTTAAAAGTTTTTTATGACACATTTTATTAAAAATATTTTTAAGGACATCAATTCACTTTTCATTTTGAAAACTAAAATTAACAAGCCTATTGCCCACTGCACCTATACGGAGGATATTTTACTTTAAATTTTTTTAAACAACTTTTACTCTATAATTTTTAAAACCACGTCAGTTAGTTGTAGGCTTTTACGGATCCGGAGAAGTTTCTTCTTAGTGGGTAATAATTAACCTACTACAATTAAATTTTTTTAATAAAAATGAAGGATCAACTCCGTAATTAACCTACTGCAATTAGTTTCTAATTTTTCAGCCGCTCAGATTTTCCCTCTCTTCTTCGCACCAACATTCTCAACCCGCCACTGCAAAAGTCCCATTCTTCTCTTTCCCATTTTCAATTTCAATCGATTTTCAGGGCTTCTCTTCGATTCTGGCTTCCCTATTCACAATTTTTAGGGCTTCGTTTCAGACCCTAAAAAAAATCGAGAGACGCAAGTGCTGCGATTCATCTGTGCAATTGCATTGAAATTGACTACTCACCGTTCTTTGATCTCTTCTCAAAGGTTTTGCTCTACTCTTAAGTTTCTTTTTTAATCCTAGTTGCTTTTATTAGATTCTTTTCTAGAAATTTGAAGTGAACTTGTGAAATTTCAGTGCTCTCATATTTTTTTTTCTCCGTGTTAACAATTATTTCAAAAATTTTGCAATTTATGTTTAAGTACGTGATTGTTGATGTTGATTTGTGTTTTTGATTAATGTAATCTATATGGATTGTAGCCTTGGATGTTCTCTGCTCAAGATGAACATTTCATCGCCCAAAATAGAAAGAAAAAACAAGTATTCTGTCCCTGAAAAGGGTAACAAAAGATACCTCAAAAATCAACAATTGTAGTTCTTCTTCAAAGCTTCTATGTTTCTTTCTTTTTTTTTTGTTTTCCACCATAGCCAAATCTGCGATACTTATCTACGGATCATTCAATTTTTTTAGTGTTTGAGAACTGATTTTGATGTTTAATACTTGGTCTAAACAAGATTATTCTAGTTCTTATTGTTGTTGAAATAGCTACTTTAGCTATTTTGGCAAACAAATACAGATTCAAGTATGCAATCACTTGTTTATGATTATTGTTTCTATTAGATATAATGGATTTTTTGATGGATGTCTATAGATAAAAGTTGGATGTCTAAAGATAGAAGATCAGCAGAATATGAGAATGGGGTTGACCGTTTTTGTTATTTTGCATCACACCATGCCATAGATCCTAACTCAATTCGGTGTCCCTGTTTAAAATGTGGGCATGTTAAACCACAAACAATTATGGAGGTTAAGCACCACTTGTTTTGAGAATGGGCTACTATTGGTTTACTTTTGGCTAAAACATGACCTTAAAGCTGGGCTGCTGTTGGGATGCTTTTGGCTTAGTTTTATTTTTAACTAGTATTTAACCCGTGCAACGCACGGGGGTCGAACGCATGTTATTTTTAACTCTTTTAAATGTTTGTTTTAAGTACATAATTAAAAAATGAAGATAAATATAATAGAGAATGTTAGAATTTTAATAAATGATACAACACAAACAGAGTATGATAACTAAATTTAATGGGAAACAAAATTGGAATCAAACGTATAAATGTATTAATTAAATCCAAATTTTTTGAAAAACTTCAGGGTAAACCACATTCTTGGTGCAATTGATAGGGTTACCACTGTCATCTAAAACTAACACTTTCAATCCTTTCTTGGTTTTCACTCGTGAAACTGCAACATAAAGTTGACCGTGAGTGAATACCGATTTGGTCAAGAATAATCCAACAAATGACAATGTTTGGCCTTGACTCTTATTTATTGTCATGGCAAAACATAAAGATATTGGAAATTGTCTTCTTTGAAACTTAAACGGCAATCCAGGATCTGACGGTACCAAATTCATTCTTGGTATGTAAACTTTCTCACCGGCATTATTTCCTGATACAACAATTGCACTGATAACGTTTCTCCGCAACTCTTCAACTATTAGTCTTGTACCATTACACAACCCCGATGTTTGATCAATGTTTCTTAACAACATAATTGGTACTCCTTTCTTCAAAACAATTCTGTGGTTTGGAACCCCAGAACACTTGATATCGTTCAAAAACTCAGTCGTTACCCAATCACCATCTATGCTTATATCTGCATCTGCTTGACACGAAGAATCAGAGCTCAAATACTCCTTTTCATCTCCAG
>OOIL02000559.1:642841-664504 GCA_900332095.2 Cuscuta campestris
GGTATTTTTTATATCAAGGGGCGAAACACCTTCTAAATATTGAGTCAGGATTGTTGCATCATGACACACTTTTGATACCCTGAAAGATTGTTCTAGACGTCCTCTGAACATCGACTTGACTTCGACCTTAAATAGGAAACTCTTACCCATCAAAAAATCAGCAAACTCTTTTGGACTTTCAGTACTTCCATCCTTCAATTGGTGTAAAATAAGAGTCATTAACTGTTTAAGGATTAAATAACTGAAATACGTAAAATATATTAAACGAAGTACACATACACTATCTGTCTTTTCCAGCAAAAGGGAGCATGACGTATTTAAAATCGAAGCAGCTTCATGGTCAAATAACACAAAGATAGCTGAACCGGAATCATCTCTAACCGATAGCTTGATTAGATACCTGAATAAAAATAACATTTAGTACACTATGCAGCAAAAAATAAAGCTGAATGTCGGGAAAGTCAGAGTATGATAAACTTAACCTTGGGGTGACATTCATAACACGACACCCACAATACACGCAATAGTACATGGTACCATCAGGTCTCACAGCCCTATTACACTTGCAAGCCAAATAAAACCAATTCCCAGTATTGTTCACAGAAACAACAGTGGCGTACACTATATAGGTACCATCCTGGTATAATAGAAATCATACATTAGCGTATGGGCGAAATCACCACAATAATAAACATTTAACATTGGAGGCTATTATATTTACTAACATATCATCAATACCTCACTACCATCCTTGCAAAGAGATTGTCGTCATTCGTGTGGCATCCAAAAATTCATTTTGCTGCACAACTGTCACGTCATCACAGGGCAACTCAAGAGGTCGACGGTTCGTTGGCACACCAACAATCCTTAAGCAAATGAGACATTTGTGCATAGTTAGCGAGTGAAAAATAGACACATATTTACGGTAGTTGGTAAGTCTCAAGGTCTGAATTTTTATACCTTTGTCTGAATGCAACAACCTCTTCTATTTCAGGATTTAACAGGATACGCGTTCCGTACATGACATTCTGCAAATTTATATTTCCTGCAAATATTCCACACGGGTAGTTTTAAATTAAAATTAACACAAAAGATGACGATAAGGTTTCCATAAAATAATCAACATAATGTTTTTAGTATATAACCATTTGTAGTACCTTGATACGTTTTCACCTTTCCATACTGAATCACAATGATCGCATTTTCCAATGGTTGTCTCCCAAAGAAGCTTTTGATCTTGTCAACGTACTCCCCAAACAGTGTTATATCTAACGTCACCCTGAATCACCAAGTAAAAAGAAAAGAATAAATTAATCTTGTATAGATGTTATATTCATATTGTCGTTGCTACAAAGTTATGAAAATCATAAAGTACCCATCCGCTTCTAACTGAATCACAATCATCTTTGTCCTTTTGGACTCTTTAACAATTTCTTTTTGCTTGCCCACAGTAGTTAGGACCCCCATAGTGTCTGATAAAAGAAAAAATATGAGATATAATCATAAACTTATTGGAGTAAATTAAATTTTGGATAAGTGAGTGATTTATTACGAACTAAATACGGGTAGTTTGAGTCTGCCTGCAATATTTCTGAAATAGTAGTCAACTTAAGACCATGCACAGGTATTCTCTCACAGCTACATGCAGTTACAGTGGTTCTTCGTTGGAAATTCAGCCTGAATTCATGTCGAGAGGTCCGATAATTTCCACTACTAATGCCAATGCCAAAATAGGCAAAGACATGCACAGACCCTTCCTTTATTCGCTTCTCAAAAGTTCCAACCAAACTTCTCCGGACAGTGGCATGTATCGTAGTTCCCTACATTTGTTTGTTCAAATTAAACATCATAAAAAATCAGCAACAACATATCCTCTCACGATACAACAACAAATCTGAATATAATAACAAAAAAACAACAAAACATCTTAATCATACACTAAGCAAACAGGCCGCAGCAAGGCTGTCTTCAAGGATGAAAACAGGCTGCTTAGGACTTACAGTTACTGATTTCTATATACTTAATCTGTCCATACACCTCACTAAACCTGCAGTAGCTGATTAAATCAGTTTCTTAATACCTAATGCCACTAACTCCACTAACAAACACAACCACACTGTTTTCTTAACAATGCTTTGAAATCAGTAACACTGTTTTCTTAACATTGTCTTCTTAACACTGTTTTCTTAACCACAGTTTAAGTATATTCAAATCAGTAAACCCACCTCAGGCATACAACCACACTGTTTTCTTAACAACCACTCTATTTTCTTAACCACAGTTTAAGTATATTGAAATTAGTAAACCCACCTCAGGCATACAGTTTCTTAACAACGCTTTCACATGCCACACCAACAATATGCCACAATAAGAAATATAACAACACTAAGAATATGCCACACTGACAGGCTTATAATCCAAAAAACAAATATAACCACACTAAAAACATGCCAGTTATACCACACGAAAAAACCTATATAGCATAATAGACCTAATATAATGTATAACAAAAAAATGAGAAGGAATATGATGAATCAAGAGAAGGTGACATACATGTTCATCCATGAACACCATTTCAATGGAATTTGTAGTCCTCCCATCATTATAAGCGGGTAAAGTATACAATCGTACAACACGAACCATGATCCTCCAACATTCACTGCTTGGAGTGATCTTCGATTGTGGATGGGTGGTCATTGTCACGGAATAAACGAAAAAACAAAAAGGAATATGAATCTCAGAAAATGGGTATTCTGGGTTGTTCTTTGAGGAGAATGTATATATATAGAATTATAGGTAGAAATAATACATCTATTAATAGAATATAAATTAGGTATATGATTTCTCAATTCTAATTAGGGTATACGAATATGAATTAGGTATGAATCACAATTTTAATTTTTTCAATCAATTGAAGAAAGCATATTGGTATTAATCAACCCTAATTTCGGTTAAAAATTAGGGAAAATTGGGGTACCGAAGAAGAAAATGGAAAGCCGTATCGGAGTACCTGTGATTTCTTTCCTTCCGTGACCCAACACAGCGAGGAATCATATTTGTTTCCTTTTCAGCGTGAAGATTTGCAAGAAACGCAGCGTGAAGATTTAGGGAAATTTCCTTTTCAGTCGGGAGAGAATCCCTAATTCGGGCCGGAGTTGTTCTTTCCTTCCGTGACCCAACGCAGCGTGGAATTTCCTTTTCAGCGTGAAGATTTGCAAGAAACGCAGCGTGAAGATTGGGAAATTTCCTTTTCAGTCGGGGAAGAAGAAGTCGGGAGAGAATCCCTAATTCGGGTCGGAGTTGTTCGACGAAGGAGAGCATCGCCAATATTAAGACGCGTGTCATCTGATGTGTCTTCAAATTAAGAGCCTTCACTTGCCACGTGTCATCATTTTAGGCTATCAACTCTCAAATATTATATTAAAGGATTTAATTTTTTGTTGCAGCAACTTGAGCCTAGCTACTTTGTTGGAGATTATTCCTAAGCTAGTATACTACATACGGAGTACTATTATAATAATAAGAATAATACTAATACTAATAATAATAATGCTCAGTTTTTCTTATACAGTAGAATATATTTAGGGGAGAAGAACCTTTGTAATATATATAGGAATGAGTAATGGTACTGTGAGTAGATATATTAATTTAGTTTTTGGTGGTAGAATTTACTCTATATGGTAATTAACCAATGTAAATTGTCTATAAAAGAATACCATGTTTTCTATTACAAGTTATACTGACATATTGGTTAAATATTTACCATTATATTATTATTTCAGTTCAAGGAAAAAGATTCATACACTCAAGCAGAGATTGATGAAGTTCGAGTAGAGTGGGCAGAAGTGGTTGACTCATATATCCAAGCAAATGAAGTCTAATAGTTAGCATATTTAGATTTGAAATAGCATAGATGCATGGATATATGTGTATATGATAGGATCGGATATGATGCCACATGCGGTGGTTTTTTTGTTTAAGTAGATGTTTCAATTCATTGGTCAACTTGAATTGATTATTGGTCTGTATTTTGGGATTTCCCATTTTTAATTATTTCTTAGTGAAACTTTGAATTAAAAAGTGTACATATATTTACTACTTTAATTTTAGATATTTTAATGACGCACAAAGAGCGTCTTTTTACAAATTAAATGATACGTGCCAAGTATATGAAGACATATTTTTTGTATCTTCTTATGGAAATAACGACACTTTAGAAATAATTTAAGATGCATAAATAGTGTCATAGTTTATAATAGAGAACACGGTTTAAGTAATAAGATGACACATTTTATGTGTCTTTGTATGACATTAATGACGCCAATTATGGAGCTTTAAGAGTGTCCTTGTATAAAAAAGATGACACAAATTATGTGTCCTTGTTTCATACTTACTATGACTCCCTGATAGAGGACACTTTGTCTTAGTGTCCTTAAATATAATAGACGACTTTTTTTAAGTGTTTTCGTATCCCTTTTTTCTTGTAGTGTATGGAAGAGTATCATATTGATATCACTTCATGCATGCACACGTGGGTATAAACTATATATAGGCAAGTTAAGGGTTGAGGTCCACTCTCATGTGGCTAAGTCGCCAATGTTCCATTACATTATCATGTGGTTTTGCCACTATACCTAAGCTTCGGTTCAAATTTCAATTCACATTTTGATTTGTTTACAATAAGATCAATTTGATTCAGAATATATTACAATGTCGTATTTATTCATACATTCTCAATCTATCAAAACTCATAGATTTATTGTCCCGCACTGGAGATTGAATATGTGACTTCTCATTTGGAAGAAGTGTTTATCATTCTCCAGCAAAAATATCGTAAAAAAAAGACACTTTTGGTTGTTACGTTGCGAGGGGTATTTTTAAAATTTTGGCCATGTTTAGTTTTTAGCTTTTGAGATGACTTTTGGCTATTTTGGCCAATTTTAGGTGTCTTAAATGGTCGGAAAGCTAAATACGGAGTAGAGTTTTGGCATTTGACTTTTGGATTTACTTTTTAAGTCCGAAAAACCAAAATATAAAAATCTATTGGGAGTAGCCTTTCAATTTGACTGTTATATAAAACTGAATTTTTTAATTATTACATTTCCTTGAATAAAAAAGTAGACATGTATTTCACATAAATACTCCTTCACCCAATTAAAATTTATGGATGGATTTACGAGAAAAATATTTTTTTGAATTTTTTTTACTATAAAATTGGTGTAGAAATTAAAAATCATATATTTAAGAAATACATCAAAAGTTCTCAAAACAAAAAATATTATTATACTCTCATTATTTTATCAAATAATCAATAAAACACATAAATAAATAAAAATTATTGTGACTTAAGAATACTACTTAAATTTTTATAAGAAATGACCTTAATTAAACAGAAGTAAAATATAGAGAGAGTATCAAAATAGGAATTTCGTGTTTTTATTCCTTAAATAAGAGTTCGCATTGTTTTAATGTCGCACTGTACATGTGCATTTGGTAATGTACATGACTAGTAATTAAATGCATTTTAAATTTTATTTCGAGAATAAAAATATGGAACTCCTATTTTAGTACATTTTCAATATTTTATTTTCATTTTAGTCTTTTTCTTAATTTTTATTTGCGGAAAGGAGCACATAGAAATAAATAATATGATATAAATCATATTATATTACAAAACATATTACGTTGTCTATCATATGATTATGTCTGTGAAAATATTTTTAAATATAATTTAATCTATAAAAGTTGTTTAGAAGAAATTGAATTTGTCGAACATTTTCGATCAACCGCTAATATAATTGATATATCTAAACAACCAACTTAATCAATTGTTAAAATCAGCCAACAGTCACAATCAACTAAAAGATTTATTATTAATCACAAAGCAACATGCAAGATTTATTATTAATTCAAAAACATGCAAAATATTTCTTTTTCCCCGGGCCATAAAGCTTTTAATTTGTATTTGGGCCACACTGATTTAGACGTTAGATCCAAAGAGCACTCGCCAGTGGCCACTCTAAAAGCATCCCCAATAATTCTCTTCCTTTTTTTTTCTCTCTCAAAAAGTATACAGTTTACAAACTAGAATTAAAACACATGTATCATGTAGTAATTGTTACTCGTACTAATGTTAGCCACAAACGCCAAATTAGTACTCCCGTCCCGGAAGACTTTTCCGGTTTCGACTTTTAGGAAGAGAAGATATAGAAGTTTGACCAAGGTAAAACGACTATAATTGGAACAAGTTGGACTTAAGAAATATCAAAACGGGTAGAGTGTAGAAGGTAGTTGAGGTACGTTTGATTAGATTTTCTCTCCCCTCCAGTGTGGGATTGGTTTGTAATCCAACAAATCTAACAAATTCAACAATTAGCTACTTGTGTAAAAAAAAAAACAAAACATTTTAAATCTTCAACTCCAAAACATTTTAAATCTTTAGTTGAAAATTATGTTTAGTAATCTATCGATGTAGAATTTCTAAATTTTAAAATGATATATTTACACGAGCGGATCCACTAAGGGCATTACGGAGGCAGCTATTCGCGATAAAAAAAATTAAAATTTTCTTTTTTGTTTTTTTGGGTTTGTTCATTCGTGCCCACAATAAAAAAACAGTCCTCAGTAAATAGCTTTAAAAAAATTTCGAGGACACTACCCTTGAACTCGAGCCCTACTCCGGGCTATGAGCCCTATGACCTTGCCACTAATCAAATTTTTTTTGAATCCGCCACTGTCTATTTATTTAATTTATAACAATTGTCATTTTTCTTTGTCCAATTGGTAATTTATCTGGGTCTCTTTTTTTTTTTTTTAAATTTGGGGCATATGGGGCTGTGAATTAAAGACTGGGTGGATGGGCTGCGCCTAAATTGATCACTAGCCCAAAGAATATATTACATGCGTTCACAGATCATAACCCAAAGTTAGAAGTTCCGGCCCAAAAACTATAGTTGTCCACATGGCCCAATTCGTCCAAGATGTCTTATAGTAATCTTTTTTTTTTTCTTCTGGATGCAGCCGATCCACAAGGTAAAGCTTCTTCTGATTTTCAATTGGTGGATTTATTAAAGTCCCATTTGATTTTATTATTTTTTCTTCTGGATGTCACACACAAATAATTTGAATTTGCGATTTGATCAACATAGTCAATCAATCTAACAACCATTCTACGTGTGCACCACTCGGTGTACGCTGTCAAGAAATTAATTTAACTAAAAGTTTAATCTTGTGATTGTGATTGAGAAATTCTTTTTATGTATATACTCAAAAATGCCTCCTCACGTGCAGTCATGACTTCTACGTTAAACATTTTTTAAAAATATGCATAGCGGTGAGTTTTGAAGTCGTAATATTTTGGTCAAGGAATCATCTCAATTACGATAGATTTTTTGTATACACCAAGTTGTACACTAGATGATTTTTTATATAAAATTGTGAAGAATAAAAATTGGTAAGATCTACTAATATTGAGAGTAACTTTTTCAAACTTCTAAAAAATTTATTGTCCCATGCTGGGGAGAATGAAGCTTAAAACCGATTTCACACTTTCATCAATGCGTATATGTCGGCGCAGTTGAGACATATCCCCACGGACTTTCCACCCTTTGGAAGATGATCCACAAGCTTGTCTCTACCAAAAAAAATTACTCACGTAAGTTTTATGAAAATAGCTTTTAGGTTTTTGATTTTTTAAAACGATAACAAAGTTTTTTAAATTTTTTTTAATGACTGTAAAAGAAGATTTCGTCAAATACTTCCTCCGTCCCATTATATTTGTCCACTTTCATTTTTGCACACCATCCAATGCACTTCTTTAATCCATTTTATCTTGTAATTTGTATATTAAAAAATTAAAGAAATTATATATTAATAATCTATATGTTAAGACAAATCAAACAAGATCACGCATGACTATATTTAGGCTTAAATATTGAGAGAATTTGATGAGTCAAAGTGCTTAGATGAACAGTTCCAAAAGTCAAAAGTGGACGAATATAGCGGGACGGAGGGAGTACTTCATTCATTGACGTTAATAAATGTATTTTTTACTATTTTGTGATTAATGTTTTATGATAATACGTAGTAATTTTTATGTCCCACACTTTAGTTTCTTCGTTTCCTTTTTATATTTCTATTTTTTTTCACTCTGTTTCCTTTTAAATAAATATTTTCATAAAAAAACTATTGTAGAAAATAATTTCAAAAATTTAAGTTTTGTATGATATAATAATAAATGAAAAATGGACCTTATCAAAAAAAAATCTCTTACATTAATGGGGCAATCTCTTCTTACAACAATACAATCCTAGAACGATTCAATAAGAATACATAACGTTGCCGTTCGTAAAGTTGATGGTTCTGGATTGTAGGAACGATCAATTTTTAAAACGTGGCACTATATATTGGTACCCAAATGAATTGTCGTAGGATTGTTGTATTTTTTGTTGTTGTAAATTTATCCTTTCTCTAAATTAAATCATTGGCAAAGCATGAGAGATTCTTTGACCAAAAAGTCACAAAATCAATAGTTAATCAAAAACTTTTCCTCCACCTACCGCCACAAAGAATTTTTCAAATTATTTCAGATTTTAGATTCCAAGTTTTCCATTTCATATCACATTTTTTTGTAAAAGAATATTTTGGGATACCATACCCTCGATTTTTTTTTGTATCTCCAATATTTTTAGAACCACCGTGGTAATCTGGTACGAAAGAGCATTTGTTAGGACATTATTCTATGGTTGGTCAACATTTCAAAAATCACGGTCATCTAAAATTAAGTGACTAGAGAATTGAAATGAGTTTGAAATTTGAAAGAAAATTGTTTGGAGAAAATAGAAATCACGATTACTGTTTGGTAAGTAAATAACAAATCAAATGCTTGTCTTATGTTTACCAAAAAATCAAAAGAAAATGAAAATGGAATGATTAAAAATTGTTTAAACGAAAAATTATTTTGAATAGCATTTTTTTAAGAAAAAAATAGAATAAATATGATAAATTTGTGGGAGTGAAATTGTTGCGTACGGCGCAGCCGTATCGAGCAATCGTACACCCTCAAAGAAGGGACATGCATCCGGTATGAATCCGTCGTGGATCGGTAGGACATTATGGCCCACAAGAGAGGGTTGGCAAAAATGGGTCCCACAAACAGTGGGGCCAGTTGTACTATAGACAAAATTAGTTAGGAAGGGGCACATGATTATCGACCTATGGCTTCTTTAACCATTCTCCATTGCATTTATACATAAATTTTGTGTCCTACATTTTTGTTATTTAATTGTATTTATAAGTAATTAATACTAAATCATGTGAATCTCGTTGATAAAACCTAAAGTTTAATTATTTTAATTATAATCTAGTCCCAAATCTCAATGTACTTAACTAAAATTCACCCATAAAGTTCATGAGTTGTGTTTCCTTGATGCTAAGATTCACATGTAAAATATGAATTTTTTTCACATACAATTTTGAGATCAACATGTAAAATGTAAATTTTCTTGCATTGACCGACATGAGGATCTCTTATTTTTTCAAAGAGTCCGATTCATATATGATTTTTATATAATAAAGTCAATAAAATGAGTGTGAACCACATGACAACAGAAGATTTTGCCCAAGAGTATGGGCTCCTTTCCTTCTCTTCACCAAACTTGATTAATATATATTCTAATATGATTTGGTCTGATCTGATTGTAATTATATTAAAAATTGTTTCTGATTTGATCTGATTCAAATAAGATTTAATAACAAGTAATAATAATAAATTGAAGAGAACATACTCAATATCCATCTCTAAAATGTTTTTTTAGTTTTCTTAATTATACACATCATTTTTTTAATTTTTAAATTCAAAGCACTTTAAAACATTTTTTCCACCAATGAGTTGTTTCTAAAAATCCTCTATTTTTACACCTTTTTTTGGCAACTCCTACATTTTAAAGGAAGCAACATATGCTTCCTCAAACATGATTGTCAAGGAACCAACTCAACCAAAAGCTCAAGCTTGTGGTTGTGGCCTAAGAATAGTTATTTATATTCTAACACGCCCCCTCATGTGCAGTCATAATTTTTTTCGACCCTTGCACGTGAAACCTTATTTTTTTTAAACTGGGTGACGCTGAGTTTCGAACCCGTGACGTCTTAGTCAACGAGGCTCCGGTACCATGTCAAGGAACCAACTCAACCAAAAGCTCAAGCTTGTGGTTGTGGCCCAAGAATATTTATTTATATTCTAACAATGATGTTTGAAAAACATTTAATGTTATCAGATTTTCCAATACACAAATCCTGTAAAACAATTGTGTTTTTCCAAATCATGCTATGGAGTAATGGAGGTATCCTCATTGTGGATGGTTTTATCATGCATTTATACAATTATTTTGAAAAATAAGACTTAATTAAAGATGTGATAAGTGTGTCCAAATTAATATTCCATCCGTCCTAAAAAAATGTTCATGTTTCATTTTTTACGCATTCCATTACAATACATCTATACCATCTTAAATGTCAAAAAAATTCAAAATAATTTCTACCCATAATAAAAAAGAAATATGGTAATTTTTAGGCATTTTAGATATGGATAGAAGTGTTTTATGAGATGTACAAAAATGAAATAAGAACATCTTTTTGGGACATAGGTAGTCTCTTCTATTTTTCTATTTTAAGCAAGTTTTTTTTTTCATTATTTTGTCTTAATAGGAGACTTTGGCCTTGTTTGAGAAATAGCTATTGACTGTTGGTTGTGTTTGTTGGCTGGTTCGAATGAATGATTGAATTAACTATTTTGACCGTAGTATTAACTGGTAAGAAAAAATTATTTCGCAAGTTAGTGGTTCATAGAAATTACATTTTTGGACATGCTCCCATATTTTTATGTAATGTTTTATTTTAATTAGTTTAAATTTTACAATTCAATAAAAACACAAAGAGTATATAAACAAGTGAATACTTTGTGTTTGAATTTTTTTGTACTTACAATTTCATGGTTAATTATTTTAAACATTTTCCAATTTTATCGAGAAAATATATTGATGAATACCGGAGTATGAAAATAGGGACAGTAAAGAAACACTTTAATTTACTCAAAAAAAGAAAAAAAAAGAAAAGAAAAAAAGAGATGCTCTACAGTCCGCAGTTTAATTTAGAAGCGAGGGAGTAATTTGTTTTTGGGGTAAAAACTAAAAAAAAATACTCATAATTTAATAATTGTCTTTTTATGAATAAAAAATATTATTGTTAACTCCCTCAGCATTATTTTCAGAAGTTTCATTCATAGAATTTCTGGAACCACCACGAGACTCATTCCTCCCCACCTTCTCTTCTTCCTTCTTAGATCTCTCTCCAGAAACAAGAAAAAAAAAGCTCTAATCTTCAAACCTTCAAAGCAAAGAAGTCACTTCTGAGAATCACCATAGATTTCTTCCTTCTTTTGAACACGTAATCTTTCTCTCTCTTTCTGCTTCTTTTGTTCATGGTTTTCTAGCAGTGGAATCTGAGATGGGTTTTCGTTTTCTTGAGATATTGTCTGCATCTTTTATGATTTTGTTGCATTTAATTTGATGGGTTGAGCTTTATTACTGGAAAATGCAGAAAAAAGCTGTGAATTGAAGCCTTTGAAGGCTGTGGGTCAGCAATGGCGGGTGATATTGAGGAGCCTTTTAGGCTTAATTTTCATGTAAGAGTGTATTATTAATTCCTTTTTTGTTTTCTATTAATCTTTTCTGTTCTTCTAGTGACTGATTTCTGCCTGCAAATTTGTCTGTTTTGTGGATCTTAAGTTTTCTTGTTCTATTGAGTGATCTGTACTTTGGTAATTGAGTTCTTCCTTGCTCACTTTTCTAGTTTTCTCCCTTTTTTCCTTTTCAAGATTGTGTTTGAGTATGATTTTTTGTGGGGACTCAATAATTGATCACTTATTTGGTATTCATTGATCTATTCATATAAGCATATGTCTTCTTCTTTTTTTTTTTTGGAAAATTTTATATGCAAAGACTTCTAGAAATTTGAGTATTTTTTAGTGTAGAAATTTGAGATTTATGAATGCTCTAAGATTACATAATTATCACGTGCACTCCCAGAAATCCAGAAGTTCCATATTTTTTTTAATAATAATACTCCAATAGAATATTAGTTTTTTTGGATTCCTGATTTGTGAGGGTATTTTTTCATCAATATGAAATCTTGGAGTATATTCGTTAAAATTTTGAATTTTTTGGAGCTATAGTGATGATTATTCAATCCTGGAGCATTTGTGTAGAACACGTTTATGAGAGTATTGACATGAATTTTACCTTTATAAGAAAAAAGTTTATTTGGTTGTAATTAAAAGATACGCAGTGGTTTTATTATTGCAAAAGGAAAAAAAAATCTCCCCTTTCTCAAGTTTCTTGACTTATTGAAGTTTTGGCAAACCAAAATGATAACATATAAGGTATTGGTCAATTCCTCTTACCAAGTAACTTTGGTTGAATCCTACAGTCAGATTGTCTTCCACTTCGGTCTGGTTCGATCTCATTTGGCCGGTTTGAGAACGAAGATTTGTGTTGGGAGAGAAGGTCTTCTTTCTCCCATAACAGGTACATTGAAGAGGCTGAGAAATTCTCAAAGCCGGGGTCCGTTACCGAGAAGAAGGCGATACTCGAGGCCCATTTCAGGCGGCGGGCAGGACTTTTTAGCCAGAGCTCTTCGGAGACTAGTGGAAATGCCAATGAAGCGGGACGGTTTGGAGCGAACGATAGTGGAGGGTATGATGGGGATTTTGAACATTTCAATGATTGTAGCTATTCCTCACATAGTCACGACGTGGACCCCGAATCGGCGGGACCCAAAAATGAAGATCGTGGGTTTTATTATGATGATGATTATCATGAAAGAAATCATAGTAGACCGGATGTTGATGACCGTGACGATAATCTTGTCATTGTTCGTGAACATTTTCATGAAGATGAAGAAGAAGAAGAGGATCCTCATCAAGTCAATGGAACAATATCAGTCAACAGCGATGAATCTCGGGGTGAAAACGTGACAAAGAATACAGTTGTTCCTACACAACAAACTTCTTCTCCAAAGGTGCGTTGCACGGTTTCGTTCTTAATTATTGTTGCTTTTGAAAATTTTTTATTGAGTGATTGAATTGAGTAGAATTTCTAGTTGTTTGAGTGATTCGATCGAGTTCTTTTGTACAATATATTGTTGTTTTATGCTCATCTTATGTGTGAATGAATATAGGCAAAATCTAGAGCCTCTAACACTGCTAATAAGGTAAGTACAACCACTCCAATAGTAGGCGTCGCGGACATTCCTCGGAAGCCTAGAGGGAAGTGTGACAATTTAGTGAGGCAGAAACCGGTTCCGGAAATTTCGACAACATCAAAACTTGAGGTTCTTTTCTTTTTTAATACTTTTGTAGCCATTTGTGTATAACATTGTACACAAACAGAGTTCCACTAACAATTTATGATGTTTGACCGAAGACGTTTTCTATTCAGTTTATTTAAAAATTCGTGTAGAATTGAATAAAAAAGAATTTTTATGTTAAAAAATTATGCCAAAAGTTATAAAGCAAGGGGTGGTCAATGAAAATATGCATGGACAGAAAATTGGAACCTTATTTTCGGGTGAAGGTTATAAATCAAAGAATGAATTTTGATTTTCATTTTGGTTTTGGTTTTTATGTTCAGGTTCCATCTAGTTCAAAATGTAAAATGCATTGCGAAAGTAAAAGGTAAAATCACTACAAAGTATATTTTGAATATCTTTTTTTAAAGTAATTTTTGAATATCTATGTTTAGGTTACCTGCTAAATTTGGGTCTCTCATGGATGAATATATCTTTTCAATTTGTAGCACTGAAAGGGAAAGGAGGATAAAGGAAAAGGATGCCCACAAAGGGTATAAAAGTCCAAGCAGGTCCAAGTGTGGTGAAAATAGTAAAACTTCGCCGAGCACGAAGCGAAGTTCTTTCTCCTTTAGTTTCAAGAGTGAGGAACGCGCGGAGAAGAGAAAGGAGGCAAGTTCCTCCCTATTATGTTACATGGATTCTTTAAACGAGTTCCTCCCTAAGTACTTGTTTGGTTTGGGGTTTTGCATGGGAGGAGGAGGCGGAGGAGGGGAGATAAATTCATAAATTTGCTTTTGTTATACTAATTTTTCATTTGAATTTTTTTTCCACCCATCTAAACATAAGAATAAATCAATAAAATGAGTATCATTCCCTCTCACCCGAAATCCCCCAACCAAACAAGGCCTCGGAGTCTTCATAACGATCTTAACAAAGAAGTTTAATTTTGACGTTCGTCTCAGTTCTCAATAAAGCTAGAGGAGAAAATGCACGCAAAGGAAGCGGAAATGCATCAGCTCCAAGCAAGAAAGCAGGTAATACCACGACCCACCGACCTCTACGAATCCAAATACCTCTTCCAATGTGTTTAGGGTGTGTTTGGCCCTTCCAGTTTCATTCTTTTTCCTTAATATCTTTAAAATCTTTCGTTCCCCTCCAACCAAACACACCCCCTTAGCTATGTGTGTGATGTGTAGATGATTAAAATTTGGTCTACGCGTTTCATTCGTGCAGGAAAAATCAGAAGCTGAGATAAGAAGGCTGAGAAGAAGCCTAAATTTCAAAGCAACTCCCCTGCCTTCTTTTTACCTTGAAGATGGACAACAATCAAATAGGAATAAGGTGGAGTAATTTTTTTTATGCCATAAGTATGATTGTTTTTCATAACCTTTTCTTTTCATTTCTCTACCAAATCTCGTGTACCAAATTTCTTGAACCAAACGTAGTGTTAGTTTTCTGACTTGGTTTCCATTGCAGAGGAACTTGGGGAGTAAACCAAAACCGGCTAAGCCTCCTCCTCCAAGCAAGCATTCGTACCCAAACACGTCTTCTTCCTCTTCTTCGGGAGTGACAATCGCCAACATTTCACCACCAACCGAAAGCGTGTCTTCTCCACAAGTCTGCAAAGGTAACAATAGCAACAAGAAAATCTCTAATGCCAAACTTGGGAGAAAGGGTACCGAGCGAAGGGCGGTCCACATGGGGAGTAACCCTAGAATGGATAGACTCGCAGTCGGCATCGTTGCCTCGTAACTCAATGTGGGCCATGTTTGCACCCTCTTCTTGACAAGAAGGAAATGTTCATGAAATTGCTTCTTACACTTTGTGCACATATATGTAATTAAATGTAGCTTGGTAGGCTGTATTTTGAACATTGGTTTTGTAATATTGTGGAAGTATGAAGAGTAATGATGCTACATGTGACTGTAACAAGAAACCCAAAAGCTATAAGAAATAAATAGTCCTTTCACTGAATTAGTGTTGGCATGCTTTGCTAACATCATATATCTTGCTTGTTATTATGACCTTATGAGTGCTTGATACCCACCTTGAGTGTCATCTGAGGTCTGTTGGTTATACGTGCATTAATTGTCACATAGCCGAAGTTATGTTAGTCAACTCAGGCTAAAGTATGCGTTTTTTCACACTAAGGAGCTGTTTGGCAATTTCTGAATCGGTAAGTGCTGAACCAGTAAGAGGTCTGAACCATTAAGAGCTAGTATATTGCTTAACTATTCAGAGGCAAATGTCTGATCAATTCTGATAAGAGGTCTTAACCATTCAGACTCTGTATAATACTTAATCATTCAAAGGCAAATCTCTTAACCATTCAGACATCTGAATCATTAAGAGGCTGAAACAAACAGTCTGAACCATTAAGTGCTGAACCATTCAGACATCTGAACCATTAATATGCTAAAACAAACAGCCCCTAAGTGATTTTAGAATATAGCTAGTGATGTATTGTCTACTCCCCTCCCCCCCTCCCCCCACGCGAAAATGTACAATGTTGTCAAAATGTATGTTACAGTGACATTATAGCATTTCAACATCCACAGGGGTTAGTTTTTGACCGAATGTGAAATTTTTATGAGTAATTATTATGTCATCAAAATAATGGAATTTTTAACGAATTTGCATTTCGGATTAATTTCTCTACAAATTTTGTCACGAACATCTTCAAGTACCTATTTTTATAGAAGCCATGAAGATGCTAATTTGAAGCTATTTGCAAATATGCTCATGTTTATTTATATAAAAAAGCATAACAAAAAAATAAAATAATAAATAAACGGAGTATCGTATGAACCTCGAGTCATCCCATGACATTGAATCTCAATATCATAGGAACCAAGATGAAATAAATATAACAACTTAATTATTGAGAATAAGAATAACGAAACGAGTCTCTAATGAGATGTTTGCAAGTGTCATGTTGCCACAGCCACACAATAATTAATCCATAAGGTTTCTTTGACATTCGAAACCGATATCATTGGACATTGATTAACATTAGACACCTATGATGTTCTTTTCACAGTTTTATATTTGTTGAATTTAACTATTATTAGCAGTATCTTATTACTAGGAGTATTTTACTCAATTTTTTTCAAAATATACACATCCACTTTTTTGTCATTTTATATTTCAAGATATATTTCAATTGCCAACTAAGTTAAAAAATGATCTTTATTATTAATATTTTAATTTCAATTAAATAATAATCCAAGTCAAAGTTACACATCAAACCATTTAAACGTTAGAAATGAGGAGTTGAGGTAAACTCAAGAAAAATTTAAAATATGTGATCACACATGACTTATAACTTCATGATTATAATGTGAATATAATCTTAGATTGAAACATGTTTGAACAAAACATGTTGTAACTTCATGACTACTCCGTATAAATAATCTTAGAAACACTTTCAAGATATCGAATGAAATGTTTGAACCAAAAAAAAAAAAATTGCTTTTCAAGAATTATCGCGTATTCATTTAACTTTTGACCTTTTTTTATCTTAACTTGCGAATAAATGAATTTTAAAAAGTGAAATTTGCAGTAAATAGTACTAAAACAAATATCTTTTTCCAATGTAGTACTCACACTTTTTTAGTATCTAAATAGTACTTGAGTAATGTCCAGTGGCGGGAACAATGTCCGGTGACAGTTACATTTACTTGAACAATGATTAGTAAATATTGAACAGTGGTGATACATTGGAAAATAAAAACATATGGTACTACATTGGAGAAGGCACTATGTTTTAGTATTCTTTAGGTAAATTGCCCTTTTAAAAATGATTTTGCAGAACAAAGATTGTAATATTTTACTACCAAACAATCAAATGGGGAAATAAGTGGGAGCATACAAATGGGAGCACATAATCCTTTTGTTTGAATATGCACCATGGTACCAAAGCAGAACATAGACAAATAACTAAAACTTGAAACTGCTTATGGCTGGACTAAGGAAAAATGGGACACGTTTCGAGTGTTTAAGGACATGTTCCTTCGAGGATTTTTTTTCTTCATTTACTGCTTTTGAATACATTCGAGGGGTTACACGAATCACGTAATCGAACAGAAGAAGTTACCACTTAACTTTATTTCCTTCCCCGGTTAAGCCTTTGGAGATGAAAATTGATGCTTCCCCAAGACTTTCTGTTACTGCCAGTCTGCGCGACAAAAGAGAGACAAAGAAAAATTGGTCAGAACCCATCTCTTAAGGGTAAAAATGACCAAAGTTATTAGTGTTATTCATAAGCCAAACTAAAGTCTACACCACTGCGAAGAATTTTGAATGGACAATAATCTAAGACCATAAGTTCAAACAATCCAATTCATTACCTGAGCCTCCATGCAGGCACTTAAAAGAGATTTTTGCCGGCTGCATTTATCATCCTTGTTTTGATGCAGAGCCAAGCAGCTGAGAAATGTAATCATGTCCTTAGCGCACGGTTTTTGAAGGCTCCCAAACTTCTTTGGGTCTATATACAACGTCCCTGGTTTTCGGCCCATTCCTCCCAACTTCCAGCTGAAAATTAGGTTTCCACGAACCTCTTGTAACTTGGGATCAGCTGAATACAACACAAGTTAATCTATTTAAAAAGAAAAGAGTAGTTTCTCGATACAGAATACTATTACCATTCACACTTTCAACACTACACTAACACTATGTTTGGTTCGGGGAACTATGATGGGAAAAATGCTAAGAAAGGCAAAGAAACTAAAAATAATAATATTGGTCGGGTTAGTAGGGAAATTGGCAAGCAAAATATTTTCAATAACTCTTTTGTTTGGTTGTTGCAAAGAAAACAATGGAAGACATGGTTGAGAGAAAGGAGGGAGGGTGGGGTGGTTAAGGGGGAGAGCAGCGGGGAACAATAGAATGATCCAAACAGAGTGCAAATAATAAGTGAAAAATATTCAACCCATTCATAAACTTCGATACGGTTTTGCTAATCATTGCCCTCGGGGCATTGGTTAAGCATTCCAAATACTAAAATATATCATCAAAAGAACACATTACACAAGCACATTAAATGCATATCATCATATTCGTATAATGAAAATTTTCCATATTCCGAAAGCTTGACCGATGCCCTTAGGGCAACGGTTAGCATAACCAGTTTTAATAATAAAGAAAGCAACCATTACACCAAAACAAATCAACCTCCATAGCTTTCAACACAATATCTACTTTGTATGAAAAACATACATAATAACGTAAAGTCATAAATAAGCAAATAAAGTCACGCAAATCATGTGAGCAACTACAAGTTCTCGATTGAACTCAAAAAAACAAATCAAAACATACATGTGATCCCTTTAATAATGCAGTTTCCAATGCCAATTTTCCTCCCAAAATTGACTGAAGAAATAGTAACTCAAATAAGGGTAGGCTCCCCAGTCTCCAGTAAAGAACACAAATGCAGTAATGCTGTCAAATGTTTATATTTTTCACTTTCCAATACAATGTGGGGCAGCTATGCAGAGATTTATTTACTCAAAACTCTAAACCTAGCAATAACAAATTAACTATAGCTATTTTGCAGTTCAAACTTCCAAATACCAAAAATTAAAGCTTTTGAAATAAATCCCCACCGAAAGAATGGACGAGTGAAATCAGCCAATGCTCTCACTCTATAATCAAGCTTAAAATTTATCTAAAAATGTCCCTTTTCCTAAGTTTTTTTTGTAATGCTTACAAAAAATGCAGGTTTGAATATCTTAGATATACTCAAAACTAAAAAAATATACGGCCTAATCAGTCTGTTGTAAATAAATCGCAAAGTTGAAGAAAAACAAATATAAAACAAATCTGAAACACGAAAATAAGATCTGCAGCGCGGAGTTCCACGGCGCAGCGTTACTGTTCCGATTAGGAATTTCAGAGCACAGAGCTTGAGAAAAACATCAATAAATGAAAAAAAAGCATCTGAAATGGCGATTTTAGTTCCGGCGAATTGAAACAAGACTTGATTTTTGTTATAAGAGAGGTTGATAGGGATGGGATTTGAAGAAGATAAGGTTAACGATCGAGGGATGGAGCTTTGAAGTGAAAGTACCTGAATCAATCTGATATGGAAGAACTTCGAATTGGAGGCCAAGAAAGCTTTCTGTGAAACACTGGAGAGGAAGGGTGGAAATCGAGGCAGTGAAGGGAGACGATGAACGCGGTGGGCCGAAGCCCAGATGTGTATTTTTAAGTTGGGCGCATCCCGATGGTCATCATTTCTATGAACAACATAAAATTTGGTAGCCAAAGTTTAAGACTACTTAGAATAACGTTAGACATTAGCATTAGCGTTTTGGATAAAAATTTTACGGGGTAGATTATTTGAAAAATACTAAAGTTAATCGCTCTCCATAGATATCTTTTTCAAAACATTAACGCTAATTTCTGACGCTATTCTCAAACAGACCCTAAAGAAATTAGAAGTTAAAGGTTCAAGCTTAAAAAACATGCTCTATAAAATATAAGTATAAAAAATATGGCTAAAGGTATATACTCCCTCCGTCCTATATCTTTCTTCCCGTTGCGCAAAACGAAGAAAAATCTCAAACTTTTTCAATCTATTTTATTTAAATATTGGTATAGAAATAAAAAATAAAACATACATATTTAAAAACTACATCAAAAGTTCAACAAAACGAGTGGTGACAAGAATATTTTATTTTATCATATAGGCCATGAAAAAACACAAATAAATATAAATTCCCGTGAAGTTGGAATAGTGCTCTGGGAAGAAAGTTTTAGGACGGAGGGAGTATTGCTTTAGGAAGTAATTATACAAGTGAAATTGAATTCTTGAAATTTAATTTTATTTATATGAAAAGAGACATGTAATCAATACACAATCTATTCTCTAAAAAACGTGACATTTATTTTAAAGCGGAAATTAGTATACAATACAAAGATTATACAGAGTATTTGCAAAAAAAACGTAGGTGATTATACTGAATAATGCTAGAGTCACAAACAATCTAGACACAAACTTATCATTTTTGCACTTTTTCAAGTGAATCAAATGATTTGAAGTAATTAAAAAATAAAATTTTAAATACACAAATGGCAAATCCGTGTATAGTAGTTTGTGTCCCAATTGTTTGTGACGCTACTAGCTAGCATTACTCGATTATATTCGCAAAGATTTCTAAAAAAACAAATTAATTATATATTCCATAAAAACCATTCTGAAAAAAAATGTGTACTAATTAAAATCCTAAAGACATGGCCTGATCACTAATTGCTTGGCTGGTCTAAATTAAATAAAAACACAAATAACAACCCTCACTTTAAATAATTCTCTACTCTACCCTCTATGCATGGCATGCATGCATGATGCGTGAGATTTATTACATCTTTCGTTCACGTTTAATTATTTACACCTATCTCTAAAAAAATAAAAATTAAAAAAAAACAAATTAATTAAAGAAGGCCAAAATTGAGAGGAATGGCACTTTCTTCTAATAAATTGGTTGCATCTGTGTTCCTCTTTCTTGTGCTGCTTTGTGCTCCTGGTAATTAATTTTTATTATTCATATACTCCCTCCAATCCGATCTTATATAAATTTATTAGATAAACTGCACAGTTTGAATTGAATTTTTAAATTAAATTTTACAACCTTTAATTTTATTTGACCATAAATCGTGAAAAAATATTTTGTATATATGTTTTGTCAAAAAAAATTAAATTTAATATGATCGAGTTCATTTTAATTAGATGTAGTTTTCATATATATATTCATTTTAAAAATTTTATTTAAATTATACGGAGTATTTTATTAATGATCAAAGTTTACGTGTAGCACTTTGGTAAAAAAAGTCAAAAACACAATTCATTTAGGAAGGAAGGAGGTATGCAAAAACATGCATGTTACCGTGTATGTAATCCGTGCAATTAATTTTTATTTATTTATCATAGATACTCCGTATAATATACTCCGTATATTTTTTGTCCATAATTTTTATGTTGCGTGTATTTTAGTTTTACAATCTTTGATGCAAAATCTTGATTTGACCATTTGTTATTTATTATTATTACGCATAAATATATATTACCTCCGTCCCACTGTCTTAGTCCACTTTTGATTTTTAGAACTGTTCATCTAAGCACTTTGACTCATCAAATTCTCTCAATGTGTAAGCCTAAATATAGTCATGTGTGATCTTGTTTGATTTGTCTTAACATATAGATTATTAATATATAATTTCTATAATTTTTTAATATACAAATTACAAGATAAAATGGATTAAAGAAGTGCATTGGATGGTGTGCCAAAAGGTAAGTGGACAAAGACAGTGAGAAGGAGG
>OOIL02000559.1:664561-752367 GCA_900332095.2 Cuscuta campestris
GGTAAGTGGACAAAGACAGTGAGAAGGAGGGAGTATTTCACGTATTAAAATAATTAAGCATCATAGATTGACTCTCACAATTTGGGAACCCAACATTTTAACCCTTAATATTATGATTAATATTCAAACACACACACATTATATTATATTTTAAAGCTATATTTTAAAATTAATATAGTGATTTTAAAGTGAATATATACTCCATATTATTAGCCATAATACAAAATCTATATTATTATTATTATTATTATTATTACTCTGTATTATTATAACCATCAGAGCAATAATCTTTTGACATTGAACATTCAATGTTAAAATGTCTCAGGGCACCTATGATGTTTCCTTAGTAAAATAATATTGACGGTTCCTATCACCCCTCCAAACCCCCAGCACCCTCCCATACTTACCGCATTGACAATGAATTGGGAGTTCCAAATCGACGATCACGGGTAGAAACTATTAATTATTCTAACGAAACATCGTAGGTGGCCCGGGAGATTTCGGTATTATTGAAATATCCAATGACAAAAGAACTAATTAAAGTGTGTATGTTATTAATGTAAATATAAAAAATGAAAAACAGATATGGGTGGAATAAAGATGGGAGAAGGGAAGAAATGCTTCGGCAAGTTTGGAGGATGTTGGGCGGAGGCTGCTTGTGCTGCCGCCTGCCAAACCCAGGGATACGCCGCCGGCAAGTGCTCCACCGTCCTCCGCCATTGCTGCTGCCACTGATCCGGCCACTTATCAACACCTACCATGCATGCATCAAAGCCACCACTCTTTCCAATTTTAATTTATTCAGTTCTTAAATGTAGACATTCGATCTAATTGGCATAAATAAGCAATTATGTTTTGTTTCTAATATACGGAGTATAATTTAAATTCATATACACATCAGGAATGTTATTTTGTTTCCCAATCATTTCCTTTTCTTTCTTTCACTACAAAAAAAGGAGGCAATACCGACAGGGGTCAATCTGTCGCTAAACATTGAATATCTGTCGCTAATCGCTTTTACTGACAGATAATTGTCTGTCGCTAAAAACTCCGTCAGTAAAAGTATTACCGACAGATAAAATAGACTGTCGCTAAAATAATGTAATAGCGACAGACCAAAGATGTCGCTAAAAAAGAGAGAAGTACCGACAAAACATATATGTCGCTAAAACATGGATTACCGACAAAAAATAGTGTGGGTAAATCCTTCTTTTCTGTCGGTAATGCCTTGTTTTTACCAACATTTACATTTATTATAACTGTCGCTAAAAGTTAGATTACCCACAAAAAATCACGTGAGTAATTTATTTTTTTCTGTCAGTAATAGTTTATTTTGACAATGATTACCATTTATTATAATTGTTACTAATACCATGGTTCACACCAACATGCTCTATGTAAGTGATATCAAAGAATATTATTGACAAATAAAAAATAATATTCATACTTGTATTAACATAAATACATAATAGAATAACTGGTCAAAGGGTTAAAACTAACACATTTACTAGAAAGTAAACCAAAATCTCAAGATTAGTTTATCATTTGCACTTTCAAGCTCAATATAAAGAGTCAAAGTGAACTAAATTAAAATACGCGTTGCTATGGAAGATATTGTCCAAAGCTTTAATGCTCGACACTGTATACATCTTCAAGTTCAGTGCTCTCAACTTCATCATCTTTGTTCCATCGATCATCATGACTTTTCTCCGGGGTTGTATTACCATCAATTGTAAGGTCATCAATTTCAGATTGATTATCCGTTGAACCCTATGCAAAATAAATAAATGATAAGCGCATGATAACATAATTACAAATTTTGCACCAAATTTACCTTACACTCATGCTAGGTGTCAATATTTTAAACTATATAATGAACGAAGCAAAAATCAAATAAAATATGGGTAGTTAACAATGATAGATAGAGACTAACCACGGTATTTAAAACCAATGATACCACAGCTTCTAAATTCTGGAGTCTTTCTTTTGATTTTCATGCTCTTGTTAAATTTTCAAGCGTCAATCCAAAATATTGACTCAATTGATTGGGTAGCACTGTCCGGCTAAGTACACAATTGGTGACATATGTGACTATGGAATACTTAACGATGTGTCTACTTAACGATGAATTCGTTATGATGAGATCATTTGGTTCAACCGAGAGCTCACCGTTACACACTTGGCACCAATTCCAGCTCCAAGTGCATTAAATTGTTGACAGATTTGAACTGCAAGTTCTCTGGAAGAGGAGATAAAGACAACTCAGACAATGAGGTCATAAAAGGAACTTAGGAGAAAAGAGTAAAAGAAGCCACAAACCTAGTCAACGAAAGCACGCACGCAAAGAATGCGTAGCTATTGGGCGGATCGGCTGGGGATGCTTTGCGGGTAGGAGTGCTTGCATTATGGGAATTGCAAAACCTCCAGTCTTTCCTTGGCCCGTCTGTGCAACCCCAATTATATCTCTCCCTTAACAACAGATACCCATTTCAATTACAGTATTGATTTAGAACCTCAACAAATATTGCATGAAACTTAAAAAACAAAACTAAAAATGGGATGAACATTTAAGAGCATGAGGAATAACCTCAGCTTGAACCTTAGAAGCGGTTTTCCCGCCCAAATTGTGGCAAGCCTCCATAAGTTGATTGCACACTCCTAAAAGTGTAAAACAACTTTTTTTCAAGTTCTCTTCCCATATGTTGAAAAAGAAAAGTCACCAAGTTCAAAAACAAAATTCTCCAAAGTGTTGATGAAAGGATATAGAGACACCTAATTGCCACCCCGGGGCTGCCGAACAGTACAATAGCTACCGGATCATCTTGGCAATCCGCCGGACCAACCAAGCAGCCCCATACCCCAACCCTGGGCCCACCAGGGAACTGTCCACTACTGGGCAGCCCTGTTGCCACCCGGGGCTTGACAAATCGGGCCCAAGATCATCCAACAGTCACCCATCAACCACAACTCACTCCAAATATACCCAATTACAACCCAATAGCATCCAATTAATTCCAGATCAACCCATTTACATACAATTGAACCTAAATCAGCCCAATTGCATCCAATTGGAATCCCAGACAGCCCCAAGGTAATCCAAGCTGACTCAAATACACCCAAACAGACCCGATTAAACCTAGCCCAACTGGACCAATTTGGCTCAATTCAACCTGCCCAGTACTATTCCAAAACCAACCGACCCACTACCGCCATTCCATCAGCGACCCGCAAGGGGTTTCGCCGGAAAATCCAACCCAACACAATCCCCAATCAATTGAACATCTAATTGACGACCCAATTAACACAATCAATTGCACGATCTATGCAAATACGATTCTAATCTACAAATTAACGCTAACGATAGACATATGAACATGACTCACCTTGATAATCGAGGGAATTGAAATTAGGGTTAAAGAACCGGCGCTACAAATTCCGCCGGCGTTGCTGCACGAAGAGCGAGAACGGAAGAACGAAGAGGACGGCGACTTAAGATGGCGGCGATGTCCAGAAATAATGACGACGGAAGAATCAAAGAGAGTCGGCTTCCTATCCGGTTTATCGCTCGACAGAAAAGAATGGAAGGGAAAATCGGTGATCCGGCGGAAAAGAATTATAACTGCGCAACTCCTTATTACTCCGTACTTTACCTGCGCAACTGCTATCTGGTCCAATAACATTTTCCTAACTTCAATTAGGATTAGTTTGGGTCCAATTACCTATGATTAGTTTCAGAACAACAGAACCTACAACACTGGGTAACTTGTCACAAAAAGGGAAATTCCAAAATTAGCCACGTTCGAGTCCAGGTCAGTATTTATTTATTTATTTATTTATTTAGTTAAAATACTAAGGCGGGTTTTGAGGCATTATAACTTTGGGACACAATTAAAATTTAAATTGAAAAAATGGTTTTTATTATTAGAAATTTTAAATTTTAGTGTTTAGTTCCTTCAAAAAAATTAGTGGTTAGATTATGTTTTTTAAGTTTTTTAATTTAAGTGTGCCCATTTTCGAAAAGGTCTCGGCGAGACCCACTAAGGCCCGATCGGTCTAAGACCTATCGGAATCCATCTTCAATCCAAAATCTTACTTTTTAGATCGTTGATTTTGTAGTTTCGTCTTTTTTGAGTCTTTTCCTACTTGTTTACAGTTTTTTAGCTATAAATGCCTTACTTGTGAGCGGTTTTATGCAGACTTGGTATGACAGTTACTTCGGTTTTTGGTTTCCGGTTTCATGCTCAATTCCCTGATTTTTGGTTTCCAATTTGCGGTTGACCGTCATATCTTATAACCGCATTGGAAATGGTTAAGAATCCCTACTTTATTTATTATTCTACATCAATAATATGAATAATTCTACATATCTCCACTAGCGTTTTCATCCCTCTCGTTTTAAATTTGTTGATTTGTTCTTCTATTCGGTCAGTTTAGTCCTTTAGTTTTAACGTATAACTTAAAAATTCGAAATTAAAAATTATAATTTTTAATTTGTAAATATTCAATGTAAAAAAATTATTTTTCATCTTTAATTTTTAGTTTTTTATCTTTTAAAATTGTAATTCATTTCCAATTTCGTGACCTCAATTTCATGCACTAAATGATGCCCAATTTTATGGTTTTTTATAATTAATATTTTTAATTTAAATGTCAATAAAATCAATACCGACAGATAAAATAATGTTGCTAAAACCATAAACAATACCGACAGTTAAGTTGTTGTTGCTAATACTATAAACGATACCGACAGATAACTTTTTTGATGCTAATACTATAAACAATACTGACAAATAAAGTTTTGTCGCTAAAACTATAAGCATTACCGACAGATAAATGTTTGTTGCTAAAACTCTAACTTATAGCGACAGATATTACTCTTTCTGTGGGTCAATTAATTTTTTCCTTCAAATAATTTTATCTGTCGGTAATATTCTCTTTTTAGCGACAAATAAGGTTTTTGTCGCTAAGGATCTGTCGGTACTGCCCTCTTTTTTTGTAGTGTTTTAAACATTAGTCTTACTTAAAAAAATAAAATCATAGATACAATTAATGAAATAAATGAGTTAATCAAAAGAAATTAAACTTCCAAAAATTATGCTAGGGTCTCCAAAAATTGAACACCACTTACAAATTGGAAAAAAGACTAGAGTAAGAGTAAAATATTGAGAATACATCAAAATATGAGTTTTATATTTTTATTCTCAAAATGCAAGTTAAAATTTATTTACAGTGTCAAATATGACCATATAGATTATCAAAAAATATAGGAAAATGTCTATGTACAGTGTGACATTAATATAGTATAAACTTCTATATAGAGAATAAAAGCATAGAGCTTCATTTTAATACTTTTTTTTATGTTTTACTTCTATTAAGAGTGATTTCTTTTTCAATTTCTCACATACACACATACATCTTCTGTCCTAAAACTTCTTTCTCGATTTGACTTGGTACGGAAATGAGGTGTAATTGCACATTCATTACATAGGGGTATAATTGCACATTCATATAAAAAATTGTCTAAGTAGGAAACGGGAAAATTTTTTTTGAACAATCCAAAATGGAAAGTGAGAAAAAAATTAATGGACAAAAAGATACGGAGTATAATATAGGAAAAACACCTTAGATACGAGTAAAAAGGCTATGAAAATACCAAAATATGACTCATAAGCTTTTTAAGACCAAAATACGAGTTAATATTGCTATTGTTACAATACTACCTACACACCACATTGTCATATTGTAACTACTACACTACCACCACGATACTACTATCTGTCGCCACCGGCCACGAGATTGCCGACATGAATCACTGATAGTTGACTAATCACATTGTCATCAATTTTTATATTACACTATCAACACATACTTTTTTACATTACACTCCATTATACTTCTATTTGCGTCTTAAAAAATTTAGGACTTTTAGATTTTGTTATAATATAGAGAGTAATTAACAAATTTGCGGTGCACATAGTGCCAATTTTTTTGGTGTCTCACAAAAAATTTTGTTACTCAAAATGGTTTGGTCACATCCTATTCCACGGATCACTCGCAAAAATGAAACCAACTCCACCAGCGCTTCTTCTCTGCTGCGTCTTATTTCTCGCGGGATCCGGCGCCGCCGGGCGGCGACCCCACGTCATCAACTTCCGATCAGAGAACCTGTTCCCGGAATCCTTCACGTGGGACCCGCAGTCCCAGCACTTCATCGCCGGCTCTATTCGCCATCCGGTGCTCGTCTCCGTCTCGGACGCAGGTGTCTCCGAGACCCTAATCTCCGACGCGTCTCTTCCCCCAAATTCTTCGATCCGCGGCATCGCCCTGGACCGCGTCCACCGCCGTGTCCTCGCCGTCGTCCACCTCCCTCTGTCCCCCGGATCTGCGGAACCCTTCAACGCTCTCGCCGCCTACGACCTCGTCTCTCTCCGACGCCTCTTCCTGGCGCCTCTCCTCGACGAAGACGAGACCAACCCCATCTCCGCCGCCGCGAGCGCCGTCACAACAGATTTCTCAGGCAACGCGTACGTCACCGATTCCGGGAGAGATCTCATCTGGAAAGTCAGCCTCGACGGCGGAGCTTCCGTGCTCTCCAGATCCAAGTCGTTCGGGTCGGATCGGGTCGACCCCCTCAAACCCGGCCTAAACGGCGTCGTTTACAGCTGCAAAGGATACCTCCTTGTGGTCCAATCAAACACCGGGAAGCTCTTCAAAGTCGACGCCGACACCGGCGGCGCAAGGGCCGTTCTCCTCAACAAAGAATTATCGGAGCCCGGCGGAATCGCCGCCAGACGCGACGGCGTGGCGGTGGTGGTCAGCCGCCAGAAGCTGTACTTCCTAAAGAGCCACGACGGCTGGATGGAGGCAGCGGTATTTGACGAAACTGCCCTCGAAGAAGAGAGCTTCGCTTCGGCGGTGACGGTGGGGGATGAGGACAGGGTATATGTGTTATATGGGCATGTCGACGAGGGCAGCATGGTAAATGCGGGAAGGGATGATTTCGTGATAACGGAGGTGGAATCAGAGACGGAACGGCGTGGAGATAGCGTTTGGATATTTGTCGTGATTGGTTTGGGTTTTGCATATTTTATGTTTTGGAGATTCCAAATGCGGCATCTTGTGGACAGTTTGAACAAGAAAAAAGTTTGATGGAATTCGAGGGAAAATGAGAATACATTTTCATGTCTTTGGTAGTTTGGTGTCTTTGTGGGACTCAATTAAAAAAAATGTAGGGATTAGATATTATTCTCTCCAAATGTTTGGTACATTCATTTTAAAGTTCCAACCTTAATTAGAAAATAACTTCAAAACTAAGGATTCGTTTGAGAATAATATTTTTGATTAGCGTTAGCATTTTATATAAAACGTTAACGGTGTAGATTAATTTTGACAATACTAACGCTAAACATTGTCAATTGATAGCCTTTTCAAAATATAACGCTAAACTCTAATGTTATTCCCAAATAAGCCTTAAGACTTTTATCTTGAACTAACACTCTTCGAATTACTTCTCGATTGTACACTTTCACCAAGGTATCTATAAAGATATGTTTAAAACACTAGTTTAAGAGTCAATCTCATGAAATGTAGATCATAGCGTGTACATTTGACTGCTTCTTCATTCTATGTTCATTGACGAGTATGGAGTCACACTAGCAACACGACGGGTTGTCGGGGCTCGAAAATACGTCGCTTGGAACTCGCCAAATTCAATTGACGGTGTCGCTGGATTGATCACAGTCTAGGTCAGGTCGCAGAGGTATGACACTGACGGTGTTGGATTTGAAGTTAGACGTGCACCTCTCTTTTTCTCTCTTGTATTTTTCCCGCCACACATTTTTTTGTGCGAGCTTACTATACCCTACCACAATAGAATTATGTGTTCCAATCCAAAAGTAAAACAAGTAAGATTAGGACAACAACGGTAAGCTCTTCCTTTTTCTTCTACAACACATGCTAGGACTATACAATTATTGCATTATAAACCACATTCTTCCTGCATATTTCTTTTGAAAATCTGTCTTTCAATAGAAATTGGACTCCCAGATTTGGATTGTGAAATACTGTAGGTCTTCAGAAGGCGAGAAATAGGATGCTACAATTGTATATCTTCTTAAAATGACAAATAAGATATTACAACTCTATACTAAAACAATTACAAATTATTCTAAACTAATCTATCCATTTATAAAAAAATAATGCTAACAATAACTGAACACTACACGAAAACTAACAAGACTCCATTTTGTTATGCAATGGACATTCTCTAATGTACTCCCTAGTCAATCCATGTTGGAATTTTTGGCATTTTAATTGGCATTAAATGGACCAATTTGGATATATTTGTCAATAGGTCCACTAACGGTTTTAACCGTTTATTAATGGACGTGTGTTCTCTTAAATGAGATAAATGTTTGACAATTTATACGCCAAAAATGGTAGAGGGTGAATGAGAAATTGATTCTCAGAGTCAACCCGTTAATAAAAGAATATGGTGAGGATTGCAATTTTTGCAATTTTACTGAACCAATCTTCTTTTATTAATTTTACGTATTGTTTAAAATTAGTCCATTTTTACAGAGTTAACTGACCATTAATCTCCAATTATTCGGGACAAATTTTAAACGGAGCGTAGCGTAACGGACGTGTTAATGGCTAAATAATCACCATTAACACACCACTAATGCCATGATTAATTCAATGGGTTAATGGTGTAGGAGTTACAACTTTTTAAACTCCTTTATTATAAAAATCAAAGGCTCTCTCATTTGGTTTTGGTGTGACTTGCGTGAGAAAGAGAGAAAGGAAAAAGTGAAAACATTTCTTTTGTTTTCTTTTAAAAGAGAGCTCTTGGTTTTCCGTCCAAATTTCCGGCCATCCCCTTTTTAAGTTTTTGGTCGGCAACGTTCCTACGTTGTTCTTGTTCGTTGGTGTGTGGTTGGTCCGTACAATCTCCACACACGATAGCGGTTTTATCCTGGGAGGAGAGTGCCCACGTTTTTCCGGTACGGTAGGCGGGCACTACTACCTTAAGGACAGCTCCGGCGACTCCGCTGTCCTTCCACGGTGTTGTGTTTTTGCAGGTTCAGTTAATAAAGACCTCGCTGCATTCTGTCCTAGTGCATAATGTCTTCGCAGCCCAGTGCATAATGTCCTCGCAGCCCTGTGCATAACGTCCTTGAATCGCTGTCCAGTGTTTAAAGACCTCACTGTCCAGTGCTTAAAGACCTTGATGTCCAGTGCTTAACGCCCTCGTTGTCCAGTCCTTAATGTCCTCGTACAACAAGGCCATTTGAAGATATAGAAATTTATTTTCAACTTTATTTATTTTGTAATATTCTGAATAAATTATAAATTCAGAATTTTATTTATTGTTTATTTCCGGGGCCGTTCATCTTCCCCGTCCGTTGTAATCCGTACAAAAATTGTAACAATCCATTCCATATCAAGTGTCCAATAAGATACTCTACAAACAATTAAAAAATATAATGAATATAGACTTAAGGTAGTTTTGTCTTGATATTTTCTCTATTTTTACTTATTGTTTAGTGTTTTAAGTATATACGGAGTATATTTTTAAATATTTAGCAAACATAAAAAAAATGTTAACATTAGTTTTCATTTCCTCCATAATTGCAAAATTTATAACCGTAAGGATGTATAAATATAGTGTGGAATTATGTTGTGGAATTGAATAATAATAGCTAGAGGTGATCACAATTGGTTGGGACGAAGGAGATGGAGTCCTTAACCAGATCATGAATCACCATCATATTCTGCTGTTGTATATTCCCTATTATAGACATCCCCCCTTCCCCGCCGCCGCCGCCACCACTACTACTCCCCATCGCCAGACACGCCACCCCGTAGCTCTTGTCCGCCACCACGTAGTTCTCTCCGGGGAGTTCCAGATCCGCGCCGCCGCCCAGGTGGAACGTCAGTTTCGGCACCGCGATCTCCTCCGCATCCGGCGGCAGCCTGAAGCACAGATCCAGTCCCGTCGCCCCGGATTCGTCCGCCGCCAGATGCCCCATCTGCCTCTTCAGTTCCTCCTTCAGCGCCCCGAACGCCTCCCCGTTCAGGTACGTCAGGGTGGTGCCGGAGTCGATGATCGTCCCGCCGCTGCCGTCGCTGTTCAGCTTGAACGCCGTCTCCGCCACGGGGAGGCGAGTGCGGCCCAGGGTTATCCCCTCGAGGGTAATATAGTAAAAGGACGGCTGGGACGGGTTTTTTACCAGAGGGGTAGTGACTTTTTTGGAATTCCCGATTTTGTCCTCCTCCCCCCCGGCTAAAGACCCCATCAAAAGCGTGCTGGTCGAACCGCCGCCGTCTATTGCGGTTAGGCAATACGAAAACTTGGGTTCTTCGAGCTGGGAAACCAGGGAGAGTGGACCGCGGCCGAGCCCGACCAGACCGGACCCCTGACTGAACCCAGACCCTTCGTTGTCGCCGCTGCAACCGAAGGCAACTTTCCCGGCGGTGACATTGCCGTCGAATGTGAAGACCTCGGTGGCCATGACGCCTTGGGTGGTGGAGTAATCGCCGTAGGAGTAGGTGTACTCGCATCCGCCGCCGCAGGAGGACACGGGCAGGGCGGAGCAGAGGTTGCTGGAGCAGGGGAGGCGGGAGAAGGAAGACGACTTCTCCGGGTCAAAAACCGGCGTCTTCTGCGGGAAGCACAGCCGGCACGGCTTGCACTGAGTCCAGATCAAGTCACTCCCCGTGTCCACAATCGCCTCGAACGGGGCCGGCGGCGTCCCGATCGACATCTCCACCAGGAACTCGCCGGACCCGGCGCGGACCCTAGACTCCACCTCCGTCCCCGCCACCACGCTCAGCCTGTGGGCCCCGCGACTCGCCGCGCGGCTGAGGCGCTCCAGGCCCGTCAAGTTCCCGCCGGAGTCGACCCGCCGGAGAGTCGCCCTGAACCCTTTTTTGGCGAACCCTCTCAGCCCGTTTCTCGACGTGGAAGTCGCCGGAAAAGTTGAAACGGACACCACCACCATGACGATCCATAACATCAACAAGGGAAAAGGGTACGCCATTTTTGTTTTGTCCCAAGGAAGAGGAGGGGACAAATTATAGGCTCATATATACCTGCGAGACGTGTGTAATTGGGTTCGTGTATTAGAGAGAAAAAAAGTAAAGTGAGAGAATTAGGAAACTTAATGGGACATAAATCAAGAAGATGAACTTTGTACTTTGTAGAACGAAACTAAATTATGTACTCTGTATCAACAAAAAAGAATGTTCATATTGCAGTAAAATCATTATCTGTGGGGATAAATATTAAATACCTGCAAAATTAAGCGCTAAATTTAATTATATCTATAGCGGAGTATATTTTAGCATATATACTCGGTTGCATGTTTAGTGAAATTTAACGTAAATTTAAAGAATGTGTGCTTTATTTCTTGTTCTCCAATATTAACCTTAGAGCACTAGTAATGGTCTTGAAGCCTCGGGGGCTTCAAATCGGGACTTCCAACACACACTCTCTCCAATATCAGCTTTAACTTACACTAAAATTTCACTGGAAATGGATTTGAAGTCCCTGGGCTTCAAACTGGGGCTTCAAACCTCTATTTTTTATATTTTTAAATATACATCTTCAAAAATTAAATTAATAATATTTTATCAATTAATTGAATTTAAATAAAAATAAATTATTAAATAAAAAAATCAATACAAAGTAAATTAACAAAATAAGATTTGAGTAATAACAACAAAAATATAAAAAGTTATATTACTTTATGAAGAAATTAATGATTATTCGAGCGACTAAAAATATCTTCATTCAAATCGGGGTTGTAGTAACATATTCCAAACTTAAATAATTCATTAAATAAAAAAATACAGTCAATAAAAAAAGTACGTTAAATTTAAAAAACAACAATAAAAAATTGCATTACTAAAGAAAATTTAAACAAAAAATATTACATTAAACAACAAAATATAGAGTAAAAAAATTATGTTTGTATATGTTTTATTTTTTTTTAAAGAGAAAGAATATAAAGAGTAAAAAAATATTTAGTCTTATGGCATTAATGTAATTTTTGTTGTTTTTTAATGGAGGGACCCCTACTATTTCTCTCATCTCTCTGTTAAACTTTTGACGCATAATGGATGAAGCCTGTATGGAGTCCCAAGGGGCGGTGTTTACTGCTCCTTTGGCGTTAAAAGCAGTAATAACGCCCTCGGGGTTACAACCAATTCCATTGCCCTTAAGTACGGGTTGACAAAAAAACCGAACTAACATGGTACTATGAAATATTTGCACTAAAACATAAGTCATTTTTCAATGTAAGACTTAAATTTTTTTATTCCCTAAATAATACTTAATAATGTCTAGATGGATGAATAATGTCCAGTGATGGTGAACATTTACTTGAACAATGACTAATGGATAATGATAAAAAGTGCTACATTGAGAAATAAAAACATATCATGTTATTTAGAGAAAGTCATTATGTTTTAGTGTTATTTCCGTAAATTCCTCATGTTACTCTAACGGACTGTAATGGTACCAAACTATTTATAGTGTTTTTAAACGAAATTGATTTTTGGGAGAAAGACCAAAGTAGAACTAAAACATTGAAAATATACCAAAATAGGACTTCCATGTTTTTATTCCCAAAATAGGACTTACATTACCAAACATGGTCATATACATTACCAAAAAAGTATAATTATTTGCACATGTACACTGCCACATTACCACAATGCAAAATCATATTACCACAGTGCAAAGTTCTATTCCGGGAAAAAAACATGAAAGTCCTATTTTGGTACTTTTCTCTATGTTTTAGTCCTATTTAGGATGATTTCTATTGATTTTTTTCTATCATGAATCGAAACTGAATCGAGATCAAACCGGACGAGACCATGATACAAATATTTAAAACCGACTATCACGAATATGATACCGTGTATAGAAATTTCAAAATACTTTTTGGCATTATATATTGACATGATTAGCATTGTTTATGCATTTAAACTCTCATTTTTGAAATAAAAATATGAAATTTCTATATTCATAACCTTTTTTTATATTTTTACTCATACCTTAGTCTTTGTTTTTCAAATAAATACGAGAACTAATAATATTTAAAAATTAATGTGGTTTGGAATATAAAAGGTTAGGTTGTCTCTCTTTCAAGGTTAACCTACAAACATAAAACCGGCCTATAACATTTGCAAAATTGAGTAGAGAGGCATTTCATTCCCAGAGGAATTGATTTCTGCAAGTCACGCAATAATCAAGCAAGTGAAATATACCAAACGTGCTGTGTGTTCCAAAAACTCATTCTGTTTTTTTTGGAACAAAGTAGTATAAACTAATTTAGGATGGACCTATTTGTACACCAAAATTTATACTTCGTTTTGTACCTCAAAGACATGCACTTACATTTTGTGCTAGCGTGATATTAGTGTGATAATTTATATTGGCAAAAAATATCAGTGTAATTTTTTTTAGTTGAACTAACATTTTCTATCCGTGCGAATCGTTAAAAGGTCGGTGTATCTATTTATGATACAATTTGGGGTACACTTTTAGTGTACCCGTAGCATGGTTGATTAATTAAAGAGAAGCAATAATGAATTCAAGAGGTGAACCAACCCCCTCTTGTGCTTTGTGGTGAATGAGAAGCTGGTGCTAATAGATGTGCGCTCTCAGTAGTAGAGCGCAAAATAAAACAAAGAAATATCTCCGCTACAAATAGCTAAGAGATTCCTACATTCTCCAAGGATATAGCTAAAATAGGACCTGTCTCGAGTGTCACAGTTCAATGCATCTGCCACCTCAGGATAACTTTCTGCCAACTGCTAGTCCTGGTCCAACCCAATACTTCCTTCATTCCCATAGCTTCTGCTTCCCTTGGACCATAGCTACCTGATGGTGTAAATTAACCATCCGGGCAAATTATTCTAGACTGGGTCTAGGATAATTTGCTAAGTTTGATACATTAAAAAACACAAAAAACAAGGAATGACCGGTAGGACTCTAGGTGGAAACACATGTAGTCCGATTGTTATTTAATATATAGATTGTACGGGCGAGATTACAATGCACACGTTTAGAGAGATAAAATTCAAATCTCCAACACTAAGGGTTTACATTAGTATTTAACTATTTATAGTAGGACTAGGGGACAAGACAAAGGGTGCCCACGTGGAACCACGTGCCTGGAGTTTTGTCCCGTAGTGTGTCTCATTCCCTTGTCGGCTTGTGATGATGGCAACTACCTTGGCGCGTAGTGCTTAGACGAGAATGTTGAAATATTCACCGCAATCTTTCATGGAATTCAGTCGCTACCGTCTAACCGTCCTTGGAGTTACTCGTGCCAACAGTTTTAAGTAGAGACAACTTACCCGGTAGGTTTACTGGACACGCGTCTGACTGGATAGAAGATAAGCAAATCAAGTCACGCTCCCTACCTGTAGTGTTATGAAACTCTACCGATCCCCCACATGGGCAGCTCAGTTGGTCAAGAACGTGAAATCTTGGACCGATGACTACTGATCGAGTCCCGCAAGCGGCAGTGTGGGAGCTATCCAAAAATCACAGAAAGGGTGAGAAGGCTCCTTGTGCGCGGTGGGCAGGGGTCTAGCATTTTTGGCCGACTGAGTCACCATGATTTACTTCCTCCACCATCCCACGGGTGGGTGGGCTATTCCACCTTTTGTACAAACTCTACCGATCAACATTTAGTCGAATCAGTCCTAAGGGGCTGTTTGGCAACTTCTGAATAGGTAAGTGCTGAACCAGTAAGAGGTCTGAACCATTAAGTGCTGAACCAGTAAGAGGTCTGAACCATTAATTGCTGAACCAGTAAGAGGTCTAAACCATTAAGAGCTAGTATATTGCTTAACTATTCAGAGGCAAATGTCTGATCAATTCAGATAAGAGGTCTTAAACATTCAGACTCTGTATAATACTTAATCATTCAGAGGCAAATCTCTTAACCATTCAGACATCTAAACTATTAAGAGGCTGAAACAAACAGTCTGAATTATTAAATGTTAAACCATTCAGACATCTAATCCATTCTATTAAGAGACTGAAACAAATAGTCCATCTCTCAAGAATAATCCCTCATCATTGGCGGTGAATTAATTTGATGTAGGGAATGTAAAGTAAGCCACATAATATTAGGCCAGTGACCAGTGCGCTCTCTCCGTCTCCGACACCTCCCGCCTCCGTCTTGACTGCGGCTCAGTGACCACTGCGGCCGCGCAGCGGTTCAGGCCTATCACTCAGGCAACAGCTCCGATTCCTCCTCTTGTTCTAGGTAAATACTCCGCATAATTTTAATCGTTTTAGACACTTCTGAGTTATGATTTTTTGATACGTGAGTCTGTAATTTTTGGGGTTGTGAGCTATGAATTTGTGATTAGGTTAGTTTTCACTATATGGATTAACCATAGTGCTTAATCTTTCATATCTGGTGCATCATACAACTGCCAGCAATGTTTTTCATTCCACCAAGATGGGGCAAATGACATTAGACACAATTACACAAACAAGCAAATCAATAAAATGGGAGTGGGGGAAGAAGAATAATTTACTGGTGTATGAAACATTTATCATGGAAATGAAGTTATTTAGGCTCCGTTTGGTACACGGAATTCAAACTATGGAATTGGAATTGGAGACAATAATTCCAATTCTGCTGTTTGGTAGTACAAAAATATGTGAATTTGGAATTGGTAGTGCCAAAAATGAATTGAAATTGGAGAATTCAATCCCATCCAAATCAATTCCATAGAATTTCAACTCCCTATTCAATTCCAATTCCGTCAATTCCGTGTACCAAACGGACCCTTAAAGATAATTAAAGTATTTAAATGTATAAATTTGGAAACCTATATAGACAGTGGTTCTCTGGCCTTATCTGTGAGGTTGGAAAGTTTAAATGTTTCAACATAGACATAATCAACCACAAATAAGAGAAACCGCCTAACTTTCTATCTCCACGAAATGGGTGTGGAGTGGCTATATAAGCTTGCCAGAAAATGATAGATAGAACTTCATCATAGAAGAAAACAAAAACAACAACAACCCAGTTGAATCCCACTCATCATAGAAGAAATAAGTCCCAAATGATTTAGAATTTCAAAGAGAGGGGCCTTGAACATATTTTATATACTGTTAGTTCCTTCATGGTCTGTTTAGATAGAGGGTTTTGGAAGGGTAATGAGGGGAATGCTTTGGAGGAATTAGTAAATATCTTGTTAATAGAATGTTTCTTAAGCAAAACAAAAAAAGGGTTATGAACTTATTTTGAATTATGATCACATATTTTTTTAATCCTTAAAATTTTATGAAATTTCATGTAGAGGTGAGGGATAACATCATAACTCTGATTCTATCAAAGCTTGAAAAGCAGAAGGGAATAGAAGTAAGGGTTCAGACATGATCAAAGCTTGTATTTCTCCTCCATTTTTACATCACATTCATCCTTTAACTTCTCCCAGGTTTGGTTCTAATCTTATTTTGATTATTTTGTCTTGGACTCATACTACATAAACAGTAGCTCCCAGTTAGGGACATTTAAGAATTCAGATTTATTGCTGAAAGAACGAAAATACTTCGCAGATTGACTGTTAAAATGTCTGCGCTTGGCTCAAGTGGTAATATTGGAAGAGCTGCTGAGTCTCTGGCACTGAAGCCACCTGCCCATCCCACATATGATTTGAAGGGTGTTATTCAACTTGCCCTTTCAGAAGATGCTGGGGATAGAGGTATCATGCCCACCTGACAAGAAAATTTTAAAAATTAATGAAAATTTTGATCGCTGTATATAATTAATGAAAGAAATTAAAGGACATTTTGATTAATGTTGATGATATATCAATCCTTTTCGTGGGAGGCCACATGTAAACGTGTGAAGCTCAATTTTTATTTTTCATCGAATGTGAATAGTTATCTCACAATGTAAATTTTTAGTATTCAAAATATGTGTTTCTGGTGTTATATATTATTTGATGGAAACAAAAATAACTTATGGAGTTTTAAAGTGTTCACTTTGTTGCTTTGGTCTTCCTCTTCCTGTTGCCCTGAAAAAAAAATTAAATTTGGTCATTGAAAATTGAAACCTAAGCTATGGATGTGGAATTAAGGCATTACTGATGGTGTATTTAGAATTTTAGATACATCTGTTATGATGACATACAGGAGATGTGACTTGTAAAGCAACTATTCCGACTGATATGGAAGCGGAAGCTCACTTTCTGGCAAAGGAAGATGGGATCATAGCAGGGATTGCACTTGCTGAAATGGTGTTCCGTGAAGTTGATCCTGCATTGCAGGTATGTACATTCTGGTCTTATCATTTTGAGTATGTTAAGAGCCCGTTTTTTGTGGCCCAAATTAGCTGAATTTTTCTGAATCTGCCAAAATTATAGTTGAAATAGCTCAATTATCTAAAATATTGTGCTACAACAACTAACCCACTATAATACCAACCCTGTTGGGTTTGGGGGGGGGGTGGGGGTTGTGGGTGGAGAGTGGGTCAAGATATGCAGAAATGTTTTTACCAAACTGACCCCAAATTTCCTTTTAAAAGGTTTGAAAAAGCAGCGAAGATATCATTTTTTAATAGAGTTTCAATAACAGGTGGTCTGGTCTAGAAAGGATGGTGATGAAGTAAATAAAGGTCTACAATTCGGCAAAGTACACGGTAACCTAAAATTTTGAGAAAAAACAAACTCTTTAAATTAAAATAACTGTGTATATTTCAACACTGAGAACACTTGATTCTCCTTGAGCTTATGCAGGAAAAGCTTATAGCATCATCGTTGCTGAACGGGTTGCACTCAATTTTATGCAGAGAATGAGTGGAATTGCTACACTCACTAAGGTGTGTTTAAGTTCATGTAAGTCACCATTCTTTGATTTTAGAACGGATTGATTCACTCTTTTTTAAAATTATTATCACTCTATCAAACCTCAAAATATAACACTTGTAATATTGAAAATTGTTTGGTATCATTGAGGTACAAATTACCAACATGAGATACCTATTCCTTATTGTTTTTGAACTGTATCCGTATGTTGGAGCTTGTGCAGTTTTTATATAGTCTGCAGTCCTTAAGGTTTTGCTTGTTTCTAGGACAATATTTTCTGGAAAATGTTTTCTACTTGAACCCCAAACTGCCAAAAAATGGGGTTGACATATCTATTTATTTTTGTTGTATTTGTAGGCAATGGCAGATGCTGCCCGCCCTGCCTATATCTTGGAGACAAGAAAAACTGCTCCTTGTTTGCGTTTAATTGATAAGTGGGCGGTACACATATCTTCTTTCACCTTTTATGTTATGCTTTGTCTATGATTTCTTTTGTGAATTTATATTTAGGTTTTCTTTTCCATCATCTATGGTGATAGGTATTAATTGGTGGTGGACAAAATCACAGAATGGGTTTGTTTGATATGGTGATGATAAAAGACAATCATATATCTGCAACGGGAGGCATTGGCGAAGCTTTAAAATCCGTGGACCAATATCTTCACCAAAATAACCTTCAAATGGGGGTTGAGGTATTCAATTCTCTATGTTTTTTTTTTCTTTCTTTGAGAAAGATCATGGGCAAAAATACCATTTATAATGGAAAGATCATGATAAAAATAATCACATAATGGAACCACTTGTATCTACCATCATATAAAGGGTGGAGTCCTCTTATCATTTAAGTTTAAACTTTAAAAGTTAGGACATTTGCTCTAACTCTTATATATTGTTGGGCTTGAACTTATTAAAAGTTGTAGTTTCCTACATTGAGAAATTACACAAGATTTTTGAGGATTTTCTCTCTTTAAACAGATTGAAACCAGAACACTTGAGGAAGTACACGAGGTGTTACAATACGCATCCAAAACAACAAAAACATCGTTGAGTAGATTAATGTTAGACAATATGGTTGTCCCACTTCCTAACGGGGGTGTTGATGTGTCGATGCTCAAGGAGGCTGTGGGTTTGATCAATGGGAGATTTGAGACTGAGGTATCTTCTTCATTATAAAAATTCTCCTCCACCTATAATGCCTTATAGGTTCGCGCAGTCAACAAATTAAAAGAATTTTTCCACTCCTGGAGTCCTGGTCTCATGTCTATTACTCCCTATGTCTCAATGTTAAAGTGTGATGATTTAAAGCAACTCATTCTAAACTTGTGCAACTCTCCAAATGGTGCTTCTCTTGCATTCTCATTTCTTATATGCCAGGCTTCTGGAAATGTGACGCTTGAGACGGTGCATCAGATTGGGCAAACTGGCGTCACTTACATATCCAGGTAAAAATGTCGAGCGAAAAACAGTCCAGAAGCTATTTGCTTTTACATAAATGCAGATATTTTAGATTTTTTATTCCGGTTGGAAAAAAAAAACGAGTTCTATTACTTCTATAACAACTGTTCCAAACCCTAACAGTGTCAAACATTTCTTTCAGTGGCGCGCTGACGCACTCCGTGAAGGCGCTCGACATCTCCTTGAAGATTGACACGGAGCTCGCCCTCAGAGTTGGAAGGCGAACGAAGCGAGCGTGATTCTGGGGACTCTCATTGCCCTTCAGCATTGGTACAATAAGGTGACAATAATAAAAGGAAACAACTGAAAATGTTGAAAAAATAATACAAATAAGTTTCTTTTTTTATTTTTATTTTGATAAACAAATTCAAATAAGAATTGATGACCCAGACAAATAGACAATGCAGCATGGAATGATAATTATGTCCGAGAGATATGCAACAAATGTAACAGCAATATTTCTATCTTTAATTGGCCCTATGCTGTTTGAAAACCCATACCTGTACCGTACCAAAAGTACCATACCGGAAAATAAAATTAGATTAGAGTAATACCCTAATACTGTACATACACTAATTCGGTTCTTGAAAACACTTCCGTCCTAAATTTTTGCACACCCTATAAAATATTTTCTCTATCGCTAAAATACTTCTAAAACAACTTTTACCCGCAATAAACTATATAATGGATGCATATTTTAGATATTTTAGGTGGAAGTAAAAGTATTTTATGGGGTGCGCAAAAATTTAGGGCGGAAGTGTTTTCAAGAACGGAGGGAGTACTCTCTTTGTCCCTTTTGAATGTTCTCAGTTTAATTTTCAATGTCAATTTGTTTAAAGGTTAACTACAAATTGCTTAAAAAATATATTGAGTTATGATATAAATTTAATATCGATAAGGTCATTTGTAAACATAGTTTTGAAGTATTTCTATGTAAAAATTATCTTTCTATGTAAAAATGATACCGAAATTAAGAGTGGTTGTTGAAAATAAAAGTCTACTTTTATTTCAAAAAAATGAGTAAAATGGACATACTAATACTAAAAACGAAAAAGAAATAAAAATTTGAGATTGAGACTTCAAAAAGTGTACTGTAAAATTGAAAATTAATTTTGGGAGAGAGTAAAATGCTCCACATTGTAAAATACCCACTATCCAATTATGGAGTTCTTTTTTCTCACCGAAAGTTTTTCTTCATTAAACTACTCAACTTATTGGACTATGACTGTGTTTTACAAATTTTACCAAAGATTTGTCGATGTCCAAAGTATTTTTACTAGGGACAAATTAAATATTCCTTCTCTTGCATTATTTTTGGAACATGAAATAGTGGTATAAAAAATAAAAAAATATAATATTATGTAGTTGATATTCACGTTAAAACATACTCTGTATTTAAGTAAGATAAAGTAAAAAAATATGAATCATACAAATATAACCAAATATATTATGCAACAAATATAGTGAGAGGAAGAAAAAGAAAAAAGTTGAAATGAAATAGTTGGATGGAATGAATCTTAAGGTAAGAATTGACTTTACAAATATGTCATCTTCCAATTGTGAGAGATTAATTTCCTTCACATCATTAAATATCCACTTTTTATTCGGAGCATCCAATTAAGAAACTACGATGAATTATTTAAAATTATAAGTGAAGGAATTTAATGATTGGTCATAAAATATTTCGACTAAACCATATTAAAAGATTGAATCCAAACGATGATAAGTTCAATTCAAGAGTTTTTATACCCGTTATTTTCTCCTCAATTTTTGATGTAGGATGCTTTAGTACTCGCCTCGAGTGGACAACCCGGTCATTTGAATCTAAAGGGTTCACACTTGTAAATGGATCCTTATTCCGTAAAATGAATATTTGAGCAGAAACATCTAAAGAATCCCGAATAGTTGGATATGAACTCGAGACAAACAATCGAGTTAAATAAGCCATAGGTCTGAAGTATATGTTCCATACGGACACCTGGGCTGAAGATTAGGATCGCTAAGAATGAACATCTAGAGAGAAACCTTGATTAATGATGTGGACCAAAACTTACTTTAGAAAAATTTAGAAAAATAGAGATTATTGAATTGGTCATATGACACATGAGCTGAATGACTTGTGAGTAATTATTTAGATTCTAATCAAATTATGCATTCAATTAGGGAAATAATTCATTTTCGATAAACATATTTTCGGGTCCTTAATTACTCCGTCATAATTAAATGAACTTTATTTCATGTCATATTATCATGTGCACGATTTGTTCATATAACAGATCCGTTCTAATGAATTAGAAGAATAAGCATGCAAATATTACACACGTCATTATGTTTTGTAGTACTTTGACAAAATGACAATAATATGGTATGTGTATTATTATTAACAAATCATACATGTCCAAAAAAAAGTAATTCATCCCGGCCCTACCACATAAACGTTGGATATTTGATTTGTTAAACAAGTTTAAAAGCTGGTAACTCAACTGCTTTAAGGAGAGAATGTTAAGTCTATTGGTCCTAGAATCGAATCCCGACATCGTTAGCAGTGTAAAGTTCTATTCTTTGTAATAGTTGCTTGTGTGCACCGAGCACGAGACAACTTCTCTAAGGATCTGATTGAGATTATACCATGATTTATCCTCCTCACAATCATGTCAAACTGAGGTGTAGGGGTGCCTGGGGTGGACATTCCACCTTTTTCCTTAAAAAAATTTAAAAGTACGGAGTTTCTATTAATAAGATTTTAACTAATAACTTGGTGGAGCAATCGTAATTAGTTGTCGTAACTATTTCACACTTAAGAACTTTAAATTTCCTTGTAGGAGACCTTGAATTCTAGTCAACGTGTAGGCATTTTACCTATAAAGTGAACATATTTTCACTTGGTTTCTTAGGTATCATTAATACTAACGCTCTCAATTTTTTTTTAGCCCAAGTTAGGTTTGACGAAACAAGTAGGGGCAAGCAGCGCTCCTACTAATTTGTAAGGCTATGCCGGATGTCAGAATTTCCTATGAAGGAGCCTAACTTGGCTTAAATGTTTTGGCTTAATATAAAAAGTTTACTCTTCAAAGTTTTGGCTTAAATGTGCAACTTAATTACTTAGTAAGAGGTGCAAATTAAAAGGGTGTAATGTTCAGATACGAACATTAAGGGTCCGCTTGGGAAGCTTAGGAGAAATGAGTTCTTATATCTTTTAAAGCAAACAACTTCATTTCTAATTTCCAAACCCATATCATTTCTTCCATACACCGTATTTAACACCCATATTATACCACATTTCCAAACCCATTAAAAGCATGTGTCGAAGGCTAATCCGTTGTGACGGAAGGGGTCCAGTGGATGCCTTGAAATTCATTTTCGATCGTACAGCGAATAGAATCTTTTGCAGACGACTTAAATACGCAACAAGTTATTATAAGCGGTAATATTACCTTGCTGTCACGATCCTCCGAGATTCAACCCTTTGTTACTTTGATTCGGGAAAAAAACCTCAAATGGGTCATAAATGCATTCCAAAAGTCCAAACATCCCAACATAAAACCATGAGTCATGGGATGGAGGTGATGGTGATGTATGACTGTATATGCACATGAACGATCAAAGGTGTGCCGAATATTTTAATGGTTAAGCTAAGAAGGAAAAGAAAAAGGAAGCAATAGTGAAGAAGAGGTTAGAGAGAGAGAGAGAAAGAACCCCCCCCAGCCCAGCGAGGTGGAGGAAGATGAAGATGAATGCTGTGCTTATTACGGAGATGCGAGCCAGAAACTTCTCCGTACTCTTCCTTTTCCTAATTTTCATTCTCATCGTCATCTAAATTCCCATACCCATTTTTTCCCTTCCCACGTAGTACCCATCGTTATCAACTGTTTAACCTTTACTGTTCTTCTGATTTTTTATTTCAATTTACTCTATTATTTGGTCCATCGGCGTACTACTGTTTGATCAGATTGATGAGGTTTTTGGAGATTCTGATCTGGATTCCAGTTTAGGGTTTGAGCTTTATGATCTCAGCTGGGTTTGTTGGGGCTTGATTCGATTCAGATATTCATATCTCCACTCTTCCTCTTCATAATCTTGTTGTTGTTGTTGTTGTATATACAGTCAGATCAGTCTGAACCTAATGGTTCTATAGTTGTTGTTGTTGTTGTTAATCAGTGTTTTTCTTGGGGGAGTGCTTTTGAGCTTTTGTTTTTGTTCTTGTTGTGTTTTGAATCTCCATTTTCAAAGGAAAAGAATTGTAGAGGATATAACTTCGAAGAGACCCACTGTTTTTATTGTGGGAATTTCGCTAGTCATATAGATTGTATATCGCCGGTCTATGGGAATACCCAATAGTTCGTTGCCGGATTTGATTGGGAAGGTTAAGTCTTGGATTTCTTGGGGAACTGGTGATCCAAACTATTTTACTGGATCACTTGAAATGGGTTCTAACAGTAAATCACGTGAGTGCAAGATCCATCCTTCTGGCTCTCCCAAACAGGGCCTAGAACCGCCATCACCTTGTTATAGTAGTGATGTATTTGATGTGTATTCCCCGGATGCTGCAAGGATTAGTTTTGCATCTTTTTCAAGCAACCTGTCTTCAGCGTCTGTTCGTTGCTCACCAAGCAGGTATGACCCCGCGGATCCTAGTAATTCAAAAAAACCCTGAAGGGCTTTTGCTAGTTTGGGGATTTTGGAGGGGATGATTTTTTTTGTTTCACTAATTTATAACTGTTTGTTAGTTTCTAGACTAGAAAATAGCCATATGATTAGCCGAATGACTTGAATCATGCATTCCTTTATAAAATTTCATCTTCATTTTTTTTCCAACCATCTAAATGTAAAAGTAAATAAAATAAATCACCCATCCCGTTCCATCCCCTCTGAACCCCCCCAAGAAAACAAGGGCTCAAAACATGCGTGCTTTGGTTTTTTTGAGCACCTAGTTTGTATCCCTTTCATACGAGATTTCACCACACACACGGAATACTGTGTCCTTAATCTTATTGGACTCTTTTCGTACTTCATTATATTCAGGCATATGCAATGGCTGTAATTTTGTTGGCGGTGATAAAATTGAACTTGAGTGACATAATGTTGTCTTTTAAGTCCCAGCCCATAAAATTCTCTCATTTTGAAATTAATGTTAATCATCATAAGCACCTTAATGCAACTATGTTGGGGTTAGTGGCATGAAATTAATGTGTGAATTAGTTGTCTTAAATTAGTTAACATTATAGATTACTTCAAAAAAGCATAATGACGAAGTTTTACCCATTCACCTTTTGCAACTACTCTGTAATATTAAGTAACTCCCTTTTTCATCTTTGTATTTTTGTTTTTGAAACTAGGAGCGATGATGAAGGGGAAGATGGCACAAATGAAATTTTATGGCCATCTGGTGACTGCCGCCACGACCACGATACTTCTTCTTCCGATATAGATTCAAGTAGTATTAGTTCTAGACATGGACCTCACAATATTAAGTCGGTTGGATCATGTCCTATTGATAGCCCCTCCTCTAGCATCTCTTTTACTTCTGATAGAGTTGGGCATTCTGTACAGAAAGAACAAATGGGGTCCTCGGGATCTCCCAAAGACATTTTATTTGACCAAGAAACCTCAAATAGCTCTGATAATAGTTTGCCTCTCTCTCAAAGCCAGTCAGAAAATGGAGTCATATGGTTTCCTCCTCCTCCCAATGGAGAAATCGATGAAACGGAACACAATTTCTTTACATATGACGATGATGATGATGAACAAATTGGAGAATCGTCTGGTGACATGTTTTTGTTGAAGGAGAAACAGAACGGAGGTCAAAAGGAGGCTATAAGAGATGTGGTTCAGGGCCACTTTAGGGCTCTTGTGTCACAGTTACTGCAAGCAGAAGGAATAATGGGAGGGAAACAAGGTAGCGGTGAGGAGTGGCTCGATGTAGTTACCACCGTAGCTTGGCAAGCTGCAAGCTTTGTGAAGCCAGATACTAGTAGGGGTGGTAGCATGGATCCTGGTAACTATGTAAAGGTTAAATGTGTAGCTTCTGGAAAGCCTTGTGACAGGTGAGACCCTTGTACACACACACACAAAAAAAAAACACACGCACACTTATATGCATGTGGGTTTTCAATGGGCACCACGAACCTATCCGTAGAGCGGCACCCATTGCAACACACACACACGTTTGCCTGTGTGATTATGTGTATATATGCACGTATCTATACATATCTATGTATGTGATACACAAATATCTGTACATATTTATGTATGTCAAATTGTAAATATGTGTGTGCATGTGTATATGTTGTTTTGTGTGTGCGCTCGCGCGCGTGTGTGTTTACACACACATGATGTGTGTATGTATATCAGTGTATGATGCTTGCCATGCATTCATTTTTTTTAAAGAGGTATAAGTTGAATTTTATTGTTTTGTTTATTGCAGCACATTTATCAAGGGGATAGTTTGTACAAAGAATATCAAACACAAGCGCATGACATCTCACTATGAAAATGTGCGGTTGCTTCTTTTAGGAGGGGCACTAGAGTACCAAAGAAATCCCAACCAACTGGCTTCTTTTGACAACTTACTTCAACAGGTTCTACCCAATTGCCTTGCTTGTCTAATTTTTTTTATTGATATAGAGTAATAATAGTAGCCTAGTAGGGACTACCGGACTAGGGAGAAGTTTATGAATGATTTTTATTATGCCTCTTATAGGAAAAAGATCACATGAAGACAATTGTTTCAAAAATTGAGGCACACCATCCAAATGTGGTCCTTGTGGAGAAAAGTGTGTCTTCATATGCCCAGGAGCTTCTACTGGCGAAAGAGATGTCTTTGGTGCTCAATGTTAAGAGGTCATTACTGGAGAGGATTGCTCGGTGCACTGGTGCTTATATAACTCCATCAATTGATAGCATAGCAACGGCAAGATTGGGACATTGTGAACTCTTTCGCGTTGAGAAAGTCTGTGAGGAGCATGAAAAGTCCAATGATCAATCTAACAAGAAATCTCTCAGAACCTTGATGTTTTTTGATGGCTGTATCAGGCGTTTAGGTTGCACGGTACTGCTCACCACTCTTTTGCAAGCTTTACACCCGCTATTTAAGTACCCATTTGGTACACTTATGAATCAGCATGTTATTTCATTAAACACAATCTTGTGCAAGTGTTTTAGCTGTATCGGTCTATGTTGAACAAAAGTAGCGTACAAGTTTTTTTAGGTTTCAAATGTTTGTGGTTGATACTTCTGCACAATTCCATCATTTCACTCACAAATTGTGCAACTTTAGCCACAATTTTAGTAGAACAGTCATTTAAGTCTTGCCAAACAAACTCTAAAATCTTAATGACTTTTTTTCAACTTATCCATTACTGCCTTATCTATTCTGATGTTTGCTTCAATCACGCTACATGATTTTCCTTCTTTTATGATTTAGCATCATAAAGATCCTTCTTTAGGTACAAGGGAAAGGAGAATAAATAGGTTATTGATTCCTTAAACGGATGACAAATCATAAATCACTTTTTTTGTCCCTTTGGCAGTTATACTCTTTACAAGATTCTAGTCATTAAACTATTAAAACTACACTTGTGTGTTATCAAACTCCTACAAATTGATTCAATTTAGTTGTTTCCATCCTCTATATGACTTGCGGTCTTGTGCCGTCTTTTGCCATTGTAAAATTTTCCACTTTTGGTCATCTGACTCTTAGGTGATCCTCACTTTTGGACTGTTTTGGTCATCCACTTTTTCCATGTTTGGTTTACAACTATGTATTCCTTGTAAACTTTGGTCATTCTGACCACTCATCCGCCAATTTCTGGTTAATTTTTGCCTGGTAAGTGATTTGGAAGGACCAATAGTGATGAGAAAACTAGTCATGCACAAGTGAGAGGGACAATAAATGTGTATATGACCGAATAGTCTTGAAATCAGAAGTGAAAATTTCTCTTATGGGAATTTTTTTTAACTATGTGGAATCAGTGAGAGAACTTAGGATTTTAATTTTCATTCGCAGGTTTTGCTTAAGGGATGTTGTCGTGAAAACCTAAAGAAAGTGAAGAAGGTTGTTCAATATGCAGTATTTGCTGCATATCATCTATCCTTGGAAACATCTTTCCTTACCGATGAGGGTGCTAGTCTCCCTAAAATGGCCCCGCAGAAATCTGCCGATGGCGAATCTTGCCATCTCTCCTTGGAGTTCGAAGATGGAATGAGCAATATTTTTCCTCGGAACATAGCATCATCTGCATCCACTGATGATCTATTGTATGCCCAGGAGGATACTGAAGTTTTGAAAAGTCCAACCATTGGAAGAGTTGATGGGATTGCAGATCCTATTGCTGATTGCTATTCAGCCGGGGAAAATCATCAAAGCATATTAGTGTCCTTCTCAAGCCGTTGTGTGCTGAATGATACTCTATGTGAACGCCCTCGTCTTCTACGCATACAGTTTTATGGTTTTTTTGATAAGCCTCTTGGCCGCTATCTTCAAGACGAGCTGTTTGGTCAGGTAAGTTCTATTAAAATCCTTTTTTCACGCAAGTTTAGGCTCCTTTTTATATAAGATTGGATCCTGGATGTCCAAGGTTTGAATTCATGTCCTTACAAACAATGCAAAGCAAAGGACAAAGCAAATGTATTAAATTTATTAATTTCTATTATATGGAGTATATAGATTGAAAAATGTCAGGGAAAGAAACCATGGAGGAAAATAGAAGGAAAGAAAATTTAATGGAAAATTAAAATTATGGATTCAAGTTCAAATGCATTTAATTTATTTATTTCTATTATATGGAGTATATAGATTGAAAAATCTATATACATACATCATGGCATTAAATTTATAGCACCATTGCCAATTAATTGCACTAGATTGATTAACACTATAAATTCATGGAAAACAGTGTAGGGTACTAGTGTCAACGTTTTACCACTTTTACCTTGAAAATTAAAATACGATTACCTTTTAAAAATAATGCATGTTTATTGTTTAGCTTTTGCGACAAAAAAGATCCAAACATACTCTTAAGTTACTTTGAAATTATACTTCAATTGCCAGGCATCTTGCCAGTCATGCAAGGAGCCAATGGAGGCCCATGTCATTTGTTACATTCACCAGCATGGGAACCTTACAATTAACATTAGGCGCATTCCATCGCCTAAGCTTCCTGGCGAACAAGACAAAAAGATATGGATGTGGCATCGGTGCCTCAAGTGTGCACAAGTAGAGGGGGTTGCGCCAGCAACTCGTAGGGTACTTATGTCTGATGCTGCTTGGGGCCTCTCATTTGGAAAGTTTTTGGAGCTTAGTTTTTCCAATCACGACACTGCCAACCGTGTGGCAAGTTGTGGCCATTCTCTACAAAGAGACTGCCTCCGTTATTATGGGTGTGTGTCTCTTGAGTGCTTATTAATAACTTCTGTTTTTTTCTGTTGTTACCTGTAATTGTAAGAATCCAAATCATCTTTCGGTGGATATTCGCGTTTGGTAAACCTTATGGTTATTGGTAATAATTGTTGAATGTGGGTATTTGATAATCAACTTCAAGGCAATATATTATTTCCCTAAATGAAATAAACGTAATTTACTAATCCATAATCTATGCCTTATTTACAATCTGATAAATTGTTATTTATTCCCCAAGTTATGCAACTTTAGCCATTCCACATTAGTCCCATTAACAACGGGGGGCTAGACAATCAGGTGAATTGTGTTAAACCAATCTATTTGTTCAGTTCGGTCTGGTTTATGATTGAATTTTCTTTTTGACAGATCAGGGAGTATGGTAGCAATTTTCCGCTATTCTCCAATTAATATTCTCTCAGTTTGTCTGCCTCCTCCAATTCTTGAATTTGGTAACAAAGCAGAGCAGGTTTGGACACAGAAAGAAGCTGCCGAGGTACTGCCACTACTGCATAATAATTAATGGAAGATCCTTATCTGAAAATTAAACTCTTTTTTTGTTTTTATATTAAATATCTCAACTCATTGACGTCTCATCATATTCTCTACGCAAGAGGGAATAACCTTTGAAGTATAATCATGATGGTTTTAGAATTTCATCTCATGATTCTTTATTATGAAGGTTGCAACATGAAGGACATCCAGATTGAAACATTGCCTTCGTGCTTTAATTAATTTTAAACAGACAAAAACAGTTACAGTACTATAAATTTCATGCTACTCCAGCTAGTTGGGATTAAGGAGCAGATAATGTTAAATATACAGAGTATATAATATCTTCCCTTCTTGCAGCTTTTGAGCAAAGCCAAGTCTTTGTATGCTGAGATAACAAGTTCTTTTCATGGGATTGAGGAGAAAAGTGAACCTTACGATAAGAGTGAACTGCATAGCTACATAATGGATTTGAAAGACCTCTTGATGAAAGAAAAGGATGATTGCAATGTGAGTTTTGGCCTAAGAAAAATGGTCATTCTTAAGCTGCTTTTTGTCCATTATTTGTATTTATTTTAAATGAATCAGTGAATAATTTACTGTAGTCTTTGTTTGGATGGAGGATTACGGAGGGGAGTGAAGAAAGTGGAGTTGTGTGTGTTTTGTTCTGGGGGGGGGGGAGGGGGAGGGGGTACAAGGTATGGTATAGAACAGAGTATTATAAGTAGTATTTATATTTATAATATTATTTTATTATTGTTATGTTATACACAATATTTTTCATACTATAGATGTGTGTGTCCCCCCTCAAGTTCCTCCCTTTGAATCAAGCAAAAACCTGCTTCTTGTTCATATTCTTCATAAGTTCTCATTGTACTGTTTTTTTCCTTTTTCCTTTATAGGATATACTGCAACTTAGTGATGAAGGGATTTCATATAAAGGGTGGGAAGCAAGGGACATACTTGAAATTAATCGCGTCAGGCATTCTCTCATAATTGCTTCCCGTGTTTGGGATCGTCGGCTTTATTCAATCCATTCTCTACTCAATAAGATCTCTGGCTCATCAACACCCGGTCTTTTCCCTTCCACTGACCATTGGGAAGAGTTCAGAAGTGACTTGAAATTCAAGCATGGCATCGTTCAACAAGTTCCTGATTGTCCTGACCACTGGGAAGAAGATTCTGTGCTGACCTGGGTTGAAGGTGAAAGAAGTCGAGAAGATTCCATGCTGACCTCACTTTCAGCAATCCTCTCTGATAAGATAGATTCTGCTTGGACCGGTATTGATCAATCTCCCCCGGAGCAAGATTTACCAGAAACAGCTCTTTCTGGTCAAATAACTCAATTCGAGCATTCTCCTGTTAGAAAGCTAAGGTCACCTGCAAGATTTCATTCCTTTGACTCGGCGATGAGGCTTCAGGACAGATTTAAGAAAGGGCTTCCACCTTCGTCATTGTACTTGACAGCACAAAGATCTTTTCACGCTTCTGGTGACTTCCGTAATATGATCAGAGACCCTTCTTCCACAGTTCAGAGGGCTTCTTGCTCTTCGCAAATATTATTACCCGGTGAGGCTCACATGTTAAACCTTTTACCAAGTTCACCAACTGCTTTTATCTCTCACAAATCCCTTCTTCCCGAAGGAGTGAGGTTGATGGTCCCACCACAGAAGGGACAGAATGGTGTTGTTATAGCTGTATACGAAGATGAGCCGGGTAGCATAATATCATATGCACTTTGTTCAAAGCAGTATAAGGACTGCAGTTTCAGTGACAAATATGCTAATAAGGAAAACCCTTCAGTTTCCAAGTTTTCAACTTGGCAGCCTTTTGCCCCTCTGGACTTGGACTACATCTATGGTTCAAAAGATCTCAAAAGTGCTCCTCATCTTAGGTTATCTTTCAGTGATGAATCTTCAAATGCTGTGAAGTTCTCTGTGATGTGTTACTTTGCTAGACAATTTGATGACCTTAGAAAGAAATGCTGTCCTAATGAAATGGACTTCATACGTTCTTTGAGCCGGTCTGTGAGATGGAGTGCTCAGGGAGGGAAGAGCAATGTTTATTTTGCAAAGTCGTTTGATGAACGCTTCATAATAAAACAGATTCAGAAGACAGAGTTAGATTCTTTCGAAGAGTTTGGTCCCGAGTACTTCAAATATTTGACACACTCTCTTAGCTCAGGAAGTCCTACTTGCCTTGCAAAAGTTCTTGGTATATTTCAGGTTTGTCTTTCTTTCCCTTTCCTTTTAATATACTTCAGTAGGTTAACACTTCATTTGCTTGGATAAATTTTGGGAAGAGAGAAGTCGGAGAGAATTTTATTTAGTTTGATTAAGGAGAAAATTGGGGAGGAAAGAGCGAAGGGAAAAGGACGGGAATAGGACTAAAACATAACAATGAGAACAAAATAGGACCTTCATATTTTTATCTCCAAAATAGGACCTATGATGCCAATACTGGCAATGTATACTACCAAAAAACGCTGTGGAATACCAATGTATAGTGCCAAAATTGCGTACATTGTCAAAGTGCACTAGTCATATTGTGGAGATAAAAACATAGAAATCCTATTTTGGGGATAAAACCTATGTTTTGGTCCTAGCAGGATAGATATCTTAAGAGAAAAAGTGTGGGGTCTACTTAAAATTAAAGTTTCTCCACGAATGGAGATAATTTAAAATGTTGAGGGCAAACTTGTCAACAACATTTTCTCTCCTTCCCTCTCTATCCAACGAAACAAGTGGAAAGAAAACTTCAGGCCATTTTCTTACAGGAGAAAACCTTTTCATTTTTCTATAAAAGTGGAAAACAGAAAGCGTCTCGTTTTTCTCTCTCATATATTTCTCCTTTACTAATTTCAATCCAAAGCCCTCATTGTATACTCTCATTTTCTACCCATTTTCTCTTACCTTCTTTCTTTCCCACTTCAATCTCCACCCACTTTCACTCTTGTGGGATCCAACTAGGTTGTTGATTTTGAGGAAATTTAATTTCAGTTTTTTTCCCCTTTCATTTTAGGTCTCTGTGAAGTACTTGAAAGGAGGGAAGGATACAAAAATGGATTTGATTGTCATGGAGAATCTATTTTATGGAAGAAATATTTGTAGGGTTTATGATCTCAAGGGCTCTGTACGATCCCGTTATAATTCAGATACAAGTACCAACAAAGTCCTGTTAGATTTGAATCTTTTACAGACATTGCAGACTAATCCTATATTTCTTGGAAGCAAGGCTAAAAAATGCTTGGAGAGGGCTGTTTGGAATGATACTTCGTTTTTAGCGGTAAGCCACTTGAGCTTTTCAATCTCTATGTATTAATACCTTCGTTTATTTAATATGTCTGCCTATTAAATAAAGAAACTTATTTAATAGGTATAATTACGACTATGCATTCATTGCAATGCCCTATCGGAAACAATCAATCATTTTTTAAACAGAGCCTGTTAGCTTTACGTTGTTGATAGTGAAACTAAATGATAGTAGTTCCAAAATTTGCTTCAAGATCCATAATTCAAAATCATTGCATTTCTTGTTACAAATGAGGATGTCTTAGAGTCCCACCCCAAAATATTAACACTATGTTTGGTTTAAGGAATTTGAAAGGGAAAAGAAAAGAAATTAAGATGAAAACCGTTTTTCTTCTTTGGTTAGAGAGGAAAAGGAAAGAGAAGTGGATCGAAAAGAAAATAAAAAGGTAAAATATACTAAGAGGAGGGAAAACTAAATTCCTTCCATTTTGGTGAGGAAAATGAGAGAAACTCATTTTCTTTTCTTTTCCTTCCTAATTGCTTGAACCAAACATAGTGTAAGTAGAAAATGACAAGTGAAAAAGATTATTTGTTGAACAGGCTAATCAATTTGATTAAATCTTTTAGTGTGGTTTATTCGAGTATAAAAATATTCATGGGTCTTCATCCACGAGTTTGTGTTTTTTGGTTGAGTTGCATCCTTTATTGACCTAAAATCACGAGTTCAGATCTCATTGCCATTCACTTTACAAAAAAAAATAAATTCCTCGATCTTCAAATACAAGCTTGAGATTTTAGTCGAGTTGTTTCTTTGACGGGGTTTAACCCAATGTATCTTGTGACCCATAGGCCATATCCCAATCCCTATGACATTTGATGAATGTTGTTGCCTTATTATTTCCCAGTCTGTTGATGTGATGGACTACTCTCTGTTGGTCGGGGTGGACGAAGAGCGTAAAGAGCTGGTGTTGGGGATCATAGATTTCATGAGACAGTACACTTGGGACAAGCACTTGGAGACTTGGGTGAAGGCTTCGGGCATACTTGGTGGGCCCAAGAACGCATCTCCCACCGTCGTCTCTCCAAAACAGTACAAGAAAAGATTCAGAAAGGCAATGACGGCATATTTTCTCACCGTCCCCGAACAATGGTCGTCCTCTTGACAGGTCATCTCTATTTGGTCTTATGTCATCAATCTTGAGGCCACCTTGTTTGTAAAATAGGGGCCAAAATATTTGTGTGCCCTTTGTACATTGTTAAAGATTCATGCTTGAAAACAAGCCCCCCTCCTTTAAATGCTTTTGTTTTGGAGGGTCTTTTAAAAGTATTTTAGGGTTGTGTGGATACATGCAACTACTACCACGGTGATTGTAGATGGGGGGAATGCCCCAGTCAAATTGGCACACATTTTCTGTTTATAATTTCTTTTTGCCAGCTCAAATATGTTACGGAGCACCTCTCAGCTTATTATATACTCCCTCTGTCTCAATTTAAATTGCTTGTTTCAGCTCACGATGTTTTATTGAATTTTAAATTATTGATATTACATTTATATCAAAACTCAATGTAAATTTTGTTGCATACCAATATCAATATTTACTAACATTTATTTAGATTAGTCAAATAAGAAGGCTAAATTCTGATAGGAGTATAACTTATTTGAAAAATTGGATGGAATTAATACACACACACACACACAACACACACACACACACACACACACACACACACNTTTGTGAATAGTAAATATGTAACTTTATAAAGAAGGGAGTATTATAGAGTAGTTAATTTATCTTACTTCTTCCGTCTCAATTTAAATTGTTTGTTTAAATTTAGGATGTCTATTTAAAAATTGGAGCAGAATTAAAAAATAAATCTACATACTAAAAAAATTAAATCAAAAGCTTTATAAAGTATGAATTGACATGATTTTATTATTTTATCAAATGAATAAAAAAATAGAGAAAAATGAAAAAAATCTAACTATATCAATAATTACAGACAGCTTAATATGGGATGAATGAAGTATGTTTTTGGGATGTATTTAAGTGGACAATAGAAAATGCAAAAGGGTATTGTTGACAAATTTCATTTCCTATTGATTAGTTGAGATTATACTTTCATTTATTTGATAGGAGTTTATCTTCCTATACATTGTAGCATAATGGCTTGAGTGGTAGTATGACCATTTCTTAGGATTCATAGAAAGTTCATTCATATTCGAGTTCTAGCGGAACTTATATCATTAAGTTGAGAATATTATAAACATATACTCCTTTTTTAATAGAATTAGTAGCATTCAAAAAAAGAAAGAATAGTGTCCTACCCAAGTTATGTTCACACCTGACCATGACCGATCAATCACACCTCCTTCCCACTTGGTTAAAAATAAATGCTACTCGGTACATGTGACTAACTTTGCGAGTATTAACTCTTTGTCTCATTTTAAATAGTGTGTTGTTATTTAACATATGCGAATAAAATTATATTTAAATTAATTTATACTCCCTCCGTCCCAGAGTATTCGTCCAGTATTGACTTTTGGAACTGTTCATCTAAGCACTTTGACTCATCAAATTCTCTCAATGTGTAAGTCTAAATATAGTCATGTGTGATCTTGTTTGATTTGTCTTAGCATATAGATTATTAATACTCCGTATATAATTTCTATAATTTTTTAATATACAAATTACAGGATAAAATGGATTAAAGAATTGCATTGGATGGAGTGTAAAAATGAAAGTGGACAAATACTCTATGACGGAGATAGTATAAAATTGATATAAAAATAAAAAGCAAAATCTATACATTTTAAAATTTACACCCTTAAATATTCAAAAGTTACAAAAAACTACTCCCTCCATCCCTGAGTGTTTGTCCACTTTCATTTTTGCACACTATCCAATGCACTTCTTTAATCCATTTTATCTTGTAATTTGTATATTAAAAAATTATAAAAATTATATATTAATAATCTATATGTTAAGACGAATCAAACAAGATCATACATGACTATTTTTAGGCTTACACATTGAGAGAATTTGATGAGTCAAAGTGCTTAGATGAACAGTTTCAAAAGTCAAAAGTGGACAAACACTCAGGGACGGACCAAGTATTATTTATTTGTGTATTTTGATTGATTATTTAATAGAATAAAACATGTTTATCACCTCTTATTTTATACCCCCTCAATCTTACAAAACCTTTCTTCTTTTGATTTTTAAAGGATTTAATGGGAGTATATTTTGGTGTTAACTTTTTACAAATGTCCTTGATCTGATGGATAAAAGTTCGGTGTGTTGAATAGATTAATAGTAAAAAAGTGTGATGTGGTATGTGGGTTAAGAATTAATAAAAATAAAAGTGACTTTTAATATAAATGAAAAAGGTGTTTTGGGACCGATGAAAAAAGAAAGGGAAAAGTTTTGTGGGACGGATGGAGTAAAACTTTTGACATAGTTCCTATATATGTAAATTTTATTTTTAATTTTTATACCAATTTTTAAATAAAATGATTTTAGAAAACTTGAAGTTTCGCTTCGTTGTACGTAAGGTGTAAAACATTTTGCTTTAGAAGGAGTATATAAAAAAATCTTCCGAACAAGAGATGTCATAACTATATTATTTTATCATTTGAGTTACAAAAGAAAATAAAGAAAATGAATAAAATTTAACTTTGTGAATAGTAAATATACAATTTAAATTGAGACAAGGGAGCAAATGCTAGGAGTTTGAGTAAACATACAATTTAAGTGGAGCGGTTCATTTATTTTAATTAGAATTTAGAGTCTCATTCGGAAGACAGGTGTAGTGGATTATAGAGAGTTAGAAATTGGATCCTGGTAACCTGAATCTAGATTAAATATGCTACGGCTACAAGCTAAAATAAGATTTTAGATAGAATTTGATAGTTAAAATTTGATACAAAAGTGTGGGGTTTTAAGACTAGAGTCTATATAATAAAAAATAAAAACTCTAATATAAACTTGTTTGATTTAGCTATTTGTAGATGTTTAATAAAATGTGGCGTAAAACTAGATGTTGCCTTTTTTTTATAATGAAAATTCCATTTTCGCCTTTATTTATTAAATTATTACCCTATGCTACTGTTGTTTAACATTTTAATGTCTGGTTGTATAATCTTGATTTTGTCTACAAAAAAAAAAGTTGAATAAGAAAATGAATCTGTGATTTTCATACATACTCAACATACACATCATAAAATTAATATATGCATATTTACGAGACACATAATACATAGAGTAATTATTAGATATACAAAAAAAAGTAAAAGCATCCAAATGTACAATATAATTTATGATAAGTTTTCTTGTTCTCTCTCACTCGTCCCTACACAAAATATTAAGCTAAACAAAGGCAGGGAGGGAATCACTATCCTTCTCTTTCTCTCTTCCCTTCACCAAAGCATGTCCCAATTTGGGATCACAATCATATTTTCTAAAAGTCGAGATGCATTTGGTCTTAAATAGAGAATTGGGTTGAATTGAAATTGACCATATCAGAACGGACCAGATTGAGCTGTCTCTTATAATGGGGAAGCTTAAGCTACATGTTGAATCTCTCCGAAGCCTACCCGTTTCTGCAAATAAACAATATACATTATGATTATTATTTCAAGACATATGCAATGCTCTGTATTATTTTATACTTTAGAAATTTAAAACAAATAAAAGTATTTGATATCCAATTCAAAGGGCATCAGGCCTAAAAGAAAGGACTCAAAAATTCAAGATCATAGCCTCATTGTAAAGGTTTTGTTGATCGAGGTTGGTGTTAGAAATATCGAATCGGTATGTGGATTCTCTCAAAGGCGTGTTGTCACTTTCAGATTGAAATAATTCAGCGGTTCACACAAATTTTTAATCGGATACAACTTAAAGAATTGAAGAAGTATATAGTATTATGTGATTTTTCGAACCAATATCTTTCGACCAAATCTTGCAAAGTTCTTTTATTTTTTTTGGACAAAATGTACAATTTTTATTCAACAAATATAGTAACCACTTACAGTCCAGAAATCAAGCTACTTTAGATTGTATAACGAAAAACTTTTAAACAAAATGTACAATTTTTATTCAACAAATATAGTAACCACTTACAGTCCAGAAATCAACCACTTAAAGTTCTTTTAGAGCCCACGAAGAAGAGGGACTATTGTATGTGTCTCTTTCTAAAATTTGTGTCTATTCACGCAAAAAGGGAGAGGATGTTTTATTTCTTTTCTCATGTATCCAAATCCAAAAATAGAAATTCAAACGAATTTTTAACGCAATATTTCAACCCCAGCCAGGGGCTTTGCCCCTTGGACCCCGCAAGGGCTAGAGCTCCTTGAACCTTGCTCTCGACAACGTTGCCCCTTGGAAACCCGTTAACGTATTTTAAGGGCAAAATAAGACTTTTATCATAACAAACTCATTGAAGTGTGCATTCCGCACTACCAGACTTCTTTGATTATTATTATAATAAGATTGGTCAAATAATCATTCTAATTACATTAGAATAAACAATGGTTGGCAGAACTAGTCTAGTAGCAGGACGAAAGATTTGGCCTGCATTGTTGTGGGCGCAAGGTCAGCCTCGTTTGGGTTGCCTGGTTGGCAAAAAGTATCTACAAGAACTATGGTTAGGGCCTGTTTGGTAATAATTCCGATGTTTAAGTTAGTATTTTGAAAATGTTATCTAGTGTGAGTATTTAGTTTTAACACTTAAAATTCATTTGCATCATTAAAAACAAATTTCATAACGTTAACACTAATTGAAATCGGTATTCTTAAACAAGGTCTTAGTCACACCAACTTATCCATTTAAACTGACCGCATGACTTAGTCACAAGGTTGTTCTCCCCGGTCTATGAGATGTTGATTCTGTATTGATCCAAGTCATAATCATTTAAGTATTTTCTACAAATAATTATGGAATCCAATAATATATGGAGTAATTATATTGTGACTCCTAAATAAGAGGTCGGATGTTCAAACTCCAACTCAGCATTCTCTAATCTCTATTTAAAGTTGCTCTCTTTCTCTCTTACAACTGGTTTCAGAATCTATCACTAACGTAATTAATCTTACACTTTCTATAAATTTTAAAAAAATTAAATTGGATAACATTTTTGGGAGGCAGGCTGAAATCCACTCCATTCGTCCTTAAGTAGATTATACACTGTTTTTAAATTAAGATAACTTTAATTTATTTATGTCTTTTCACTAATTATTTATCAGAGTTGAATATTCTTCTTATTTTGTAAAGGTTTTTGAAAAATAATTATTTTCCAATAATTGTTATGTGTGGATACAAGTGTGTTCGGCCCTCCTCACCAGTGTCATTGGGAGTATGTTAAATATATTTTGTCCATATTTAATATTATTTGTATATAGTAGTTACAATACCTGTATGGTAACATTAACTCCGTTTCCTAACATAACTAGGAAACTCCTACTATATAAACACTTGTATCCACACATAATCATTATTGGAAAATAATTATTCTTCAGTTTTTAAGTAATTTTTATGCAAGTTGTACTTTTTATTTTTATAACAAAGTTTAAATGATATTAATTTTTTCGAATGCGGCTTCCATACTAGGGAGTATTAACTAATCACAAGTTGTAACAAAATTAGTCAAAGACAAAGAAAAGTCAAATCATACCTCACCGGATTTTGGACCTTTCATTAATAAACCCGAATGCGAAGCCGGATTTCTAAGTAGACCCGAATCGTCTGACCCGACTACTCTCCCATTTTGCTCCACGCAAAACCGCATGATTTTCTCAACGGCCTCGCTGTCGCGATCGCCTTGCGTAACCAACTTTTCCAGCTCCGCCTTGGGGATCCGCAGCTTCAGCCGCACGCCGCCGTCCTCCGTCTGCTGACGCGCCGCCGCCGACGACTTCGCGGACGTCATATCCGACGCCGATCTGGTGCGAGCCAGCATCAAGCTCTCGAGCCGATCCTTGGCGCTCATTTGGATCCCGGACCGGACGCGCCTCGGAAATCTCTCCGCCGCCGGTAGCTGCGGCGGCGGCTCCACCAGGAAGTAGAGACGTTCGGGTTGCAGCTGTTGATCCGGCCTTAACGGCTTGGCTCGGATCCCCTGCTCCTTAACCGACTCCGAATCGAGCAAAATGAGGCCGGAATATTCTTTCACCACCTCGCCGGCGTTGACCGGAGTGTTGAATTGCATTGTCTGACCGTCGATTTTCATCACCTTCGCCGGCTTGGGTGACTTTATTATAGTATTTCTTAAACAATTTCCCATCTCTTAGAATTAAATTCTCTCTCTAGAATTACATATTCCAATTGGTATTTAAATAGTATGGGGTTCGTTAGGCGCCATTTTTTCCCAATTTTGACTTTTGCAACTTGTTAAACTTCAACTACGACTAGAACTTAAAATCTTAAATGACTCTTAATTATTCATTCTTTATACAAATGTTTTGTAATACTCTATGAAATTTTAAGACTCCACATTTGAAATTTTATGTCAAAATAAATTTAGAGAGTTATTACAAAGTATGATATTTCCTTGACCTCTCAAAAAGAAATTTCAATTTTCTTTTTCATTTGTCCTAAAAAATTATTTTTATCTGTATTTTAAATACTCCGTGAATTTTTATTATTCACTTGTAATTATTCAAAATTTTTGTCAATATTTTCTAACATGCTTTTCTTGTTTTCGACGAAATCAAAAATTCATACTTGAAGAGGGTAAAACTCTTATGAGATTAAGATCTAATGTCATAATATGTCATTGAATTCATTTGAGACTCATACGGTGCTCCACTCATTGGTTCCTATCATCATTAAATCTTTCAAACCCCGCTTAACCATCCCATGCACCTATTCTCCAGTCTTGCCCCTGTTATTTAATTTTATCTCTTTATGTGACCTATTCTTCGATGGATTCAGGGGGTCTAAGAAGTGTTAATATTGGTAAAAATTACTTTAGGATCGATCGAAGTATCATAAGGGCGTCAAATGAACCCCGTGTTCTAATATAAAGAAACTTCATTATAAGAATCGGGAAATTTTAAAGAAAAAAAATACTCCCTCCGTCCCACAAAAAAGTTCTCATTTTGAATAATATTTAGTCAAATATTTACACGCTTTGACTACAAATTGTGAGAAAGGTATATTGAATTATAAAGTAAATTTAATATAATTGGATTCATCCTAGGTCTAGTTTTGATATTTCAAATTTTTTTAGCATTTCTTTATTTAGATTATATTTAATTTATGGTCAAAGCATGTAACTCTTTGACAAAAAATACATCAAAATGGGAACTTTTTTGTGGGAGGGAGTACAAAACAGAAGTAAAACATATGGAGAGAATGAGAGATTCAAAACAAAACATTTATGCTCTTGCCTCTTATCTTCAAAATAGGACTTGTAATAGCAATAATACCAACAAGCATAAAGAAATGTCAATATATAATATCAAAATGTGACAGTTCAATGGTCTTATCCTAGATATAAAAATAGGTCATTCTTTTTTAAAAATGGGTCATGTTTTGCTCGTATTTTAGATATTTTGTTAAATTGTAATGTGTTATTTTCATTTTGTTCATTATTTATAATTTATGAAAAGTTAAAACACCTTGGTTAACTCCTATCTCCTTGTCCCTCTTGTACCACACTTCTGCCCCCTTCCCCACTTAGACCGTTGGGAGTTGGCAGCAAAATTAGCTGATCGAAGGCTAAGTACAGGACAAGAAGGTTAAAGATTAGAAACTACTCCTTTCGTCTTAGAGTAATCGCTCTGTTTGACTTTTTCGAGTTAATTAAACTAGACAAATTTTAATTGTCAATTACTCTCAATTTGTATTGCATATTAATACAATAAAATAAACTTTTGAAAGTTCAAAAGAAGTCGAATCTATTAAAATTACTAATATACATTATAATTTTTACTTAATTAAGGCTCAAAGTTTATCCAGTTTGATTCAAAAAAACACTCTAGGACGGAGGTAGTATTAATTTTAATAATAAAGCACAATAAGGATTACTCCGTATAACTTAAGACAAATGTCATAAAATGACATGAAAATCTAGTGTCAATATTAGCTTGGGGGGACAAATTATGGCATGTGAAAGCTATAATTAGTTCTACTCCTATGTGGCCACATAATTAATGTTGTAGACTTAGTGTCTCCTTCGCCCTTTTTAAAATGGAGTAAAAGAGAGAGAGAGAGAGACTTTCAACTTTGAACGCACCGCAGTGCTGCGTGTTAGGTTGGGCGTCACAAAATGTACACAAAGAAAATGTCTTCTTATTTTTTTAAGGGATTTCTCCCTTCCATATTTCTCAATAATAAAGAAAAAGTATTCCACACTAATTATAAAGTTTCATATGCAACACTAGTTGACACTAGCTCGAGTTGAAACTACATTACCACTAGAATTTTGGGTTACTATAGTATTCCGTTTGTAAAATTGATGATATTATCTCCTACACGCCTTCCCAAAATTCCACATCCCCCAAATTTAGCTCCTTTGGATGCGATCAACCCATGACATTTATTTGGAGATTGAAAAAAACTAACTACTTTTGTAATAGAGGTGTTGGATACGTTGCAGTCCTCTTGATATTCGTTCACTTTGAGTATTAATGAATGACACAAGCTTCAATTGACGCACTTACGATGTTCTACTCACAAAATTAATGATTCTTGTTCCACTTACCCCCTCCTAAACAATCCTTAGTCCTTCCTGTCGCCCCCTCCCTCATGATCCCATCCATATGCGGTAAGGGCAATAAGAGTCATTAATTTTGTGAGTAGAGCATCGTAAACACTCCAATTAAAGCTTGTGTCATTCATTAATACTCAAAGTAAGTATCAATGAGACTGCAACATATCCAACATCTCTATTACAAAATACGGAGTAGTTAATTTTTTCAATTTTCAAATAAATATCATGGGTGGACTCATACTATACATGCAATTCTCTAGCGAGGCTAGCCCATCTATCCTTATGTAAAGCAAGCCCAACACCAGTTAAACATGAGGCCCAAGTGCCTATAGTGTTAAACTACTTAGGGGCTGTTTGGCAACTTCTGAATCGGTAAGTGCTGAACCAGCAAGAAGTCTGAACCATTAAGAGCTAGTATATTGCTTAACTATTCAGAGGCAAATGTCTGATCAATTCAGATAAGAGGTCTTAACCATTCAGACTCTGTATAATACTTAACCATTCAGAGGCAAATCTCTTAACCATTCAGACATCTGAACCATTAAGAGGCTGAAACAAACAGTCTGAACCATTAAGTGCTGAACCATTCAGACATCTGAACCATTAAGAGGCTGAAACAAACAGCCCCTTATATTAGTCAATTAATTTCTGGACTAATGATTTTGTATTTCATTTATTTCTATTCTTTTTCATACATTACCTGTTCTAAGATTCATCAATCTTTGGAGCAATTAGATTAATAATGAGAACAAAAGAAAGCATAAAGAGAATTTTGGCTTACAATGTTACCGTTATGGTAAATTTCATTAGAACTGCTAACTTCACACATATTCTTAGCTACAAAGACAAAGTTGACTAATAATATACAAAAAATTACTTAGAGTAGGTTCATAGACTCCCTTCGGAGTAGGCTCATGAACTCCGTTTATGGAAAATATTTATTTAGAATTTATCAGTTTGAAAAAATACTTAATTATAAGAAAATACCAAAATATATTTCATTTGACTGATATTTAATGGATATTTTTGACAGAAAATTATTTATAAAATATATTTCAATTATAAAGTACTACGTTGATAATTATTGTTTATTGAACACTAATTTAAGAAAATATCTTATTAAAATGGACCGTTTTGAGAATTCACCCTATACATTATGGAAGACAAATTTTACAGCCGACAGTGCTTGGCATTGTTGCCGCATTTTATGGCGGTGACTCGCTATTGATTACTCCGTTTTGATTATGGCAAAACAATTGAGGATTTTTGTCCAAAGCTACGAAATTTGCGGGGACAGAAGAAAATTACACTAGGTAACTAGATCTGGTATATCGGTCGGTCAGGTCAGGTTTAAATTCAATCACTTCAGATTAAGGTTACTTTAGAGTCGGATCAATTCGAATTCGGGTTGAGAATTATATTTCATGATCCATAAAAATTTACTGAACAAACTTCAGACCTCAATATTTTATTCTCAAATTTAGAGTTACAATATTAATAATGTCAATATATAATTTAAAAATATGAAGTGTTAATATATAATATCACATTGTCATAATACAAATTTTTATTTTGAAGATAAAAATATGACTCCTATTTGAAGATAAGAACTACGAGTATGTTTTACTTTTATATATTTTGAATGACTTTTTAAGATCATTTGAAATTGAAATGACTACCAATGTTATATTAAGAAGTACTCCGTATAAAACTAGTCCATTTGATCACCTTATGGTGCTCCATTCGACTCTCAAGTAAATTGTGCTCCGCTATTAATCTACTAGATTTTTTTCTTTATTACTCCCTTCGTCAAAAAATAATGTTCTCATTGTGCGTTATGATGTTTAATTAGAGTTATTTTCAAATTATTTTATATAAAAAATTGTATGAAATTAAAAAATAAAATTATTACATTATAGTGAATTGTCTTGTTAGTGAAATGATTTTGGAGTCCTAAAATTCGCAGTGAAATATCGTATTATAAAAAATTTGAAGGACACCAAAATTTCAAAAGAAATACTCTGTATAACAGTAAAATGATTTTAGTGTTATACTAGTGTTATACCGACTTATACGGAGTACCTACGGTGAAATGATTTTGGTGTCCTAAAATTCGTATGTTTCAGTAAAATTGAAATTATTTTACATTATAGTGAAATGTAGAATTATTTTTAAAAAATTGAGTAAAGTTAAAATTATTCTCGACAATTTTTACTTTTATGTCTTGTTATTTTAAGATAAACAAAAAAGATTTGGGAATTTATGTAAATAGCACTAAAACATAATGACTTTCCCTAAATAGCATCACATGTGTTTTTTCTTAATCTAGCACTTTTAGTCATTTTCATTATTCATTATTCAAGTAAATATTAGTCATCACTAGGCACTATAAACATTATGAACTACTACTTAGAAAATAAAATAATTTAAATGCTATTTAAGAAAATTAGTGTTTAGTGCAAATATTACAAAAGTTTTTGAGATAAGAGAATTTACTATGCATCGGGCTGGGGAATATTTAAAAAGTAAAATTTACACTAAATAGGACTAAAACATAATGACTTTTCTAATGTAGGACTTAAATTTTTTTATTCCCTAAATAGGACTTAATAATGACCTAGTGGAAAGAATAATGTCCAGTAATGATGGACATTTAGTTAAATAATGACTACTTGATAATGACCAAAAGTCCTACATTGGGAAATAAAAACATATGATCCTATATTGGGAAAGTCATTAAATTTCTTATTTAAAAATGGAACACTTGTCTCGCGAATCTTTTCTTTCATATACTCCGTAAATAATTTCAATTCACTTTGACCCCTTTTACATTCCAATTTATGGTTTAAATTTGATCGAACAAATGTATTTTTGATCCTTAGAAAAATATTTCTATTATCTTTGCAGCTAGCGGCGGCGGCGGTCAGATATGGAAAGTCTGTTCTCCGGCGTCCTCTACTGGCTGGTGGACCACCCGGCCATCAGCCATTACGAGTGGAAACAAGGGCAGACATTCGGATCGTCGCCCGCATTTGTGGCGGCCGCCGTCACCGCTTACCTCCTCACCGCCCTCTTCCTCCGCCGCTCCGGCGACCTCCGGCCGCTCTCCTCCGCCGTCCTCCGCCGCATCACCGCCGCCCACAACGCCTTCCTCTGCCTCCTCTCCCTCGCGATGGCCACGGGCTGCTCCCTCGCCGTCCTCCGCCAGGTGCCCGCCGGGGACTGGTCGTGGGTCGTCTGCTTCCCGGCGGGCAGGACTCCGCCGCGCGGGCCCACTTTCTTCTGGGCCCACGTGGCGTACTTCTCAAAGATCTTGGAGTTTGCAGACACACTCCTGATCCTGCTCAGCGGGCCCCGCGGGGCCCGCCGCCTGACATTCCTGCACATGTACCACCACTCAGTGGTGGTGGTAACGTCCTACCTCGGCCTGGCAACGTCCCAGACGATGTTGCCGGTGGGGGTGGTGACGAACGCCGCCGTGCACGTGGTGATGTACGCGTACTACCTGCTGAGCGGTCTCGGGCACCGCCCGCCGTGGAAGCGGGCGGTGACCGAGTGCCAGATTGCACAGTTCGTGTTCGCGTTCGTGGTGTCCGGGTTGATGCTGTATTATCACTTTACCGGGTCGGGTTGCTCCGGAATATGGTCTTGGTGCTTCAATGCGGTCTTTGTTGCCTCACTTCTCGCATTGTTCCTTAATTTTCACAATGCCAATTACCATCCCAAGAACAAAGAGCCTTGATTTTATGACAATTCTTAGATGTGCAATTTAGTCTCTTTTTCTTTAGTTTCTCCATTCTCTCACAAGATCATGTCATGTGTATTGTCCAAGCAACTAATTACTTCCTATGTAAAAGATTGTCACCGTTTGATTTTTTTAGTTAAATTGTGACAGTTTTATCACGAATTATATATAGTTTAAAATAATTAAATATTATTAAAACTTTGATAATTCAAAACTATATTTAAAAATAAACTCAATACATTATAACTAATTTTTTTTTAATTTGTAGTCAAAGGCGCCAGAGTGTGACCAAAAAAGTCAAACTGTGGCATTCTTTTAGGGGCGGAAAGAGTATTGAAGAGAATTTTACCTATAAAGTGCTTAAACATAGCTATTCCATATTTTCCTAATTTAGTACCATATATTTTAATTTTTACAATGTAATATCATTATTATTCAATTTTTACTGGACATTATTCGAGTAAATCTCTACTGCCACTAGACATTATTTCTGTCACTAGACATTGTTCAAAAACTATTTAGAGAATAAAAAGTTTTAGTACTACATTGGGAAAAGAGATATGTTTTAGTATTACCTCCGTCCCTGAATATTTGTTATTGTATATTAATTTGATAAAAAATATTTTGAAAATATTTCATGTAAATTACCCAATTTCATAACCTTTGATTAAAATAACTTTAACACTGAACATTAAAATCGTATTTACCATAATAGGGAGTTCAAAGATGAAGTTTTGGAGTCCTCATTACCCCCCACTTAAAAGTTGAAAAAATTGCATAGCGAATCTATGTAGTATCCATATAGTATATAGACTCAAGAAATTAGTCAAATTACCTTATGGATGGGTGATAATTTGAATTCACATTTACTGCGTATATTACTGCGTATATTTCGGCCTTAATTTCACATTTACTTCTTATGGTCAAAGTTTATAAACTTTGATTATGTATATGGAATATATGTGTGTTTGTGTGCATACTCAATTTATGTATTAAAATTCATAAAATGAGCATGCAGTCATGGACATATGGCATATGTATCATAAAAAAAAATTTGAGAATAAAGGTGGACTCAAAATGAGAATATTGTCCAAGGGAAGGATGTCAATCTCAATAATCCTGGGATCAAATTCCGGCATTGATAGTGTGGAGTCCTATTATTTGTAATAGCTCTTTCTGTGTATCGGGCACGAGACAATTTCTCTAAAAATCAGATTAAGATTATGCAAAACATAAAAGGTCCCATGCTGCATTTGTTAAGAGTTGAATTCGGTCACAATTTTGAATTTTCTTCTATACGAGTATTTTATTAACCATTGAATTATGCCTCCAAGTCACCCTCAATTTATTTTTACTTCGCGACGTTCTTATTTTTCAATTGAATGGAAGAGGTGTCCTCAAAAAAGGCCTAAGCGGGTCGGTGGGTGAGGTAATTAGTTAACGGTCCAATTTCCACGACATAAAATTAGTTAACGGTCCAATTTCAATGTCGTGGAATAACATTAGCCTTAATTGAGGTATTTGCGGTGCCGAATTCATAAAATAAAATGTAAAACATTGTGAGACTGGGACAGAGAGAGTACCTTACAAGACCCATCGGCTGGTACAAATCTGGTACAAACGTATTACACAATATAATGTTTACCAGCACACTACTTTATGAATTTCTTCAACAAAGACACATTGAACATCCAAGAATTGTCTGTGCCCATCTGGGCTACCTTTGTGGGGTAAAAACATTTCACATTTCAAAATTACATGAATTGGAAGTATTGAAAACATAGGTACATAGAGAGATGAAGCTTGTGAACCTTAACATTCATTACAAGAGGTTCCAAAACATGTGACAATTAAATTTCAAAAAAATACCCACACACAAAGAATTCGAAGAGAAAAAGATTAAAAAAAAAAAACAAGTTGCACTATGGTGATTAAACTTACAAGAATTACCTCATCAGTTACATAAACGCATTGTCATCTCGCCATAATAGAAACCGGCTTTCGCAATGAGTTTTGAACCAAAGACTTCACACCCCGGGACGAAAAAGACGAAGAAGTGAGCACAATTATATATATAGATAGATGTATAGATACACGCGAAGCGACGAGAATGCCCTTTATGGTCTCTCATGCTTCTATTGTTACACCCTAAATGGAGATTGATTCAAGTATTAGCATTAAGAGAAGAGAAGAGGAGAAAGGGTAAAAGGTTCTTTACTGTGGCGCTTTGCGCAGGTGTTCCAACAACGATGCAGCCTTCCTCTTAGCCCTCTCTGTCCCATTCTTGGAGAGCTCAGCTAGAGGTATGAGTGCGCCGAGCCTACTAAGAGACGAAAGGTTCTCAGGGTCTCTCTTGCATAGGGAGAGCAAAATGGCGGCGGCGTTTTCCTTGTTGCGTGGAAGGCCAACCCTCAAGAGATCGATCAAAATGGGGATAGTGTTAGTGCTCGCTAAAACCGACTTGGCGTCGTGGTGGCTGACGAGGACAGAGAGAATGGTTAGTGCTTCGTCGACCATACTGCCGCTAGGGTCGGTCAGCATTCCCAAGAGGGCGGGAATGATGCCCGACCTCACTGCCCGGCCCTTGTTTCCTTGGTAAATGCACAGGTTGAACAGTGCTGTCGCGGCGTCTTTCTTCCCTCGGGCAGTCCCGCCCTGGAGGAGTTCAACTAGGGCAGGGATCGCCCCAGATGCGCCGATTATTATCTTGTTCTCGTCCCCGAGCGAGAGACTGAATATCGTTGCCGCGGCATTTTCCCTTGCTTCAGTGGTACCTAAAAAATGCATTGCATATTAATTCAATGAAATAATATGCAATTTGTGTTTAATAGAATATCAAAGTTTGTCCAGGTTGACTCGAAAAAACGGGATGAGCACTATGAACATAAGTACTACGTAGTATATGTAAAGGCCTGAGCGGAGGTCTATGAGGTACCTGCCCTTAGAACTTGAACAATGGAAGGAACAGCCCCGGCCAGCATGATCAGTGACTTATTGTTGTCATATATGGAGAGGTTAAGGATTGAAGTCACTGCATTTTCTTGAACCTCTCCGTCTTCGGCAGTCAACAGGTTGACCAAGACCGGGATAGCTCCTGCCTCGGCGATCAAAATTCGGTTTTCTGTGCTCCGTTTGGACAGGGACCGGATTTCAGACACTGCTGCCCTCCGTTCTTCGAGCGGCCTGCTCGAGAGCTTCCGGGTGAGTGCTTCAATGGCAGAAACGGCCCTGTTGGCCTCGTGGAGTGATCCGTCACCCTTCTTTGCCCTTCGGTTGATGAGGGTTGTGGGCTGCTGGATGTTGTGTTTTCCACACCATTGGCTTATGAGGCTCCGTAAGACGTAGTTAGGCGTGAGGGTAAGATGGTCAAGTTTTTGCCGGGTTTTCGGGCAGGTTGTGTTTCCACAGTCTATCCATTTCTGTATGTATGATCTCTCATAAGTCTGCATGATGAAAGGAAGAAGATGCAAGACCATCTTAGAAATGCTACTTCTTTGTTTCTGGTTGAAACTTGAAGGGAAGAATTTGCCATGAAAAGATGGGAAATGTCTTCTTTAAGGTGTTTGGTTGAAAGTTTGGAAAATGAAAAAAAACTAACTTTTGTTGTCATAACATCATAAAATGTGTTGAGTTTCGATCTAAGAAGTAGATGAATGGGGGATGATGTCTTCCGGTGAAAAAACAAAAATCATTTCTCCAAACAAGGATTAATCTTCATTGACTTCGAAAATCATTTTCCTTCGGCTCCTACTTTTCAAAACAACCAAACAACTGAAAATGGGAAAATAAATTTTGGAAGTCATTTTCCCCTTTCCAAAAGAAACCATTTATGGAAATCAAACCTCTTATCCCTCAATCGGTTTCAATATTTTGATATGGTTTGCCCCAAGTATCTTATAACCCAATCGAGTAACCCATTATGGGATCTTAAATTTTATCCACAGCCATAAAAGAAGAAAGTAGACAATTTTATTCACCTGCCCAGTTGCCACAATAACAGGGTCCCTCATGAGCTCCAAGGAAATGGGGCAAAGAAAATCATCGGGAACCGTAGCAGTTTTCTCCTTCTTGTTCTCTTCTACACTGCCTTCATCACTCAACTTGTCTTCTTCTCCTACACAACCGGAAATCCCCGGGACACATTCGTTGGGTTCCACGGATGACGACTTTGTCACACTATTGGCCAGAGGGACCAAAACACCACCCGACTTCAATCTAACCTCGGGATCAATATTTCCAGTGTTTTGTATGTGCAAACTCCCGATTGTCCGGTTGCTTGGCCAAAGCAGATCCAATTCTTTATCCAACGGCTCTGATAGCGTACGTGCTATTGTGATTGAATTCATTGGCCCACCGTATCTTTCCGTGGCTCTTCTCAACTGTGATCTAAGCAAGTGAATCTGTAGGGAAGAGAAAATTTTGGGTTTGTCAGGCCTTGAATAGAACTAGATAATGGATTATATTCAATCTTTTAGTGTAGATTAGCCCAAGCATGTTATGACTAAATCCTCTTGAAATTCTATTATAAAATTGGATAGCCATATCCAAACAATCCTTAATAATAAACTACTACAATGTTAACTAACCTGTTCTGTTACTTCCTCAGATATGTCCAGATGATCATAAGGTAAGTTCTCAAGGGATTTCTCCAGTTTCCAAGTCACACATTGGAATTGAAAGTGGATTTTCTTTATCACCCCATCCTTAAATCACAAGAAATAGCACATTTTGATGAGAAAATTTGGCCCAATGGAAAGAAAACTATAGTAAGCAATGTTGTACTCCGTAATGAAAAAAAATACGCTGCAACTTAATTGGGGTTAGACTGTGTAAAACTGTGAGATTCCAACCCAAAACCAATGGAACTCATTTTCTTATATATTTTGTTTTTGTCTTTGTTAGCTCGAGGGTTCGACGTGTGACTTTATATCCCCAACATCTCCTCAAGTACAATTTGGTTATTTTTTACTCGGGTTGTCACTTGTTGGATGTTCGATTTGAGACTCTATGCCCTCAACAGTCTCAATCTGAGTGCAAATGAGCAGAAGTATATTTAACAATCTTATATTTGAAAAAAAAAGTCATGAAACAGTATGCAAAGTTAATTAAAATTGATTCACCATAAGTCAACCAGTCACTAGAATGCAGCTAAAACGGTTTCACCACACACACATATGAAGAAGATGGTCTTAGGCCAAAGTTAATGATGGCCCCCAAAGTTAACTTGGATTGATTAAATGAAACAATATATTCAAAGCCAATTTCATAAACATATTTATTAAATTAGCTCCTCATTAAAATCGCCTACTCGTTGCCCTAAATTCACCCAGATTCGCCATAAAAATTAGAAACAGAGTTCTTAATGATCATCAAAATGTGGGTGCAAAATCAAAATCACCTACTGGAAATTTTAAGTTAAGAACCATTAAAAAAAATCAGAAATGTAACTATGTGAGCTTATTCATACTCACAGAAGAGATCTTGGAATCAATGTCGTTAGCTGAGCAGAGAACTCTTTTGGCAGCTTCCAGAGCTATAGAGAGATCAGAAAAACAGCAACTGGAGGAAGACGAAGATGAAGAAGATGAAGTTATGAGCGAATTGGAGTCGAAATCTCTGATCTCTTCGAGCAGATGAGCAAGGAGCGAGACTCTGCGAGCTAGGTCGGTGCAGTCTTTTTTGAAGGCGCCGGAGAAGCCGGAGGCAGAGATCCGCACTACGTCTTGAAGTGTCCGCAGAGCAGCCTCGACGGATTCTCCGCCGTCGGCCGCGGCGGTGTCTCCGGTGGACATTCTCGGCGGCGGTAGGTGGCGCTGTGGACTCTCTCGGATCCGTATTTACAACCACAACTTCGTGACTGAGGAGCTCAGCTCAGCATGAGGTGGAATATAGAGTTCCTAAACTTTCTGGTTTTAGCTGTGCAATTTAAAAAAAATAAAAATAAAATAAAAAACAACTATACTTGATTGAAAACTTGAAATATTTTTTCATAGTATAACATTCTCTTTTAAATGGAGAGAATACTTGGTAAATAAGAGCCAGTTATAACTTTGGAAATGTTTTCTTGTACTAGTGTTTATTAGCTTATTACTAATAAATAGTGTAGTTTTAACTCATAAATTGTTTATAAACCAGATATATTCTTTTTTGAAAGTAAAATGACCAAAATGATATGTAAGTCATTTAGAAATATTCATAAATAATCTACTCGAAACGAAAAAACTTGTGTAAAAATAAGCAAATAATACCACCTTATTTTTTTATTTTATCTGTCTTATAAACAATTTATAAGTCAGCTTATAAACATAGAGAAACATGTCATGATCTTATTTATGAGTAAAAAATTACTTATAAGTACAGAGAAACATTTTCTTTATACCACCAATTGCGGACTCGCTATAGTACAAACTACAAAGGATATAATGCAAGAAATCAAGCATTATTTAAAATGATTGGGCGTGCTCGATTAAAGTCGGACTTCAGTGGGGGTTTACCGAGGGGGGTGGGTTAGGTGAGACACGAACCGTCAATTTTTCGAACTGAACTCCGTAGGGACCCGAATTGAAGCCCTCATCATAATAAGACATTGGAGTTTAATGTCACATGAACCCTTGTATTATTACTCCCTCCGTCCTAAAACTTTCTTCCCATAGCACTATTCCAACTTCACAGGAATTTATATTTATTTGTGTTTTTTCATGGCCTATATGATAAAATAAAATATTCTTGTCACCACTTGTTTTGTTGAACTTTTGATGTAGTTTTTAAATATGTATGTTTATTTTTTATTTCTATACCAATATTTAAATAAAATAAATTGAAAAAACTTGAGATTTTTCTTCGTTTTGCGAACCGGGAAGAAAGATATAGGACGGAGGGAGTATTTTTTAGATAAAATTACTTGTCCCCCAATGATTGTTTTCCAAAATGTATCTTAAAAATCTAGACTTACAATTTGTGTCAATACAATGTGATATTGATAGTTTACAATGACACAAAATATCAGTATAAAATTTTACAATCACATTGATATTTTGTGTCAATGTAAGTCATCAAAATATAAATATAAACTTTTGAGATACATTTTGAGATATAATCTTTGAGATACACATAACATGATTGGTTGTTTTTTTAGGCGAGAGCTATACTTGAAGTGCTACTCACTCTCTATTATGGGAGGTCAGAGGTTCGATTTCTAGTGAAGAAAAAACTTTACGTGCTTAATAAGTTAAGATTGTATAAATAGATTCTACATTATAATAGAGTTATGACTTGTTCTTTTATAATCATAAGGTCTACATGTGAAATGCGAATCTTCTCTCACACTTTTAATGAGACTTGCAAATAGATCTTTTCTTTTTTAAAAAGGGCACAATTCTTTTATCATTTCAGGACATTAAGGTCCATAATATATATATATATATATATATATATATATATATATATATATATATAAAATCTTGGGATCATTATTTAGAATTATTAATGTTAAAAAAAGTTTGAAGACAACTAGACAAGTATAAGGATTACGGAGTATTTTTCCTAATATAAAAGGAAAAGGTCTGCGTACACACACCCTCCCCAGATCCTACTGATGTGGGATTCAACTGGGTTGTTGTTGTTGTTAAAAGGACAAACACAATTTGGGGTGAAATATGATTGCGAAATTGACGGAAACGAGTGAAGAAACTTGAAATGTTGAAAAAGAGAAGATGAAACAGTTGGCATTTAGCTAAGATAAAGTTGTAAAGAAAACTTTTTGAAAAAAGTGTGTTTATTTTAATTTCTTTAATTAAACTTGTCTCATTTGGTATGTCAAAATAATATTTTTTCCTTTTAAAATAATGTTAATTAATTATTAAATTTATCTTGTAGTATAAATTTTAAAATTATTGTTTTATCCAATTAATATAACATGTAATATTCATTTAGTTATATGTCAAAAGTCGTCGATCTTGATTGATCGCAAAAAATCAAAACTAGACTAATATTTTGACAAGATTAAGCATTAAGATATTCAATTCATATATTACCACATTAAATACAAGTATCTTAAAAGCCTTTTTTAGTAGAAATGCTTGATTTACAAACACAATGGTCACAAACTTCACAATTTACTACTTGGTCCGTCCCTGAGTGTTTGTCCACTTTTGACTTTTGGAACTGTCCATCTAAGCACTTTGACTCATCAAATTCTCTCAATGTGTAAGCCTAAAAATAGTCATGTGTGATCTTGTTTGATTCGTCTTAACATATAGATTATTAATATATAATTTTTATAATTTTTTAATATACAAATTACAAGATAAAATGGATTAAAGAAGTGCATTGGATGATGTGCAAAAATGAAAGTAGACAAACACTCAGGGACGGAGGGAGTATTTGTTAACTTTAAGAAAAAAAAATTAAGTAGTTTAAAATAATTTTAAAATAAGAATTTAAACTATAAATAGTAAGTTTGTGAAATTTTTGACCATTCTGTTTGTAAACCAAACATTGCTCTTTTTTTTAGAGTAATGTTATACTTACAAACAACTTAGACACAAATTACACAAACTTGCTATTTGTGCACTTTCTCAAATGACTAAAATGATTTGAAATCATTTAAAAATAAAAATTAAAATACACAAGTAGTAAGTTTATGGAATTTGTCTCCAAGTTCTTTTTTTGAAGACTGTCTCCAAGTTCTTTGTGACTCTAGCATTACTCCTTTTTTTTATTTCAAATTCATGTAATTTATTTGCTCAATAACAAAAAAAATGACAAGACTCATCTCCGATAGCTTCTCAGGCTCCGCCAGAGGGTTACTGCGTAAAGGTAAATTAGACTGTGATCGCGGTTTGGTGGTAAAGAGCGGAGCATGTGTTATATAATTAGCATAGTCGTCTCTCGCGCAATTACCAAGAATCAAAATTTTGTTTTACCCCATTGGTATCTCCTACTTTTGCCAATTGCACAACACCCACTGACATTTGTTCAATAACATACCTGCTACACATTGGATAGAATGGATACTACTATCTCTGTCTAGTGTATTTGTTCAATTTATCTTCTTAAAATCGAATTGGATAAATTTTAAACTTTAATCACTCTCAATTTGTATTTACTCGATATAATAAAACAAACTTTTGAAAGTTATCAACAAGATAAATTTAATAAAATCATTTTTTATAACAATACATTTTATAGATTTTATTTAATTGAAGTTTGAATATATCCAGATTAATTTAAAAAAGTGAACTTTGCACTAAATAATATTAAAACATACTACCTCCGTCCCACTGTCTTTGTCCACATTTGACTTTTAGAACTGTTCATCTAAGCACTTTGACTCATCAAATTCTCTCAATGTGTAAGCCTAAAAATAGTCATGTGTGATCTTGTTTGATTCGTCTTAACATATAGATTATTAATATATAATTTCTATAATTTTTTAATATACAAATTACAAGATAAAATGGATTAAAGAAGTGCATTGGATGGTGTGCCAAAAGGTAAGTGGACAAAGACAGTGGGACGGAAGGAGTATGTCGTTTCCCAATATGGCACTTGAATTTTTTCCCGCTAAATAGTATTTGAATAATGTCTTGTGGCGAAATAATGTCTAGTGATGGTAGACATTTAGTTTGAACAATGTCTAGTGGCGGCAGATATTTATTTGAACAATGACCAATGACTAGTAGTACTACATTAAAAAATAAAAATATATAGTTTTATATTGGGAAAATCATTACATTTTAATATTATTTACGTAAATCTCTCACATTTGAAAAACTTAAATTGGACAAATACGTTAGAAGGACAAAATATATACAACTAACATGTAGAGCACTATTGACTCAACCATTCCCATCACCATATATCAAAAGAAAGTATCATCACTATGCGTGCACTCTATCTAAAGAAAATATTCTATTCTTGATTGCTCCGTTCACTCTTTTTAACTGTTCATTTTTCCCCCAAATCTATTATTTGAGCAAAATTATCTCTTACTGGGGTCAAATATATTCTCTCCCTCCATCTAAGATCTTCCCATTGCGTGTTACGGAGCTTGACCGACTTTATTTTCAATTCGATTTATTTGAATATAGGGGTAAAATTTTAATGTAAAATTTATATAGTAATAAACTACATGAAAAGTTCTACAAAACTAGAGATGACAACACTATATTATTTTGTAAATTAAGTAGTAAAAATAAGCAAACAAAGTGAATTAAGTTTGACCATGTGAATAGTGTCCGGGAAGATCTATGGTGGACAAAGAGAGTACTCCGGTAGTAATGAAAAATTATAAAAAAAATAATAGAATAAAGTATATTTCGATACATATAATTTGATATAATTTATATATTTTAATTTATTGTATATCCTTATATATAGTTACTCAAATATTTAGTGCGAATGGAGAGTAATAAATATGAAATAGACAACTATAACATTAAATGTATGAATAAGAGAAAAAGATAGATTTAAATATTTAATCACTCTCCCAAATTAGATTACAATTTCTCGAGATAAAATCTCACATTTTTAAAATTAATTTATTTAAAATTGGTATAAGAGTAGTTAATAAAATTTACAAATTAAAAAAACTATGTTGAAAGTTCTACAAAATAAGTGATGACAAGAATATTTTATTTTATCAAATAATTAATGAAAATACATAAACAAACAAAAGTTATCTAGATGTAGGCTAAAAAAATATTGTAATCAATTTCAAAACGGATGGAGTACAAAAATATATAACGAGTTAAAATACGGAGTACAGAAATATAAAACGTTTTGGGAACGGAGAGCGACACATATTTGAAGAATCCGTGTAACATAGACTTCCCCTTATCCTCTCTAGCCATTCTCTTTTGCCACATAGAAAAGAACCAAACTTTGTGAAGAACGTGGCGCCGACGTTTGGCCAGCGGTTTATAGCTGGGAATGGGATGTTTTTAATGTAACTTTTGGATGACTCCATTAGTCCATTTGGTGCATCTCTCCCAAACCAATGACCATCCAAACAACTCATTTCTCATTTTCCCCCCTAATTTCCTATTACCCCGAGTATGATTTTATTGTCAAAATGAAATATAGGGTGTAAATAAACATAGCCATAAGCTATGTTTATTTACTCCATTTTAGATATATCACAAGAATTATACTCCATAATACTCCCTCCGTCCCAATTTAAAATTGCCTGTTTTGATTTTTGGGCATATTTAAGAAAAATAAAAAATAGAATTGATTTTTCGAAATTGACATTACTTTTTAAGAGGGGTGATGATGAATGCGAATATAAAGTGAAGAAGAGTGACTTATTTTAGGGGTAGTTTAGGTATTTTATTTTTAAAAGTTTACGAAAACAACTAACATGCAACTTATTTTGGGACGAAGAAAAAAGACAAACAAACAATTTAAAATAGGACAGAGGGAGTAGTTAGTTAAGAGTGAATGGCGAGAACAAGTGAGAAACATAAAAACATCATCTACTCGTAACCTCGTTGAAAAAAGATTTTTATAGTTCAATTTACATTTCTGAAGCCAAAATCCATAAGTTAAAGCAAATTAGAAACTCAAGTTTATCCTCAAAAACCCTCTAAGATATTTGCATATTTTACTTTTACCCCCCAAGGAATTAGAGTAAAAAGGGATCAAAAAGTGCATCACAAAACTAACATATTAGCCTCTTCTTTTTTTCACAAAAACAAAGAGAGTGCTCCATAAAAGAGCCCTCTTTTTTAAAGACCATTTCTCCATTCCCACATTGTTGATAACAAAACAATTCACAATGCACCATTAAGACATCTAATTTAAAGTCTTTACACAGATCCCCCAAAAGGGTAGTTAATAGTAATTACTAATAACATTAACCTCACATGATTGAGCAGCTGCTTGAGTTCTCATCACTGACCATGGTTGAAGCAGAATGATCATGAGTGGGGTAGAGGTGGTGGTTGGGGTCCACATAGGTGGGGTGTGGTTGACTTTGACCATAGTTATTGTAGTAGTAGTAGTAGTGGTGAGGGTGGTAGCCAGTGGATGGAGGGATGAAAGGGGACCTGTTGTACATCATCATTGATGAAGGGTGATGATACCCACCAGCGTGTCCTGGGAAATGACCATTTTGCCCTTGTGCCATTGGGTTCTGCTGGTATGGGACCTGGTAGTGGTGATTCTGGTGGTTTGCTTGAGCTGCCATGAGTGCAGCAAGATGTTGGTGGTGATTTCCATTGTTTCCCCCACCATTGTTGGCATGGAACCGTGCAAGATTCATCATGGCATTTATGTCATTTCCATTGCCCACCATCTTCCCTCCTTCAGCAAGACTCATCCTCAAAGCAGCCATTGTTTTCTCGTCAATCCCTCCTGGATTATGGCCCATGTTCTGCTTTTTAGTGACCAGATTCCCACCATTGTCAAGAGCAGCAAGACTCTTCTTTGCATTGTCAAGCTGAGCTCTTTGTTGCTGAAACAAAGCAATCTGTTGGGCAGCCTGTTGCCTGAGAAGGTTAATCTCTTCTTCCCCATGCTCTTCTCCTACTTCATGATTCCCATCATACAGCATCTCATCCAGACCTGCCATGAATGGGAGCTTGGGGTTCTGCTGCTGCTGGTTCTTGAGAGCTTCAAGATGCTTCATTAGATTCTGCTGCTGTTGATGCTTTTGGGCCTTGTTGTTGTTGTTCTGGTTGGGAGTGGGGTTGTTGGGCTGACTTGGATTGTTGTTGGCCTTTTGCTTCTGGTTTTGGTTGGGCTTTTGGTTGGACCATAGCTCAGCATGCTTACCAGAGCTCACCAGTTTCTTGATCAGTTTAGCTGCTTCTACACTCCCACACACTGTCACTTTCTGCAGCTCATTGTCTATGCTCACTTGGTAAACTCCTGGTTTTTTTACACAAAATGAGTAACAGACATTGCAATTATAGCATCATCCCATAAACAACCATATTGGTACTCCATTCAACATCTTGGTTCCTAACTCCCCCCACCCACATACCCCCTAGTCCCTCGTGGGAGACAATCTATTGATAAATTATTTGATAGGGAGTAATTTGTTTCCCACGAGGGATTAGGGTAAGGACGGACGAGTGGAGTTTGTGGGGCCCACTTTGGTCAAATGGAGCACCGTAGAGATCTCAAATGGAGCTGTGTCATATTAGGACACCGGCCCTTGCTTCAAAAGATCAGTACTCTATTGATTCATGTAGGCATTTAATTATATTCTTCAAGTGATTATTTGCCACAAAGGCCAATGAAAGGTTAAGGTTTTATGGCATATTTTTGGTATTATTACCCAGAACACCAACTTCTTGAAAGTCTGATAAAAAGAATCAATTTTTTTAATTCAAAAGATCAGTCAAAACAGTCATTAACACTGATTTAAATTACGGAGTATTTTTTTTTTTTGAAATACATAAAACACATGCATCTCAAAAGACCAACTCATATGAATTACCAATGAAACCTAACATTAAAGCCTTTGACCACTTAGCATGCTTATATACTGTAGCATTCAAGAATTCAGAGAAGTAGGGCTGCAAAGCACTAGAGACAAGTCAAACTTCAAGTAAAGAGAAAGTGGAGGGCAAATTGGTCCATGGGAATTGGGGACAACTATGTAGAAAGACATAAACAAACAAAATGAACTTAAGCACAAAGAAAAGTGATTTGGGACCTTCAATTCTCTGTAGAATCTTCTTCACTTTCTGCTTACACCCATCACAGTGAATGTTCACTCTCAGCACACATGTCTGCATAAAAAATTGAAAACAAAATTTTAAAAAAAATTAAAAAGTTCTTCTTTTATTATTTTAAAGAACACATCTTTATTTTAAAGAAAGACAAAATATAATGCTAACTCAAGAAAACAAATACAAAAAAAGGTAAGGCTTTTTGAAGACACAACCTGGATCTTGAGTAGCTTAAAGTCTTCATCTTTGGTCATTTTCCTGAGCTCTGTTAGGAGTAAATTCAAAGATCACTGCTTCAAAAGGGGGAGAGAAGGGGGGATTTTAATAAAATTTTCAAATTCCAATTCCAAATCAAACAAACACTACACCAAACATAGAATGCAAAGCAAAAGAAGACTTCATCTGATTTTATAGGATGGTGGGGCCACACAACGTTTTGATTTCAACGTCTCAAGACAGCAAAGATTCCATCTTTCATTCAAAAAAAATTGGGGTTTTTGCTAGAAAGAAACAAGAAAGCACGTGGGGGTGGGGGGGGGGGGGGGAGGGTTCAAAATTGCCAATGCCTGAAAGGCAGTGCAAGTTTGAATAAATAAATGCAGAGGACAAAGAGGGGAGAAAACCCACAAAAGACTTACATGAAAAGGGAAGAACTCAAAGAGCAATTAAAGCCTGAGAAAGGTGAGAGTTGAGACTAAATGTGCAGTGAAATTGCTGGCGAAGGAAAAAAAAATAAAAATTGGAATGGGGGCAATTGGTGATATTTGTTGCCCTTTAGCATCCTTCACTTATTTTGTTCTAAATTACTCCGCAATTGTTTCACTTCATTACTTCATTTTTTATGGCCAATTTTTTTCTTTTTTTACTTGCCTTTGTAAATCATTTATAATACTCGGGTAAATTTTACAGTGGAGTTTTAGGGACCTGAGTATTAATAATTTAATAGATGACACCGGTGACAAATACAATTGAAGTAGATAAAGTATTCCGTTCGAAAAAATTAATGATCCATCGTCTGACCTTCCTTATTTCTCCCTACCCTCCCCCCATCACCCCTTTGAAATTCATGTAGCCATTTGGCAAAAAAAATACATCCGAGTACCTTCCATTTTCTAGTAATAACACTCAAGTTCGACATTAATTGAAATTAACTCCGGGATACCGTCAATTTTTTGATAAGAACTCTCATAACCCATATTATCCGAAATACTCCCTCTAATCAACAATAAAAAAACTTCTCATTTTGAAGATTGTGCAAAATCCAATATTTTTAAATTACTTTATTTACAATTTGGTATATCCTAAAAAATTACATATTACATTTTTTAAAACTACATAAAAAATTCTGTAAAATAAGATCCGAAAAGAATATTTTATCTTATCAAATAATTGATGAAATTATGCAAACAAACATAAGTTATAGAGAGCTCGTAATAATAATTGGGGAGTTTATTGTTAGACGGAGCGAGTATATTTGGAGTCCTTAAAATTTGTAAAATTATACTTAAATTGTACATTTTCTCGATTTAAGAATTAAATTAAAAGTTCTTTTACTATGAGAATTTGAAGAATTTTATTTAAATTTATAAAATAATGGTTATCAATACTGTCAAATGGACGGAATGTAAATTCTGAGTTTACAGAGTTTATTACCACGAATGAGCATAGACCTTAAGCTCACTTCTTTAGTACTATCTCTGTCCCAAAAAGATTTATACATTTTGACTAAAGTTGAAATTAAGGGAGAGATAATTTTGTGTTGACTTTCCAAAAATATCCTTGATGTGATGGGTAAAAGTATGATGTGATGTGTAGATTATTAGGAAAAAGATATGATGTGATAGGTAGGGTTTGAAAAAATAAGGGGTAAAAGTATTTTTTAATAGAAATGGGTAGGAGATTGTGAGACACAATTTTTTTAAAAGATGTAAATCTTTTTGGGACGGAGGAAGTATTACAATGCATTGAGGTTTCTAAAATGAGCATAGACCTCAAATCCACAGAATAAGGTTTCTAAAATGAGCATAGACCTCAAATCCACAGAATAATTTGGCAATTGATATCTACACTCCAAAATATGTTAATGGCACTCCACACTTCTCCATCTCTTTTTAAATGGACAGCAATGCCCTTTTCATTTTTTTGGCTCCACACTCCGTAGTACTCTGTATTTTGTAGTGCTTCCCAATCCTTTCATCTTTACTTTGCAATTTTTTTATCTTTTTCTTATATTTTTTTAATTTTTTAATTTTTTAAAGATAAATATAATGCTTGTTCAAATCATTTGGATGAACAATACTCCTTCCATCTCAATTTGAATTACCCCTTGCAGATTATGATGGTTGATTGACTTTACTTGCAATTCAACTTATTTGATTGTAAGTATAAATTTTAAAAGTATTAATTATATTTTTGGTCCTTGTAAAATTGGTACGTTTTTACTTTTGATCCCTCCAAAATATTTTAAAACTAAATCATCCCCGTAAATTCATTACTTTCGCAATTAGTCCTCCGCTAATTTAAATATATATTTCGATCCTTGTAAAAGTTATAAATTTTGTTTTTAGTTTCTCTAAAGCTTTTTGAACATTTTACCTCTTTTCTAAATTATATACTACGTGATACTTTGTACAATATTAACTTATCCTTTTTGTCAAGATAAATTTAATTATAATGTCAAAGTTATTGAGATATTTTTCATTGCTTAATCGAATAACTATGTTACTGAATATTTGTTTAAAATTTTTTAAAGTAATTTTGTTTTATAAAAACTCCTTAAAAAAACTAATAACGATGTCATTTTTAATAAATTCCTTTACTGTCATTACATAAACAGTCACCCTAAAAAATTGAAAAAATCATCCGAGATGGTGAGGGTAAGAATTTCGATAAAAATCTTGAATTTGACAAATTATACTAAAGATTACAATAAGAATAAATTTTGTTTTAATTTATCAAAAGCTTTTTTCCAAAAAACTAAAGTATTTATTTAGCAACTTTTTAAATGAATTTGTTAAAATTTAGTTATTCGATTAAGTATTTAAAAATATTCCATTGAATTTGACCTTGTAATTAAATATATACTCCCTCCATCCCCAATTTGATTACAGCTTTTTTTCCTCTCGATAACTTTTGTTTGTTTACGCAATATCATTAAGTATTTGATAAATTAAAATATCTTTGTCACCTCTTGTTTTGTAAAACTTTTGACGTATTTTTTTAATATGTAATTTTTATTTCCTATCGATTTATAAATTTGTAAATAAAAAGATTTCAAAATGTGAGATATTTATCCTCGTAGACCCTAATTTGTAATCAAATTGGGAACGTAGGGAGTACTTAATAAAAAGAATAAGATATTCGTGAATGATTATTGAATAATTTAAAAATAGAATTGAATGATCAGAAAGAATTTTAAAGGGATGAAATTTTTTTATATTAATATTACAAGGATCAAAACAAATATTTAACTTAGGGGAGGACAATTTTTGCAAAAATAATTATTTTATAGGGAATATTTAATAATTACAAGGACCAAAAGTATAATTAACCCAATTTAAAAATAAATTCTGTCATAATCTAACATAAAGAAGTTGATAATGCCTATACTTCAATTACAAATGCAACACTCCACTTTGTCAATCTAGAGCATTAATATTATTGGAGCGAGAAAAAACAAATGACAAGGGTATAAGTGTCAAATTGAAAATAGATGAAAAAATGTGGAGTGTCATTAACATATTTGGAGTGCAATTATCAATTGCCGAATAATTTGCTGTCTCAAAGATATCGTCACAACCATTATTCTAACTTTTCGATGAATTTTATTTATTTGTTTATTTTTAGTGATCATTTGGTATAATAATATACAGAGTATATTTTTACAGTCTAACTTTTTCGAGTTATAAATATCTTTTTTTTTGGGGGGGGGGGGCTGCGAAAGCACTGATGAACTGTGATTTGATTTAACGTTAAAAACTGTGGAGAAAAGAGTATGAGAGAGAGAGAGAGAAATAAAGTTAAACACAGCGACTTGACAGGCCGACTTTTATCTGTCCAACCCTGTAGCTTCCCCATGCCCTTTAAATAACTTTTTCATTTAAAAAAAAGGTTTTCATTTTCTTCATTATTTAAATAAATATGAAGAAATGTGATAAAAAAATAAAAAGCTAGTGGATGAATTTTATTTAAAAGAAAAGAAAAGGTTGTAGATCACATATTCTTAATTTTATTAAAATATAAAATATGAGATAATTATTTAAGATTCGACTAAAGTGAAAAAGTGTGACAATTAATTCGAGACAAAGAGAGTAGTTTATAAATAACCGGATATTCATAATATTGTATCACATAGAATAGCATGTAAAACTTCATTTTTTTCAAAATCCTTTCTTACCGAGTATCTTTTACTCCTTCCGTCACCAATTTGATTACAAATTGCGGGTTACAGAGTAAAATTTTCTACTTTTTGAAATTATTTTATATACAAATTGGTATATCAATAAAATATAAAAATTACATATTAAAAAAATACGTCAAAAGTTCTACAAAACAAGAGGTGACAAGAATATTTTATTTTATCAAATAATTAGTGAAATTGTGTATACAAACAAAAGTTATCGAGAGGAGAGAGAAAAAAATTACGGAGTATAATTTATTTAGGGACGGATGGAGTATATAGAAATAAAAAATAAAATAAAAAATTTAAAATAATGGATTATATAACAAAAACATTCTATTTTATTAAATAATTAATAAAAACACATAAATAAACAAAAATTTATGGAAAGAAAGAATAATAACTTAGACAATACGGAGTATATTTTAAGAACGAATGTAATATTTTTGAATGGTAAAAAATACTCCATATATAATAGTAACAATTTTAGCGCTACACTTTATTATTTAAAAAAATTACTAAAGTCATGCTCTCTTAAATTTATTTTTTTAATCGTTATTTATTTTTATTGGAATCGGACCATATCAGATTGGAAATAGCTTTAAATATAATTATATTCAAATAAGATCAGATCAGATGAAAATTTATTTCAATTAAATCAAAATGAATCAGCAAAGAAAACATGACCTTATACTAATAGGGAGTACATGTTAGTGTCTAATTTAGTATTGCCAAATGCCAAAAATAAGGTAGAGGACAAGAGATTACATGGATAGAAATGACCAAAGAGTAAAAACATGTGACTTCTATTTTCATTATTTCTCTGTGTTTTACTCTTATGTTCGTATTTCTCTTTCTTTTTTCAAAGAGAGTATCGTAGTGTGAGCCGGTCTACTATAATATAGTGTCAATAGATTTTTAGAGTGTTTAAAAAATCATTTAAAGTGCTATTAAAAATTTTCCATATTTAATCTCTTTTTAGTACTCCGTTTTTAATACTCCGGAGTATTTTGTAAAATCAAAGTGGAAAATTTCTTTTACAACAGTATATTTTACTACACTGTAACAAAATATCTTTATTTTTTTAAGAGGGAGAGAATAATTCATTCATTCACCACAATCCAAAAATTTAATTGCTGTTCTGCCCCTATCAACCTAGAGCTGTCAACCTAGTCCCTCCACCTGCACTAAAAGATCTCCCACCCAATCAACGGTTGGCATTTGGCAAGGGTACATTGGGATTCATAGTTTACAAAGTTAAAAAAAAAGAAATTGTTAGATTCACAAACAAAATACTCACAAAGTATATAATTTTATTAAATATTCCCTCCATTCCAAAATGTATAAGTAGCATTATGCTAAACGTAGTAATTTTTTAAATTTTTTAAATTCATTTTATTTAAAGAAAGATCTACAAATAAAAAAATAAAATTTACATATTTAAAAAGTAAGTCAAAAGTTTTATAAAATAAGTGGTGACATTAATATTTTATTTTATCAAATAATTAATAAAAATAAAAAAAATAAATAAAAGTTGCCGTATTTTTTAAATAGTGCAGTGTTGCTTACATTTTGGGACGAAGGAGGTATGCAAAATAACGATCTCAAAGAATAGTTCCAAATAATTAAGAATAAAAAGATAAATACATAAATGATAAGTTTGTGCTTTTTGTGAATATTCTATTTGTGACTCTAGCATTAATCTAAAAAAATTGAATCATATCTCCGAGGCTTCCCATGACCGATTGATGGGACGAATAGTCACCTAAGATAAAATAAATTCGCATATACTTTCGGTACATAAATTTTTTTGTACATAAACTATGTGTTTGTAAACCACAAACGCATAACATCTATGTCTATCTGGTGTACAAATAGATTATACTATTTTGGTATATCCCTAACATGACTCTTTCGTAACTGATTAGAATTATGTAGGAAGAGATACTGATAAGTCTGTTATTTGTGCATATTTAATTATCTTTTGATAGACGTATTAACTTAGATTTTAATATAATTTGAGAGTTAATTGTGAATTGTTCCTTAAATATGTAATTTTGGACTGATTTGTGATATTTGATTGATTTTAGACTAATTGTGAACTGTTTCTAAAATATTTTAATATTATTTTGGACTAATTGTGAATTGTTCCTTAAATAATTTTCCAATCATATTTTCCGTTGTTTGGTAGAAAGGAAAACATTTCTTTAAAAAATTAGTTTCTATTGTCAATATTTGAAAACTAATATTGAAAAAATATGTCTTGAGACAATTTAATACGGAGTACTATGTACCCCGGAATAATATTTTAGTAGCATATGGAGAAACCCAAGGTGTATGGGGGTGGGGGCGGTTAGACGGCTTCATGTGTGGGTGGCGAATGATTGAGGGGCAATGGAAAATGTGCCATCAAAATTTATAGGAAAAATTACTCAAAATAATCCCAACTTTACCCGCTCTTTCAAAAATAATCCAACCTTTCAATGTGATGCATAATAATCCCAACTTTATTGAAAATTGCCAGTTTTGGGTCACCGTTAAGTTTCTAACGGATGGTTAACGGAAATGCCATTTTAGGTAACAAAATGAAAGTTGGGATTATTTTTGATTAATTTTTGTTTTTTAATTTTTTTTGAAATTTTTATTTAAATTTTTTAAAATTACTTTCAACCTCTGTTTCTTTTTATTTTTTAAAGATTATTCTTACCTTAGAAAAAAATAGATATAAAAAATAATGAAAATGAGAAAAATAACTAAAACCATACAAAATTAATCAAATAAATAATGTAATCAATAGAAATTAAATAGAAACTGGTAAAAAATAAAATAAATATATACGGAGTGGTGGGTTTTAACAATTTACACACTATGCAGAGTCTTAATGTACAACTTATTTTTTAAAAGAACAAGCCGTTCGGTAAAGTTGGAATTATTGTAGATAATTTTTTCTAAAAAATAAGAAGTGATATGTTAATACTTTGTATAATGCGTAAAATGTTAAAACCCACCCGTATATTTTTATTTTACTTTTACCAATTTCAAGTTAGTTTCCATTGATTACCTTATTTATTTTATTATTTTTGTATCATTTTAGTTACATTTCTCATTTTTTCATTTTTTATATCTATTATTTTTATTTTTTAAACTAAGGCTAATCTTTAAAAAAGGAAAAAGAAATGATGATGGAGGTTGAAAGTAATTTAAAAAATTTACTTGAAAAATTTAAAAAAATAAAAAAAAAAGAAAATTCATCAAAAATAATCTCAACTTTCATTTTGCTGCCTAAAATGGCCATTTCCGTTAACCCTCTGTTAGAAACTTAACAGCGACCCAAAACTGGCAAATTTCAGTAAAGTTGGAATTGTTATCCATTACAGTGAAATATGAGATTATTTTTGAAAGACCGGGTAAAATTGGGATTATTTTGGGTAATTTTTCCAAATTTATAAAGAAGAAATTAAAATGTCTACATACGAGTGTTTATTTCCTGAAATTAAAAGTAAACAAAAAACACAAAATCTATTTTAAAACATCTGAAAATGGAAAATATAAAATTTGATTTGAAGTATAATGACGTCTGAGCATTCACAAATATACAGTATAAGCACATTGAGAGGCTCTTTCCCATTCTTGTTTAAAGGAGAGGACACCACATAAAAATGGCTTCCAATTTTTGTTCCCCTTTTTGCCCCTATACCAAACACCAAGTGAGTGAGTGACCACTTGATGATAAAAATCCTCTACAAAATGTCACCCCTCTACCCGAAAGTATTCCGATTTCCGAACCCCAGTGGCTAGACCGCCACTGGGTTCTTCACACGCCTGTGATTTGTAGGGTCATTTTTGTCAAAATGACCCTACAAATCATGTGGCCCTCTGGGGTCATTTACATTGATTCGTTTGTGATTGCCAGTCCTCGAGGAGCTTATCCACGGACGCTCCGAGTCTTTTTGCTCCGGGTCCCGCCTCGATGACATTGACATCGCCCCATTGCGAACACGGGTCCGCCAACCACGTGCCCCGGCCCGCGCACCACGCGCCGGGGGCCACGCGGTTGCGGGTCCGGTTGAGGATCCTCTCATCAATCATGTCAAGAACCGGACCGTCACCCTCAAACCGTCGGGCGAAAGCCGCGCCGCTCTGAACCATGTCGTCGTAGTCTGGTGGGCCCAGGACGTGGGGCTCCATCTTGGGCGGATCGTCCCACACGAAATACCTCAGGTCGCCGTTGACCGTCGTGTTCTTGAACTCCAAAGAGTTGCAAATGACAGAATGGAAATAGACTTCTTGTGACAGAAGAGAGTTTGTGAAATACATCAGAAGGGTTCTCGGGAGGTTGTCCCAACCGAAAATGCAGAACTCGAGGAAGGAACGGCTCAAGATAAACCATGCAGAGCCTGAAAACAAATTGTCAATTTACCATTGCAGTAAAAAAAAATTACTATTCTACATAGGTTCCTACAAATCCCATCACAATTCGGAAGGCGAAGAAAAAAATGGGTTTTTCCTCTCATTTTCCTCACATAAATGGGAGAAATTTTGTTTTCCCTCTCATTTTCTTTCTTTCATGTGTAACCTAACATGAAAAAATCTTTTTCATCTCATTTTTTTCAACCAAACATGGTGTAAGTAACAATACAAGGAGAAAATAGGGTAGATTATTTACCTGTGAAAACAGTAAAAGATTCGGGCATGGGTCGCTTTTCGGTTGCGTAAAAAATTTGGGACCTCCGAGCCAAGTAAATCCCGGGATCGACAACTACTGGCCGAATTCTTTGGTCCCTACAGATAGAGAAAATAAAAATAAAAATAATATCAATATTTGTGAAATACATTACACTAATATTTGGCACCAATTTAAAAACACATATTACTGTATGGTTTTGCTTTGCCTACATTTTCCATCCAAGGTCACTGGAGTGATCAATAAAGTTCAGATCTCTCCTGACATTTGAGAAGACATGGAAAAGCTCTGGAACAATTAAAAAATAATCAAAAATATAGATCAGCCATAGTTAAATAAGCAAGAAAAAATTATACTTGTAGTAATTAAACAATACGGTATGAACATACAAGACATTCGCTACGAACAACAACACACCTAGAAAATTCCACAAAGGGCTTGTATCCCTACTAAGAGCTTGTTTTCTTCAACTTATTCTTATTACTTATTACTTCAGAACTTATTTCAATCAGATCAGGTGAAGAGAACAAGCCCTAAGCAATAGGGTAGTCGAGAGGTTGTTTCCAAGTAGTAGAGAGGTTGTTTCCGCATATACCCCCTCGCTTTATAGGGTGATTTTCAGTTGAATTTTGTTGGTTTAGGTTTAGATCATTTCGGTTATTAAAAAAATTATAAACCTTAAATAAACATCGTAGTAACGGTATTAACTCAAATACCATAGTAAGCAAGCATGCTCTTAGGATGAACCAAGAAACTATTACTCTGCATTAAAATCCAATTTCACAATCAATGAAACCAAGATGGTACAATGCACACACATAGTTGATGAATGAGTACACGACACATCACCAAGGCAGATGAATCTTACTCCGTACTTCGATACGTAGAAGATTCAACATCATTGAATCAAGAGATCATATGATACTAGAAGATAAGTTTGTAGCAAAAAATAGAAGAAAAGTTAAAAGCCAACCAAATCATTTTAGCTATTTGGCGATGCTCATGACAATGTTTTAGTTTCGAAAACAATGTTTTAGAGTCATTATAGAAAATGTTTTACTTTCAAAAACAGAATGCGCTAAACAAAAAAGACACATTAAACTTCATTTGCTTATTGCTCTCTAATCTCTTAGAAACAAATCTTTCTAATTTAAAGTAGGGGTAGTAAGGTCTCCGCACACACACTCTATCATCTTATAGGATTCTACTGGGTTTGTTGTTCTACAACAAGATATCATCTGAAACTTAATAAACAAAGCAAAGAAAAAACTTACCTAAAGACACCAAATTGAACTGTAAGAAAACATACCGTCTTGGCTCACGAGCGGATAATCCCTAGGGCTAAGAGTAATGAACCAATCCCATCCACTATCCACCTTCAACATAATGGCCACGGCTCTCAAGACAGCCGCAATGTTTGTTGATCCCATATGGGTCACCGGATCCGGCTTCCCGACCAAATCCACATTGCCAAAAGCCCTAATCGCGGGCACGGACCTCACAAGAACCCCCAATTTCCTCCTCTCCTCCTCGCTCCCGTCTGCCCCAATGTGCAACAAATACCTATTCCTAGGGTGATAAACAGCCAGCAACAGCCTGAACATCCTCTCTGCATCTCCCTTGCCGCCGGAAATATAGTAGGCAAACGCCGGAGGATGCCCGGGCCCACGGGCAACAGTCGAAGCAAATGATCTTTCTGAGGAAAATGCATAGTGATAAGAACTAAACCCGGTGATCGAGGTCAAAAATATGAGGGCCGACAGAAATGCAGCAGAGAAGAGTGCATATAGCCATTTCTTCCCAGCTACAGGGTTCTTCATTGCCCTCTTGTACAAGACTGGGAGCATCAAATCAGCACATACAGAAAGAAATTCAAGGCTAAACTTAATGAGGAGAAAGATAGAATTTTTGAAACGGATTCAAGGTTAAGGAGCCCAAAGAAGGTCTGGGTTTGCACTAAATACACAAAACAAAAAATAGGGCCTCCCCAAAATGGGGTTTATTCAGATCACCATTTCTGAGCTGAAACTGAAGGAAAAAGAGAGAGAATTGATAGAGAAAAACAGAGAGTACTGGTATTGATACATGCATAAATCTGCCATAAAAAATGGGCTTGTTCGAATCTTGATGATTGGAAGATTGAGCCAAGAATCAGCTCGAAAATTGGCAAGAAACCCGAAATAATGAATCAGAGGAGCTGAACAGAGAGCTCTGAATCTGATGAGAGAGAGAGAGAGAAGCTTATTAGGGTTAGGAGTTTGGGACGATGATGAACGACGGGGTTGGAAATTGAGAGAATGATATGTTTCGATCGAGAAAAATGGGTGCAGAAGATTGTGTGATTCTTTGTGTGATCCTATTTTTGACTTTATTTTTTGTATTTATTAAACTGTTCTTGGAGTGATCTTATTTCTTTTATTACCCCGTATTTATTTTACGGAGTATTAAACTGTTCTTTGTGTGATCTTATTTTGGATTATATAACGGGTAAAGCTATTTGTACCCCATATGTACCCCACTTTATACCCCGTAGCTTTGCACTAACACTTTGTGTTGGTGTAAAACTAATTTTTATTAATGCACCAACACTTTGTGTCCGTGTAAATTTTTATTAATGCACCAACACTTATGTCGGTATAAATCATCAAAATGTTTGTATATAACTGCGGTGTATAAATGGGGTACAATTTGTGGTGTAAGAGTAGCATAACCCATATATAATCCATGTCTCCAATTAATTTTTTTAATATACTTAAATGTATTTTAATATGGAGTAATAATAGCGTTGACTATTAACAATTTTCTCTTTTTTAAATAAATTCGAATTACATATTTTATACCTTTAAACAATTTCTTAAACTCGTTAAAACTTTTACAAGGCCCAATTCATAATTTTTTTTATGTATAAAGCTTCATAAAATAAACATAAACCTAAGAACCACAAAAAAAGTTACTCTTTGCAAACATTTCTTTTGAAAATTAAATTCACAATTTGGTTTTACACAATTAAAATATTGATAAAGATTGTGAGGTTAAAGTTTTGTTTTTAGAAAAAAAATGATGAGTCTCATTTCTAAGGGTTCCTTCAGACCCATAGTCATTGAAAAAAGGTAAATTAGACTATAATTACAGAATAGTGATAAAAAATAGAGTATGCACCTAGTACTCACAAAAGTCATATGCCAGGAATCAAAGTCAAATTTTACTGAATTTGTTATAATTGTTAATACATTTTCTAATTTTTACTTTCCAACCAATTTTCAAGTTTTTCAATTTTTGGCTTTATATCTTCTACTCCCTTTCCTAGTTTTTGCTTCTTGGTTTAACTTTTCTTTGTCAAAACTATTAGCTTGAGTAAATTTCGTGAATAGTTCCTTATAACATATTCCCTCCATTCATATTTAACTATTCGATTTATTTTTCAAACTTAAATTTAACCAATAATATCTCTTAAAATATACAAGCAAAAAATATTAAAAATAATACATTTAATGTATTTTTTCAATACCAATAATTTGATATAATTTTTATATTTTAATATATACTATATGCTTTTATATATAATTAATCAAAAGTTTGACACGCAAAACAAAATAGATAGTTAAATAAAAATGAAGATCTTCAATTCTAAGGTATTACATTCGTAGTTCTTAATTTCTAAAAACTATTTCATAATTAGCCAAATACAACCAAATATTTTTTCAAATATACCCCAAAAGACTGATTATAAAATAATTTTCAAAATTAAAAACCACATCTGTAATATCTTAAAATTGAAAACTAAATATGAAAATCACATACTACAAAAAACCATTTACTCCGTATGAAATTTGCTCATTTAATGTTATACTTCATACGTCCTAAAACTATTTTTCCGTTCAATATTCATTGGATCAAACTTTATCAACTTTGTTTGCCTATTTTCGCTACATCTCTAATAATAAAAAATATAATTATATCACTTCTAGTTTCGTATATTTTTTTATATAATATTTAAATATATAATTTTTTTTTAAATTTCCATACCAATTTTCAAAAAAAAAATCGAGAATAACCTCAAATATCGTAGAGCGCAACGGGAAGTTAGTTTAAGACAGATGGAATACTCTAATGTCAAATATCGTAAAGCACAACGGGTAATCACACAATTATTGTCGGTGATTTGTTGAATTGGGTTAGACATTGAAGTGGGAAACTCTGTACAGGTTCAAGTTAGAGCATGATTTGGTGTTTTTATGTTTCTTTTGCTCCCAATACTAAAGCCACATATTGACTTCACACACATTAAGATGAATACGTAGTGGTAATAAATAAAATCCCCAAATTAACCAAGAAATGGTAAATATTTGTGGATGGAAAAACAAAACAGGAGAGTACTATAATCTTTTTAGTGGGTTAGATATATGTCAAATATGAAAGTATAATTTTAATTTTGGGGCGTCCGAAATATTAAAAAAAATGTTACTTTTTTGGGAGGAGCGGCAACGGTTTGTGGCGACACCTGTTGCTTTGGGTGGTGGTGGTGGTAGTGGTGGTTGATCACACCCGCGGCAGCTTCTGATGATAATAGTTTCATCTGCGGCGGCAGTTTCCACCTGCAGTGGCAGTTATGAACACTAGTTTGTTTGTATAATCAACAATGACCTCCCAGTGTCACACAACTCTATAAAAAATCACTAAAGCAAAATAGATTTTCTCACATGAGAAAATTGATAAACATAAAGAGGAAGACTTAAGTGACAACATATAGTGTGCGTTTACAACATTGGTATTCCTAATTATTATTATTATTATTATTATTAATTTACCTTATAAGAATTTACGTGCATGAACTTAGACGGACCACAGCAACGACAGTGGTTTTCCGTCTCGGCACTTTGACATGCATTCCACCACAAGCTCTCTCAGTTTAACTTCAATGTCTTCAATGGGAAGGGTTGCATCTATTACCTGAATCAGCACAAATATATACAAGAACAGTTGTCTATGTATGATTAGGACTTGTCCTTTACTACACTGTGTTTGGTTCAAGGAATTTGAAAGGAAAAAAGAAAAGAAAATGGCATGGAAAAGAATTTTTCTTGTTTGGTTAGAGAGGAAATGATAAGAAAAGTGGTAGGAAAAGAAAATGAGAAAACCAAGACCAAAAACACAAAAAAGTGAACTTTTTAGGGACAAATGGATTATTAAAACAAGAATAATTTTGCCTTACTTTCCATGATGAATCTTGAAGGGCCCTGTAAGACAGGGCAACTTTTTTCTGAAACTCCAACTGCTCATACCGCTCGCCGCCATAACCTCCTCGTTCGGCAGCCCTCTGAAAATATTGTTTCAACAAACTCTTAAGAGCAATAAAACCACATCCAAATGCACAACAAAAAGAACAAGAACAAAAAACTCGTTAAAAGCCTGGAATAGTAGGGTTTCAGGAGGGTGTGTGTATGCTGAGAATCTCATCCTTACTCGATGGATATCCGACCCACAAGACCTAATTAAATGGATGTAAGCCCGAAAAAATGGATGATACTCAAATGATTGATGGATCGGGCCAGTCGGATACAGGTTGACATTTTTCTCACCAAACCCAATCCACCCGCACATTCGTATATTGTTGTTGAATTTGTAATATTTATACCAATATACTATTCTGTATATGTAAAGTAAATGAATGGTTCTCTTGCACCAAAAAAATATAATGATGAATATTTAATGTACTATGTACTACTCATTAAAAATAGATGTTTTCTTATCATTACTATTCCCTTCGTCCCATAAGAAGGTTCTCCATTAGTATTCACATGGTGAAAATAATATGTCTTCTTTCATCACATATTTTCATTGCTTACTTAGACAAAATAAAACAGTTATGTCACCTCTTGTTTTCCATCATCTCCGATGGAGCCAAAATTTCACCATTTTTTTGGCTTTGGGGTGTGATGGAATAAATCAAAATGGATCTCTAAACTGTCTGCGCTTCTTTAATTAATGAAGTAGCAGTTAGTCAAGCAATGCAATTTTCGACGTTGAGCCGGGGGTCTCTTTGGAAACAGCCTCTCTACTTTCGAGTAGGGGCAAGGTCTGCGTACACACACCCTCCCCAGACCCTACTCTTGTGGGATTTAACTGGGTTGTTGTTGTTGTTGTTGATGTAATTGTTAAATAAGTAATTTTTAATTTTCTAAATTTTACAGAAATTTTAATATAAATTGAATCAAAAATAGCCTCAGTCAAACATCCTAAACCGTAACGGGAACCTTTTTAAGGGACAGAAGGATTCTTAATTATGATAATCTAATGAAATGATATTACTAATAATAGAATTATTAGTCAATTCACCCATTTTACAGCCGTTTCACCCGCGGATGATGAATAGATCATAGACTGAATGAATGGATGAGGATGAAGTTCCACCTGACCCAATCGCAATCAATTGGCATTCCTAACGTATGTTGGCCCTACTTGGAAGGAGAGAGACGGTTTCCAAGAGACCCCGACTCAAACACATAAGCACATCCAAATGCACTCAAACAAAAAAAATGCTTACCTCAGGTGAAATGTCAAGGTACAGTACCAGATCTGGAGCAAGCAATCCTATATCAGGAGTCTGCATTAAGAGAAACCATAGCATTGCAGATTAACAAAACCATTGGATTTAAAATATAAAGTCCATTGGAGATGGTGTATACCTTACACCATTGCATGTCAAGTCCCTTTGCAGATGAAAATGCCACCCCGGAATATGAATAACGGTCCACAATAACTGTAGTCCCACTCTTTAGAGTTTCTTCCATCAACGACCTGCATTTACCTCATTCAGAGAATTTATAAGCTACTCTCAAAGAAACGAAACTTTAACTAGGGGTTAAAGCGTTAAACTACAAGAAGGCAATTATTGTGATTCCAAGATGGAGACAAATACCTCTTCTCCCAACGGTTGGCACTGAAAAGAAGATGAATCGCGCGATCATCCAAATGTGACTCGTTGGCAAGATACGAAGATATCATTTGTCCAATGGAAGTGTTTCTATCAGGAAATCTCCATGACTGAACAGAGTGTCCGAGGTCATCTAAGTTTTTCACTAATCTACTACACTGTGATGTCTTCCCACAACGATCTAACCCTTCAAAGACAACCAATGCGCCTCTTGAAAGATTGCTGCTTTGAGTATTTTCCATGTGAACTTGTCTGATAAGGTTCTTCACCTTAAACTTCAAATGCAAGCCAATATTGAAAAGATGACGCACTCCTACTCTCTCAAACCCCCTGAAATTAAAACTTTTAAATTTTCATTAGTATCAACTATGACTCATAACTGGAATGTCCTCAAATAGCATTACATCTTTTACAATATTGAAACAAACAATAAAAAGTCCTCACACCTAATGTAAATCACAAAATACTTGAATTCCAGAAACAAATATATGGGTGGACCGAATCACGACCTTCATAAGCATGCAAATTATAAATAGCAAATCTTCAAAGAGAGCTAAGAAAATCTCATAAATCCTTTGTTAGGGTCAAACTGCTAGGAGAGTAGGATGGAGCAATGGCTCATCAAGCAACATCACTAACAACAAACCCAATAAAATCCCACAAAAGCAGGACTTGGGACAGTGTGTGTACGCAGACCTTACCCCTACTCTGTTGTGGGATCTAAAATCCCGGTCTTTTACTTTATTTTTTTATAGATACAAAAAAAACTACTAAAAACGGACGGGTAAGCGTACACAGACATTGCCCCTGCCTAAAAAAAATAGATAGGTTGTTTCCAATCAAAGAAAAGAAACACAGGTTAGTATAAGATGAGCCAGTTTAGAGATTCATTCCAGAATTTCACAATGCCAAATACTTTAATCCAACTTTTCTTTAGGCCATTTATTGCCCATTAGGTTGTGGGTAAACATAAAAACCCGGTGAGCCCATATGCATATAAAAAAATGTTGTCAATACTATGGAAATAACTTGATAGCAATACTTTCCACGTGAATATTTCACCGAAATTCCACCTAATACTCAAAAAACCCACAATTGCTAGAGAAAAAGCATATCTTTCAATACTATCCACGCATACAATGATCATTCCATCACGATGGACAAAATAAAATTGCTAAAAACTCGCATATAAATATTCTTTAAAACAACCCGGCGAAACTAAAATCACTCACTTGGGAGAAACAAAGGTCATTGCAGGTGAACCATGAAGGCCAAGTAGGTGAATCTTGTTTGGATCGATCCGATACTCCTCTGTCTGGGGATAGTTCTATTAAAAATGTAAATATGTAAATGAAGGTAAAGAGTGCTGAGTTACTTAAGTAGTGTGAAGTCCCCAGCAACCCACCCACCCATCCCAATTCCCAGCACTACTTGAATTCAAAGAATCCAAAAAAATAAAATGTCAATACTGAAAAATATAAAAAAAAATTCCTATTTGAGTTTGAATTTTGGATCAATTAAGAATGGCGGTTTAGATGAAAAGTATACCAAAGAATTAAAAAGGCAACGCTTCCACAAGGAAGTGCTGCGGCGGAATTGTTGCTTGGATGTGCTGCGGAGGTCGCCGGGATTGTTGTAGACACCACTGCCGCACTGCGTTCTTTGCTCTCAGCCGTTCGGAGCCTTGCGCCGATTAGGTTAACAAGTGTTTTTTCTTAGTCAACCTTTTTTCCTAGTATAATACTCCTTTCTTCAAATATACTCCGTATTACGGAGTATTTTATACTCGTATAATATTACTTCTAAACTAATTACTCTGTTCTCTCCTTTCCTGTGTATTGGTCCACTTTTGATTTTTTAGTCAAAATTGGTAAAATTTAATCTCAAATTAAATAAAAATGACATTAGATATTGATACAAATATAGTTTTATTAGGTTTATTATTTCAAAATGTCAATAAGGGTCCGTTTGGTATAAGAAAATGGTGGAATTAGAATTTAATTGGAATTGAAATTCCATAGGGTTCAATTCCATAGAATTGAATTCTGTCCATTCCAATTCATTTTTTGCACTTTCACCTAGAAGACCTTTGACACACCTCGCCGCTACTCGCACTGCCCTCCTCCATCCTACTACTCAAGACAACATAACATAAAGTCACACAAAGCATATTATAAAAATACAAAGTTCTATTCCGTATAACATACAACATGGCCCAATAAACACAAAGTTCCATTACATACAAAACACATAATATAAACACAAAGTTTCATAACACACAACAAGTAATCAAGTTTAATGAAAGTGCTAAAAAGTATGTTTAACAAGTTTAAATATAATATTGGGGCTGTTTTGGGTAAAAGTAGGGCTGTTTTGGAAGCAATTTTTTTTTTTGCAGCAAATTTGAGTTCTAAAAATTTGGGGCTGTTTTGGCTGCAATTTTTTTCCAGCTAATTTGAGTTCTAAAAATTTGTAAAAAATTTTGTAAAAAATCTGTAAAAATTTGTAAAAAAACACATAAAAGAATTTGAATTGTAAACCACATAAACAATTTCCATTTGTAAAAAAATTTGAGGGATTTCAATTGAACTCACTTTGGTGGAGGGGGGAATCGCGCATGGTGGTGTGGGGAATCGCAGGGAGGAGAATCACAGCTAGGGAATCGCAGGGGTGGGGGGAATTNGGGAGAACATACCTGGAGTTGCAGCGGCAGATGGAGTTGCAGCGGCCGATGGAGTTGCAGTGGCGAGAAAGTGTCGAGCGGCGAGGAAGAGACGGAGAGGCAAGGAAAATGGAAGGGTTGGGGAACGAGGGGTTAGAATAAGTAATGGGAAAAACGTAATCAAAAGCCTGGGAAAGGAAATGAATTTTGTTTTAAAAAAAACCACAACAAAGGAATTAGGGAATACCACTCGGATTCTCAATTCCCTTGCCCCCTAACCAAAAGCCCCCTCACTAATACCATTGTCACAGTCAACCACTATTGTCGCTCTCTCCCGTTTATCATTTTGCTTAACATATACGGAGTAGATTAATACGGAGTAATATATACTATCTCCGTCCCAGAGTATTTGTCTACTTTCATTTTTACACACCATCCAATACACTTCTTTAATCCATTTTATCTTGTAATTTCTATATTAAAAAATTATAGAAATTATATACTCACTCCGTCCGGAAATTTTCTTCCCGTGTTAACTTGGCACGCTTATTAAGAAATAATTAAAAAAATGCAAAATTTTTAAAATTGCACATACTATAAACTTTTAAATCTCCTTTTATTATTAAAAAAGTACTAAAAAAGTAGATTTGTGATAAAATAGAAGGATATTATTGATATTTATCTTTAAAAAGTATACTAAAAAAGAAATGAGAAGAATATTTCCGGACGGACCAAAAAGGAAAGTGGGAAGAATATTTTTGGACGGAGGGAGTATTAATCATCTACAGTATATGTTAAGACAAATCAAACAAGATCATACATAACTATATTTAAGCTTACACATTGAGAGAATTTGATGAATCAAAATGCTTAGATAAACAATTTTAAAAGTTAAAATTGGACAAATACTCTGGAACGGAAGAACTAATTTTAAATCTCTTCAAACAAATTTTAAAAAATAAAATTAATTTGAGATTTCAAAACATCTATAATTATCCTTAGATTTCATACCATGAGTATTTTTTTTATACCAGAAAATATCAGCAGGACTGGAGGAGCAACCAACCAGCTGCGTCTCAGCTAGTCAGCTTAAGAAATGTTGCCGATTGGTGGTGGTGTTGGGAAGCTGGTGACGGCGATTGCGGCAGCGGCCCTGCTACGGATCTTCTCCGGCCCTGGGCCGGCGCTATTGCCGGAAAATGAGGCCGAAGACGAGGGGAATGGGGATGCTCCTCACCAGGGGAAAGTGTCTCCGGTAACTATCAGGTGGACTGACATTACTTGCGCTCTCTCCGACAATTCATCCGTAAGTCGATTCAAACCTTTCACTTTTGTAATTCTAGGGCGAATAATTGCATGATTCATGAGTGAAGAACACAAGTCACTCTAGTTAAAAAACTACTGAGTACTATATTTGAAATGATTTTGTGCTAAAGTTGAAAATTTTCAATCTCATGAGCTGTTAATTCATTTCCAATGATGGTTTAATAAGAAACAAGCAGGCAAAGGAATGAACACTTCAAAATCACTGGCTATTGTAATGCTAGTCTTGTCGCACGAAAACACATGACAAGATATCCTTAATGCTCCCTCAGTCAGTTGGTCTCCAATTAAGTGCCTACACTTGTCTGGACACTGTTATTAAGATTTGTAAAATTTTGCTTTACATTTATAGAAATGAGAAATAATGTGAACCCAGCAACAATGGCAACAACAACCCAGTGTAAGAATCATAGAATACAACAATGCTTTACATTTTGATCGTAATTTGGAGGTCTTAGCTAAAACTGAAGAATCTCTACGCTCCTCCATTTTCTTTCTAGATTAGTACTCCCTCCGTCCCAAAAAGATTTTTCCCACTCTTTGTTTCTATCTTTCCCAAAATAAACTTCTCACTTCTCCCATTTCCTTTCAAGGAAAGAACTATGTGGCTCACAACAGTTCTCTCTCTGTTGAACAAATTTCGATCACACTTTTCAACATTTTTGCTAAACTCTATGAAGCCAAAGTGGGAAATCATTTTTTACTTGGAGGGAGTATATGATATTAGGTCAAAAACTGTCATTCTCATAAAGAACAAAAACTGTCATTCTCATAAAGAAAGATATCATTTTATCACTTACAGTTAACTTCATTTCAGTTTCCTCAGTAGAAGGATTTGTCTTGTCCCCTTAATTTCAGGTGCGGTTTTTGCTTCGGAGTGTCTGTGGAGAGGCCAGGCCTGGGAGGTTGCTAGCAATAATGGGCCCTTCGGGCTCTGGAAAGACAACTTTGCTCAATGCATTAGCAGGTCAGATTAAAGTTTCACCGAAACTGCATTTGTCTGGCCTTTTGGAGGTTAACGGACAGCCATTTTCCAACAAACCCTTCAAGTATGAATAACATTTACAAGATCAGAATGAATTTTATGTATCCACTTGCCTTAGCAGGTATTTGGTGGGAATATGTTTAATTCATTGTGTTTTTTTATTATTGCAGACTAGCTTACATTAGACAGGAGGACCTTTTGTTCTCACAGTTAACAGTTAAAGAAACACTCTCTCTTGCAGCTGAACTTCAGTTGCATGACATATCTTCTGTGGAAGAGAGAGACGAATACGTAAACAATCTCTTGTTCAAACTAGGATTGGTAATGTTGCCTTCTCCATCTTTTTATTTACTCCGTATTCTGTAATGTTTTATTGTTTGCTTGATAAATCCCAAAGACAGAGTAATTGTTGTTTTCTTTATTGTTCTGGCATGGCTATTAGACACAAATACACAGTCACACAATCATTCTTCTTGATGAAGTCTTTACTCTTGTGACACATTTTTTGGGAGAAGATATTGTCGTGGCTTAGCTGTTTGCGGAATCCAAGAGAGTGTCCCATGGTGTTTGCTATTTGGGAATGACATTTCACTTGTAGCTCAGAAAAAAGAAGGGAGTGTACAAAATTTAAACATTACACAATGCCATTGGAAGCACATTGCTTGCACATTTGCCACTCTTAATTGGATACATTTGGTACAACACTAACTTTAACGGGACACAAAATGAGGACAATGTTAGACAACATTGGGATGAAAGGATACCGCAAAGGGATATTAGGGGCTCAATATCCAAAAACAGGGAGAGATTGAGGATGAAATCTCACACCTATAGTACGGTGGCTAAAAAAGAGGTCCACCCATGATGTTTTATGTCATAAGGTTTTGTTGAAATTATGGGGTAGATTCAACTGGGTAGCCATTCACCCAACTATAATGTATGAGCATAAGTGCTTGTGATAAAGAATGTTTTTGAGCGGAAGTTGGAAGTTGCAGATATGAGGATATTGCGGTGGACCTATGGTTGAGACAATTTGGACAAAATGCTAAATGTGGTCTTCTGATAAGCAAGGATGAAAATTTCAATATTGGTAAATACATCAAGACTTTTATTTTATGGAAATATCAATTGATATTTTGATATTGATAGAAAATTTAATTTTTGAAAATGTTTTTTCTCTTAGTCTTTGAAATATTTATGATATTTTTTTACTACGAATAAAAATATTTCAGTAGTACTTGATATTTATATGATAGTCCATTTTAAATGTCTCAATATGAGTTATTTTTCAGTAATTTTGATATTTTCTTTGTTTTTTAAATGTTTGCCAATATAGATATTGATAATGTTCAATGAAAGTTGCAATATTGACTCAATATATGTGTTTTTTGGCTTATCCAAATTCATTGGATGGAAATATCGGTTTACCCCTATATCGATACCAGGTATGCTCAAAAGTTAAAAAATGGAAATATCCGTTATACCGTTCATATCAGAAAAAAATTTCATCTTTTCCAATAAGAGCTAGTGGCCATATCTATTACTGATAAAGTAAGAGAGGGCAACTACAACACCACTGAGAAGAGTAAAAAACTTTTTTGTTGAGGGTATCAAGAGGAGAGACATGCCACATAAGGTGTTGGATGTGCCATTGAGGTTGGAATTGGTGGCTTTAAACCCCTATGAGGATATGTCGTATAAGAGGAATTTAGTCATTGTAATTGTGAGGGATGGACCTGCTTAGCCCTTTGTTCTTTGTTTATTTTTATTAGGTAAAAGATAACATGCTATTTATTTTCTTTTTTTCCTGCTCTATTGTGTTTGTTTAACGATACTCACACTGCATCACTTATTCTTAGGTGTCCTCTCCGAAACAGTTTCTCTATCCCTTGTGGTAGGAATAAGGTTTTTGTACATCTTGCATGTAGATCCTACTTCCGAGTGGGATATACTGGGTGTGTTTTGTTTGGCATTGTTTGATAAGTTTCCTTTTCATAATACGATTGTACTTTTTTAAATATGACTACATGATATAATGGTTAAGATACGTTGACATTGAAATGAAAGTTCATGATTAAGTTTCCTTCCCACAACTGTCCTCTTCTCTATTTTCTATTTGGGCGAGGATTCCACCATATGCTGAGCTCAGTCTCCATTCTCGGGGTGCCAACATTCCGTAACAAGAAGCTAGAGACAGAACTCATTTAATCTTGATTCATTTCCAATAATCTGTTGTACTTTGTTGACTCTTTTGAATTTAATTTATTGTGTATTTGTGTTTGTTTACATGTTTGAAATTGTAATGCTACTGAGTTATGTAATGTTCTTTCTAATATTTTCGCAGTCTCTATATGAAAAATGAGATTTTAATAGGAATTTATTAGGAAAATCCTTACGTATTCTTCATTGTTTCATGTGTACTTCTTCAAAAGTCTGGCTGTGCTGATACCCGTGTTGGTGATGCAAAAGTTCGTGGAATAAGTGGTGGTGAAAAGAAACGACTGTCCCTTGCATGTGAGCTAATTGCCAGCCCATCTGTCATTTTTGCAGATGAGCCGACTACTGGTAACATGTGTTATCTTCTTTTGCCATTTTTGTTTTGGACCCAATTTTTATGAAAATCAGTGTCAACTAAATATGTATAAATCAACACAAAGGGCCTAAGTTGACAACAACAAACAACAATGACAGCATGGCTTCTGACTACCGTTCAAAATGCTGCTCAGAGAGGACAGCATCAGAGTCTAGATATGCTTGACACGTCAAAGCATAATAATGAAAAAATGAATTATGTGGTGTTATTTTTTAGGTTCCTAATTCATATCAACACACACACACACAAATAGACTGTAGCTTATTAGCTTTGTCTTATGTTTTCATCTAGAGCCTCCTTTTGTTCTGATAATTTCTGTAGGTTTTTGTTCATTCTGCATTCTTTATTGATTCAAAAGACGGGAGGAGGAGGTCTTTAATAGAGGGGATAGTAGATGAAGGGAGGAAGAGATTTCAATATTACTGCAGTTGTATCATATTAGAGGGGAGGGGAGAGAATTAAGTGCTACATTGTTTGTCTCAAGAAGGGAAGGGAGGGAAATAGTAACAAGTACAACATCTTGCCTTTATCTTTTTAACTAAAAATTTGGACAATTCTAATACAATGGATCCATTGGCAATTTTAATCCAAGTCTGGTTGATAAGGTAGCCTTAAATCTTTTGGCAGTTTTGCCTCAATTGTCGGAGCAAGGAAATTTTTTTTAAGTTGTTTGTTAGTTATTGGGAGACTGTAGGAAGGCCTTTTTCATACTTTCTTCTTCTCAGAAATTATTTTAAGGATATACTTGTCCCTCAAAAAGGGCCGATACTTTTGTACCAAATATTTGTTGTTAATTTGATAATTGCTTTCAGGACTTGATGCTTTTCAAGCAAAGAAAGTTATGGAGACTCTACATCAGCTTGCAGAGGATGGCCATACGGTGGTATGCTCCATACATCAGCCTAGAGGGTCTGTGTATGAAAAATTTGACGACATTGTGTTGCTGTCAGAAGGTTCACTTGTTTATGCTGGCCCTGCTGGCGAGGAGCCATTGAAATACTTTGCAAAATTTGGGTTTGTATCTTATATGATTGATGATAATTTATAGTGAAATTAAATACACATATCTTTTATTGTTCGACTACTTTTACATGGTTTGCACTTTGCAGTGCTATATTCCTTGTCTTGCAATTGTTGTGCTTAATGAAATACTGGTGATTTGTGATTGAATACAGGTATATTTGCCCAGATCATGTAAATCCCGCCGAGTTTTTGGCTGATCTAATTTCAATAGACTATGGAACTGCTGAGAGTGTCTCCGCTTCCCGGAAGAGAATAGATGAACTTGTGGAGTCATTCTCACAAAAAATAGCAACAATTACTACTTTGAATGCAACTCCAGGTTTTAAGGATGACTTAAAGAAACACGTGAACTCAAAGAAGAAAAGTGTCATCAAAAGGAAAGGTGGTTGGTGGAGGCAGTTCTTTTTGCTCTTTAAACGTGCATGGATGCAGGTATGCATTATGACCTCTCAACTTGCTATTTTCTCATTACACATATACCATTGGTATATAGACCTCTGAGAGGCTTTGAGGGCTGAAATATGTATAACTCAAACTTTGAATTCTTGAATGTACTCTATCATTGACTACTTCTCTTGTGAAAAGCTTTGTATAAAGATTTCTTGCTTTTCACTGTGAAATCTTTTAATAGCAAGGTTATTGAATGCTATGTTTTACAGAAATCCATTTTTATATAGTTCTTTTTTCACTATATGTTGTTTGACACTTGTAATTTATAATCAGGCATCTCGTGATGGTCCAACAAACCAAGTTCGGGCAAGGATGTCTATTGCGTCAGCTCTGATATTCGGCTCTGTCTTCTGGAAGATGGGAAGATCACAAACATCTATACAAGATAGATTGGGATTGCTTCAGGTTTGCATATTCCATTCCTATTATTTATTACTCCCTCCATCCTAAAACTTTCGTCCCAGTTATTATTCACACAATCAAACTTTAATCACTTTCTTTACCTATTTTCAATAGTCAATTAATAAAATAATATCGTCATGCCACCTCTTATTTTGTAGAACTTTTGATGCAGTTTTTAAAATATATACATATTATTTTAAAATTTTACATTTATAATCATATAAATTAAATTAAAAATAACTTCAGTCAAACCTCGTAAACCAAAACGGGAAGAATGTTTTAGGACGGAGGCCGGAGGAACAATCTTTTTTTGTACTGTGGTGAGAGAGCATTTTGGTGAATGAGCGTGACTCTCCTCTTCATGTATTTAGCAGACCCCAAGTTACTCGGGATAGGGATTGTACATCTTGACCCCCAAAACCCAGTGGAGTTGTGATTGTAGTGGGTTGTTGTTGCTGTTGCTGAATTTTAGCAAAACTAGCCATCACGCAGCTTGTGCGGCGAGACCCCTCCCCCTGACAATACCTGGACCAGTTTAGAATTTGCAATAATGTTGGTCACAAACTAGCCCTGCTTATTAACATAGTAGCAGTCCATTTTCCAGGGTTGTCAATTTTAAGTGTCAATTGTTTCCTTTATTTAACATTTTTTTTCATTTTGGCACAGGTAGCTGCCATAAACACTGCAATGGCTGCACTCACAAAAACTGTTGGAGTCTTTCCAAAGGAACGTGCAATTGTAGAGCGTGAGCGAGCCAAAGGGTCTTATGCGTTAGGACCATATCTTCTTTCTAAGTTGATAGCCGAGGTTCCAATTGGAGCAGCATTCCCCTTACTTTTTGGTAGCATTATGTACCCCATGACACGACTTCATCCTACTCTGTCTAGGTAAGCTTTCATTGTTGTACTAACTGCTATTTGCTGATTTATTAGGCGAATAAGCTCACATATCATCACTCTTTGTATTCTCTTTTTGTGAGTGATCAACTTTTTAAAGTTATATCTGTATTAACTAATGGATGTGAGCTAAGGAGCTCAAGCTGCTCAAAATACCACCCAAATCTCTAAGACTCATTATGAGTTTGAACAATTCAACCTTATGAAACTTAAATACTCATTTCATCTACACTTTGTTTGAGGTCAGACCAAGGTTTGTAAGGTTGAAATTGAAGATGTACCCAACCTTACATTTACTTGAAGGGCTTTACAGCCCATGGGCCATGACCTGATGGTGAAAAGAACAGTTATTGCATTATTGGCCTTGAACTAAAACTCAGTTTTTGAGGTTTTTTTTCTTTTCTCTTCCAGATTCGGTAAATTTTGTGGTATTGTGACTATGGAGTCATTCGCTGCTTCGGCAATGGGCCTGACTGTGGGTGCTATGGTTCCAACTACTGAAGCTGCTATGGCATTAGGGCCTTCTCTTATGACTGTTTTTATTGTGTTTGGAGGCTATTATGTGAATTCGGAAAACACACCATTTATCTTTCGCTGGATTCCCCGTGTTTCCCTGATAAGATGGTAAATAAATGTATAAAAAGTTGCTACTGTTCTTTGGCTATACACTTGCATCACTTGATAAATTGTTTTATTTTAGGGCATTCCAAGGGCTTTGCATCAATGAATTTAGTGGTCTCCAGTTTGAGCATCAAAATTCATTTGACATTCAATGTGGTGAACAAGTGAGTGAACCCTGAGAATCTCTATTATAATTCATGACATTTTCAGAGAACGGATTCAACTGATCTGACAGTTTTCAAAGAAAATGGACAATAGATTTATCAACAGCTATATATTTTGTTAGGTCTCTCCACCCTCATTAATGGAGAAAAAGTGTTTGATACATTTCTAGGTTGGAAGGGTAATAGCCTACTGGGGACAAAAGGGAACATGTGAAATTCCGTTCGACTTTTGTGAAGATACATCAGTGATATGCCACCTGTCCATGCCAGCTGTCCAATTCTCCTAACTAATTGTCCCTACTTTCTAGCTTAGATATTTTTGGTTTGTTAGGCTAGATATTTTTGGTTAGTTAGGCAGCTCAGTATGGTGTGTATATATATACTTTGTTTCCTTTTCTCTGGGACGACGGATCAGAATATGAAGCTTGAATAACATTTCCATTTTCTTCTTCCCTGAGTTCTTCTCTGTTCTCTTTCTGTTCACAACTTTAACATGGTATCAGAGCCATGCTTTAATGGTGTTATCATTTCCGATTCAACCTGAATTTGTCAAAACTCGATTCCATTCCTCATTCCAAATCAAAATCTGATTCGAAGGCATGGCGGAACCAGTGACTCGTTCTTCAATCGATCCACAGAGCGAGCTGTATCTACATCCAACGGAGACGCCTAATTTCTCTCTTGCTTCTCAGAAGTTGAATGGCGACAATTATGCACAATGGAAACGATCGGCTGAGATTGCTCTGAGTGCGAGAAACAAGCTTGGATTTGTGGATGGGAGCTCGAAGGCACCAGAACCGAATTCTCCTCTGCTCAATCAGTGGAAGCGATGCAATAATCTGGTAATTTCTTGGATTTTGCACTCAGTTGAACCTGGAATTGCAAGTAGCATTTTGTATTATGATACTGCACATGAGATATGGGAGGATCTGGATGAGCGATTCAGTCAGACCAATGCACCTAGACTGTTTCAATTACATAAGGAGATAATTACACTGGTTCAAGGATCGGACTCTGTGAGTGAATATTTTACTAAATTGAAGGGGCTTTGGGACACTTATCTGACTATGGTAACTTTGCCTCACTGTA
>OOIL02000559.1:756169-774595 GCA_900332095.2 Cuscuta campestris
GATCTTTCTTATTTACCCACTGCTAATCAGCTTGCAGATGTGCTTACCAAGATCCTTCCTGCCGAGCAATTCCAGAAACTTTTATCCAAGCTGGGTATGGTTACTTCCCCACCCAGCTTGCGGGGGGGTGTGAAGATACATCAGTGATATGCCACCTGTCCATGCCAGCTGTCCAATTCTCCTAACTAATTGTCCCTACTTTCTAGCTTAGATATTTTTGGTTTGTTAGGCTAGATATTTTTGGTTAGTTAGGCAGCTCAGTATGGTGTGTATATATATACTTTGTTTCCTTTTCTCTGGGACGACGGATCAGAATATGAAGCTTGAATAACATTTCCATTTTCTTCTTCCCTGAGTTCTTCTCTGTTCTCTTTCTGTTCACAACTTTAACAACTTTGAGATATTTTCCTATAATTATCGGGATTTACTCACTGCACAATATAAAAATTAGTAGCTTTAGAATATCAGTGAGATGAAATGGAGATGATGTGCAACATCTGTCATATTGGAGCATTAATAGCTGCCACTATTAGAAACCAATCAAAGGGAAACATAAAACTTATCTCTTTAAATATCTTTCACTCAAAATTTGATATTTAGATTTATCCTTTAAAAACAGATATTTAGATTTAAATTAATTCTTATTATGCTTACATGGCAGAAGACAGAACAAGGGACGAGAAAGACTATCTTCACTTCAAGTTTTTATGTTTTAGAATCTCAAATAGACTTTAAAAAATGTCATGATCTGTTGGATTTTCCAGGGGCCAGGGAAAACTAATCATGATCATCATAGGGTATGCACACATATTCCTAGAAACTAGATTAATAACTGAGCCCTAATCCCTTGTAAACAAGGTTAGCACTAATAGAAATTCATTTGAGGTTGTCCTCCATTGCCCCTGCAATATTCTCAATTTTGTTCGTGATCTGATTTTTACGTTAGCCATCTACCACAATCTAGATTGGCTATGAAAGACATAAAGTCACTCACAGGTGGAGCTTCCTAGAAACTAGACAATTGACATAAAAGTAGAGTTGCCTAGAGGTTCTTTCACTACATAGGACTATATGAAGATTAGGAGCAAACAATTTCCCATGAAATTTTAAGCTTAATGCGCACTTCTTTTGTTCTTCCATAATGTGTGGTCCAATTCATTGTTCAAAATTCTCTCTTTTCCAGCAACTAGAGAGGCTATCCTTTAGGGGCAGTCGAATCAGAGATACCGTAATGGCTCAAGGTAGAATCCTTCTATTCTGGTACTACACCACCTACCTGCTCCTGGCAAAAAACAAGCCGAAATACCAGCGGCTTGAGCCACCACCCTCAGATCAAAGCCAATCCCAGCCTAAAATTCTGCTTCTCAAGAGTGGTCCAGTGGAACAAAAACAACTCGAAGCTCCTTCCCTAGACAAAGGTAAAACCCGGCCAGCTGTGGGAATCTTCTCCTGCTGGGACCCACTCATTTGTTTAACCCAGAATGTTTGCCAGTGCTTGATGTCTATGTTCTCTTACTCTGTGTTATTATGCTTACTTTTTTCGGTTCATTTATTTTGTGTGTGCTTGAGCCGGGAGTCTCTTGGAAACAACCTCTCTACTTCCGAGTAGGGGTAAGGTCTGTGTACCCACCCCCCCTCCCTACAGCCTACTTTCTATAAGATTTTACTGGGTTTTTGTTGATTATTGCTATTTCTAAAGTTGGTTTTCCATAATCTGCTTCCTCTGCTTATCAGAATTTGGCAAAAGACTAAATTCTATAAATGGTCCCTAACTACTACTAGTTTTCCATATTTGATTTTCAATTCTAAGATATTACATAAATGGTCTTCAATTTTTGAAAACTATTCCATAATCGGTCCGGGACTATGTGGAAAAAATATTTTGTCATAGTTGGTCTAAAGAACTACAAGTATTTATGGAAAAGTTTTCAACAATTGAGGACCATTTATGCAATATCTTATAATTGAGGACTAAACATAGAAAATCACTTGTAATTAAGGACCATTTATGAAATTTAGTCTTGGCAGAAATAGGTGTTACCAAAGAACACAGATTCATGTGTTCCCGCCAAATAATGTTACCAAAACTACCCCTGAATTTCTTCTGATTTGTCTATGCAGGTGATAATCAGGATGGAAATGTGGAGTAAAAACATGTCTCATTGTGAGGTAATGAGCTCTATATCCTAATATAACAGGGCAAAAAAAAAAAAAATTCCCAATCAGAGCTAGGAACCTCATGCAGATTTGAGACATGAGTTGAAGATGTGTTCTTTTCTTCATTAGATGTTCTTGATGTTAGGCCATATAATTTACTAGTTAGCTACTGTGAACAAGATGACCACCACTTTGTAACAAGTATGAATGCTTTTTAGGCTGTTGTCTAAACCCGTTTTTCGTTTCGTTGTTTTTCCCAGAGGTGAGCAACGGTCGGTTTTAAACCGAAAAACCCCATTTTTTTTAAAGATTGATGAAGACTGAACCGAACCGATCATAAACTAAAACCGACCAAACCAAATCCGAAAATGGCCCGTATGGCCAAGAAACGGACCGAAAATTGAATTTTAATTACCTTTATTTTAACTTCTTAATATAAACTCAACAAATTAATTCAGGAAGGAAGATTGATATTTATTAAATTAATTTAGATCAACACTTTTCTATTGTCATGACTCATGTTTAGTAAGGTAGATTGATATTTATTTGAATATCCATTCTCCATTTCATACAACAAATGCACTTTTCTTATTGATAGGTTCAAAACATTAACAAATAAATTTTTGAATAGTGAAACAGTGAAGTTTTTTTTTGTGGAAAGTAAGAGAGCGTGTGCTAAACAAATATTTTTTTTTATTCCAAAAAAAATAGAAAAAATTATTCAGAATAATATTAATTTTACCCGATTTTTCAAAAATAATTTTACGTTTCTATTTACGAGGTTTGACTAATTTTATTTTTAATTTATTTGATTTTAGGTTTAAAATTAAAAAATAAAATTTATATATTTAAAAATTATATCAAAAGTTTGCAAAATAAGATGTGACAAGACTATATTATTTTATCAAATGACTAACAAAAATAAGTGAAAAAAGTAATTAAAATTTGATCATGTAAATAATAACTGAAAAGAATATTTTAGTACGGAAGAAGTATTTTGAATGGCAAGGTTCCCATGATATTGGAAACTAATGTCATAGGATGACCCGGGGGCGCTCCGGTGCCTCGTTCATAAAATTGATGGTTCCTAGCCCCCCTAACCCTTCGGTAAACCCCCCACCCCCTTCAATTGCACCCCACAAGTTGATTTTGACTTTGGAGTCAAAATTTGACTCCAAAGTCAAAATCAACTTGTGGGGTGCAATTGAAGGGGTGTGGGGAGGAGTGTTCGGGTCGGGGCAGGGTGGGGGGTTACCGGGGAGGTTAGGGGGTAGGAACCGTCAATTTTACGGATAGGGAACCGGAGCGCCCCAGGGTCATCCCATGACATTGGTTTCCAATGTCATGGGAACCTTGGTGATTTTGAAGTAGTTCAAATTTCTTTGCTTAAACATATGAAATACAACTTGTGGGGTTCACAAAATTACAACAAATGTAACATATGGAAATAGCTTCTTTGTCTTTTAAGACTCGGGTATCGTTTGAAGACATGAAATGTGACATGAATGATTGTTCCTTCAAAATATTTCTTTTGATTTAAAAAAAATAAATATCACTCGCTCTCAAAAAAATATTGTTCACAATCTCGGTTCACGAGACATTGACGTCAAATATCATAGCATGATCCACAATGCTCTACTCCTCGAAGTTGATAGTTCTTACTTCTCGATTCTCTGCTCCACTGTTCCCACTTTTCTTCTCCATTTAGAGTCAAGGGTAGAAAACATTAATTATACGAACAGAACATCACCAATTCAGGTTATGCTATATCATTGAATTTAATCTGAATAATTTTTTGTCGCTTTTTTTCCTAAGCTTCAATAATTTGCTTAAACTTCAAAAAATTAAAGACTAACTTTGGTTAATGGACAAAGGAGTACTTATTTAGAAAAACTTTTAATGGTCCATTTTTTTTCCTTTAAAGAATTGGCACCTTTTTTGTGTGCGTTACCTAATTTATTTGACTTGTAACGTTAAAATTCTTGAATCGTTACAGAAGAGAACAGTGTCGTCTCCATCAAATCTCTGATTCTTCGACTTCCATCTCCACCAAAGAACAGATCGGAATCGAATCGGAACCACCAATCACCGCCGCGTCTCGATATGCGTGAGAACATGACTCCGGTTCCGATTCGGCTTGCGTTGCTGTTTCTTTGGAGCTTCGGAGCCACTGTATTCGCTTCCGCCGGTTCGCATCGCGCCATTCTTCGGGCGATCAGCGATGGCGCCGGCGGAGGGAAGCGAGACTACGCCGTGGATTTGAACGCCACTAACTTCGATTCAGTCCTCGGAGAGACTCCGGCCACCTACGCGATTGTTGAGTTCTTTGCTCACTGGTCAGTTCCCTTTTCCTGCGTATTTAGTTTAATTTTCTCGCGTTTTAGGAAATGTGTGATTCATGAGGCTGGATGTAGTTGTATAATCTGAGTAACGTGTACTGCATAATTATGCATCTGAAAGTTTTTGGATTTTATCTGTGCCGAGTGTTGTGGAAATGAAGTTTTGAAACTTGAAAGTGTTGTTTGAGAATAATAGCCAGAAAGAAATATAGGATGTTGATAAATTGATACACATTTCATGCCAAAAAGTTAGAATCAAATATTATTATGGATTATTGGCTGTCCCCCTTTGACAATTGATGATGATCCTTGTTTTTTGCAAAGCGTCTGCCCATTTTCTACAACGGTAGTAATAGTGCAGTACTGGTTATGTCCATTGCCAATGGAGCTAAATATGGATCCATGGATCAAATCAAAATGATACGTTAAACTTCCCTTTCATCTTACTTTTGATGAAGTTTGAAAATGCATCAGCTTGAACTCTCTTCTTGATCTCATTTTTTTTGAATGTTGTCATTCTTTTCTGTTATCTTTAATTTACACCATCGATACTCAATACCAAGTAAGTCATTTCCTTTTCCTCCCCCGCCCCAAAATAAACTTCCCGTTTTGGTTTACGATATTTGATAGAAGTTGTTTTCAATTTAATTTATTTGAAAATTGGTATAGAATCTAAAAAATACAATTTATATGTTTAAAACTACATCAAAAGTTATACTACAAAACAAGAAATTATTTGACTATTTAACTATATAAATGATCAATAAGAATATGTAAGGAATTGTGATAAAGTTTGACATGTGGATAGAGAATGAGAACTTTATTTTAGGATGGAGGGAGTATAACTGTATTACATCTCAACCTTTCTTAGAATATTAATATATTTCTTGCAGGTGCCCTGCTTGCAGAAATTATAAGGTATCTTGCATCTTTCTTTTTAATTGATTTTTATCATTACAACAGTTTTCAATTCTCATCTCTGAATCAACAATTTTGCAGCCGCATTATGAGAAGGTTGCACGACTTTTTAATGGAGCAGATGCTATTCATCCAGGAATCATATTGATGACAAGGGTAGACTGTGCACTGGGGGTACTACTATTTACTACGGAGTACTACTTTAGTTTGTTTTCTTATTTTTTTTCTGGACACTACAACAATAAAACAAGATTCAGGGGGAGAAATAGATACCAGAGGGGGGGGGGTGGTGGTGGTAAGATGAGACTAAAAAATATATTTAATGAACTGACTAGTTGTTTGCCCAATGTGAATTTTCTTCTGTTATCTTTTTGCTGATTGTAGACATAGTATTGGGGCCAATGATACAATCTAGTCATGAAAACTTTTTTTAAGGGGGGGGGGGTTCTTTTTTATGTTCTCAAGGAATAAAAAGTGCATTTGTACTGTATATTTATTAGCTTTTCTAACATATAGCATGCCATCATCATAGTTAATTGCTTAGTGTAGTAGAAAATTAAGTAAAGGTTACTCTTCTTCACGCTCTAGACTTTAGTGCATGTTTGTGATATGTTGGTTGCTGAGATTATTATATGGTGCACAGGAACAGAAAGCAACAAAGTGGTATTTTTAAAAAATCTAGGAAACGGAAACCTGGACGAAACTTTTAACTATATAAAAAAGAATGAGGCTCACGTTAAAATTTAAATTTAGGGTCTTTTGGGGCTGGAAATGTGTCTCTAGGAAACTTGTTTCCTAACTTTAGGAAATTGCATGGCTTAACATGTTTGGGGGACAGTTTTGTTTTGAAAACCTTAATAGGGAAAACAGTGCTACTAGACTTTTATGTGCATTGCAGTTTTGCTTGATATGTTATTGACCATGTAAAAATGAAACATTGGCTTGTTCTTTTCCTTTATTGGTGGGTGGGGTGATGGTGGCCTATTTCTAGTAGCAGCGGGATATGATTATTAAACTTTTTTCTGCTCAATCATGTTACATGGGGATATTACTTTTGTCATGCTTCCTTATGTGTGTTCTTTTGAATTTCTTGGCAGCACAGATAAATTCTAATCTTTGTGACAATTTCTCTGTGGGGCATTACCCTATGCTTTTATGGGGGCCTCCAGCAAAGTTTGTTGGTGGTAGTTGGAAGCCAAATCAGGAAAAAAGTGACATCATTTGTATTGACGATGGACGAACATCAAATCTCTTGTTAGAATGGATCAATAAGAAACTGGGAAGGTAATAAAGAAGTCTTGGCCTTTCCTATCACATTTACTTTTTGAAGTCAAAACTGTGTTCCGTACTTTTTATTGAACACTTGAGTGGAAATTATGATGAGGCTTGCCACAACTCACATTTTGTAACTGATTTATCTTAATGGCATGCTGTATTGATTTTTGCTGTTGCAACTTTTAGCCATTTAGGAACCTCTCTCTCTCTCTGGTGTGTGTGTTTTTGCTAATTGATTGATTAGTTAAAGGAAATTTCAACTTCTTATATTTCTGACTCATGTGTTTGGTTAGTTTGATTGCTTTTATTTGAATCTTGAACTCTTGATATAGAATAAAATTATCATCCATGTTGAAAAACACAGAAGTTGTGTATGCCTTAATTCTTGTGTTAGGAGGAGTAGCCTGGTTTAGCCGCTTTAGAGTTTAGATTGCATAAACAACAGGGAGATATATGTCACCTATATATTGATTAAAATATCAGTATGACCAATCTAATACGACGGCTTTGTACTGTGTATAAACACGAGCAATATAGTAGTAGCTGAAAAGTGTAAATAATATAACATTGCCAGTCTTTCCTTTCGTATTTTGGTTTGTTTGTATTTTTATGATAAAAAATGTTCTTTGAGTTTATGTTATCAAACCCGCCCCCCCACCCACCCTCCCCCCACACACACACACAGCTCCACTACCATCTCCATTTGGCTGACATTTTAAAACACATAATAATGTCCTTGTTCTTTCTTTCAAAACTTCAGTTCATTTGGCTTGGAAGATGAGAAGTACCAGAATGAGCAGGTTTATGCAAATGTTTCTGATCCTGGGCAGGTTGATATTAAAGCATGGATATGAATTCGTTGCTATATATCTTTCATAGTTTAGTATGTAATGTTCTTTTGCATATTTCATATTGCTTGTGAAAGATAGCCAGAGCTGTATATGACGTTGAGGAAGCAACATCTACTGCGTTCGGTATCATCTTAAAGCACAAGGTCAAAAACTAAACTTTCAGAATTTCCAATTTTTGGTTTTCTCCCCATATTATATCGATTGAGATTTGAGAATCTTGATGGCTTCACCTACGAATGCAGATGATCAAATCAGATACAAGAGCATCACTTATAAATTTCCTTCAACTTTTGGCGGCTCATCACCCATCTAGAAGGTTTGGTCCCACAATTTTCTGCATTACCCTTTTTTACTCTGTATATTTGTACTTATGTGTTTTCACCTTCACAATGTGATTCTTAACTATAGATGCCGGAGAGGGAGTGCAAATATACTAGTTAACTTTGATGATCTGTGTCCGTCTGATGCTTTGTCAGCAAATGAAGAAGTTGTTAGTTGTACTAAAAAGGGCATTCTGGGAGAGTACCAGATTTGTGGAAAAGAGGCTCCACGCGGCTATTGGGTAGGTGAAATTTGTTAATATTGAGTATCCAATAGCAGTTGATTTGTTTCCATCATTATTGCATTTTTGAAGTTTTTTAGCATGGGTCTTTGCTGTTTTGTTCTTGAATTTTTATTTGCAGTTTTTTCTTTTCATTTTTCATTTATTAGTAGCTTGTTCTTTGCTTAAATGGTTGGTTGAAGCAATTATTGCTTTGATTAGTAGTACATCTTGCTGCATGAAACCAAAGCTATTTATGCCCGTTCTTCGGTTTCAAACTAAGAAATTGCAACTCTGGAAACTCTAATAGCTCGTGCACAACAATGGTCATCGTGGTTGTACTTTGTAGATAGCATAGACCATTCAAGTCTTTTATAAACTCTTCTTGTGGGGTATAAAAATGTGGATTAGATAGTGAAAAAAAAGTAGCATTTCCTTTCAAAAAAACACAGGTAGTCTAACTTATCTTGCATTAAATGGATTATTTGTGTTTTTGAGAGAGATTGTTGTTTTTATTTCACTCTAATCCCTAAATGTATGGATTTCTTTATGTCTCCTTTCACTATTCATATTATTTACCGAGTATTACCACAATTAAAGCTGCGGTGCATGGGCTATTAGAGTTCGCTACCGAAGAGAGTACAGTCCAACAATTCAATGTTTCCTGATCCCCTCTTCGGTTATAGTGTAAACAAGTTTTGATAAAAATCCCACTATATCATTCCTATGTTGAAGCACACCATAAATGTCTTGTTTCTAGTTTTTTTCTTGCTATCTTAACTTCGAATAAACTATTTCTAGTTTTAGTAATCTTTAGCCATTTTTTGCAGATGTTTTGTCGTGGAAGTACAAATGAAACTCGAGGGTTCAGGTAACAAAGCATTTATATACTCATTTCTTGATATGTATGTTATTTAATGCTCATCAAAGTTGGATCATGAATTTTTTCCCATAGTTATTATTATTATTTTTTTATCTTCATGTCTTGGAGTGCTACATTATTAAGTCTCCATGCAAAGAAAAATATTACTCTTTATAAGCAATTAAGCTATCCCTTTTGCAAGAGTTAAACACAATGAAAGTTTTTTTTGTCTATGATTCAGCAACATGAATTTTATTGTAAAAATTCATTGTCTATAGTTCGTTTTTGATTTATATATTTACAAACACTCACACTCACACAGTAAGAGTTTTAAGTCAGATGCCTTTCGGTGTAGGTTATTTCCACATGCATGGAAAATATTATGAGACAGCGATTAACTGTCATTTTGCGGATTGTTTCTCTTAACCAAGAACCATCATTTACTCTGCAGTTGTGGATTGTGGGTCCTTTTACACTCCCTCTCTGTAAGAGTGGAAGATGCAGAAAGCAATATGGCTTTTAAAACAACATGCAATTTCATACACCACTTTTTCATATGTCAAGAGTGTAGGGAGCATTTCTATGAAATGTGTTCAAGGTAAGATTCTATCAGTGGATAATTTACGACTTTATCCTTGTATAACCCTCATTTTAGGCCTAATTACTGCAAAAAGTTAATTTGTTTTGTCCAAATTTTAAAATTTAGCTAATTTATGGGTTGCCAGTTGCCACGATGGTCATGACTTTCACATCTGATCAAAGTTCTAGCGAAATTTCAAATCTTTGCAAAATTAAGTCTTGTCAGCAATCTGCATACTCAAGCAAATATTGGTGTAGGGAATAAGGGAAATAATGATATCTTGAAAAAAAATCAAAATTAAATATTGTGAATAATAATCAAATTTGAGGATTCTCGTGTCAGTACCGGGACCTCCAAGAAAGTGAAATATTGTGGAAATATAGTCTAATATTTAGAATTTGAGATATTTAAATCCACGACATGGCACCAAAGCAGCAGTTTTAAAATTCTCACATAGTCAACATGATTAACCCTTCTGTAATGATCATGTTTGTGCACCGGCTGGTACCAGCTTGGCATGCCGATGGGGCATAACTATGACTTTTATTGAAAATTTTGAAATTTTGCTAGAAAACTTAGAATTCTGATCAAATTTGAGATATCACGGCCAATGTGCAGCTTCAAAAGAATTGGCAAATTCTAAAATATGTTCAATCAAATGAATATATGCATATTAAAATGTTCCAAACTTAGCAGGGTTTCTACTCCGTTCAAGAAGGCACGGGACTATTCACTTTGGTTGTGGGATGCACACAATACCGTCAACGAAAGACTGATGAAAGCTGAGTCCACATTGAAAACGGGTGACCCCAAATTCCCAAAAGGGATTTGGCCACCCATACAGCTTTGCCACTCGTGCTACCTTGACAAAGGCATTACGAACGGCAATGAAAGCAATGTCAAGTGGGATAAAGATGAGGTCTTCAAGTTCTTGGTCAGTTACTACGGGAAGGCGCTGGCTAGTCTTTACAAGGACAAAGAAGATATTGGTGATGAAAAAACCCCTCCTGAGGAACCGGTAGCTTCAACAGGTGCTATTGTTGTTCCAGTGGGGGCCGCATTTGCCGTTGCAGTTGCCAGCTGTGCGTTCGGAGCGCTTGCCTGGTTTTGGCGTTCACGACAAAAGAATCGAAAGTATAAATACCTACACTCTTTAAAGAATATATGAATCACTCCCTCCGTCTCGAAAAATAGAGTCCTGTTTGAGTAAGGTACAACTTTGTTTTTTTTTTGGTTAAATCAATTAGGATTCAATTATTTTTATAAATTATTAAGTCACTTATACCCCTTCCCTATTTTTCATCCATCCCCAAGCCATCCGGTATAAAGCACTAGAGCTAATCTCATAAAAGCTTCTTTCCAAAATTTTACAGAGTAATTGACCAGAACTGCTTTCCACTTGGCTCTTTACATGAAGTTCACTTAGAAATTTGTGTCTTTTGGGACGGACGGAGTATTTAGAAAAAAAGGAAACGTCAAGAAAAAACAAGAATGGCAAATAGATGTGTGTTTGTGTATGTGTGTGGTAGAGGCTGGCATGGCTCATGTATTTCCCTCTTGTCTTACACAAAACTTTCAGGCCTAAGAGAAGCTGGAACTGATAGATGGTCAACAGTGGATGTAAATTACGATTGAGAAACACAAGTGAAGAAAAGAGTAGGGAACCAGAGTGCAGAGGACTGTAAGTTGTAACAAGAGCTTTGGTGTCACTCACATACATTCGTTCAAATCCTTATTTATATGAGTGATTTTTAATCAAAATGGTTAGTGTATAGATATTAGATCCACTTCATATACGTTATTTAGATGAAAACTAGAGAGGTGTTCTTTCACGCCCCTCTCTCCACATATGTTGCAGTGCAGAACCCTATTTTAGGCCTTCTTATTCTATTCAAATCGCACCCTCAATCGTGTTTTCTCATGCATATAATTGTGAAGGATAGAAGGGTAGGGATCTTTTAACACCGGTCTTTGGTGTCATGCCATTTGGGAGGGCTACGGAGTTTTTTGGGGTCCAGAATCGGTTCCTACCTCCTAACCCACACCCACAGGCTCCCCTCTCAACATTTTGTTGAAATGCTACATTACACTAGCTTTTCGATGAAATGATGGAGGCTTGGTTTGTGTGCTTTTTGGGGGGTGGGGGTGGTCCAACTTTAAGTTCCATGGAGCGATGTAGCATTCTGGTGTCATATGATGACATCAAAAAATGAGTGCCAAAAGAATCATGAGATTATAGGAAATTAATGTAGATATTGCACAATACGATTGTGCAAATGAAGTGGCGGATGGAGAGTTTTTGTAAAAATAGAGCAATTGTGAAAGTAATGATGTATTTAATTAATTTTTGGAATATTCTTGTGAAATCGAAAAAATTTTGGAATATTACTGTAGATTTTTCTTTTATAATACATGTTTATACATAAATAGAGATGGTTAAAGTATTGCATTGAAGATCGTAAAAAGTCAAATATGAAGAAAGATATGGGGCATAGAGTATGCAAAATAAGTGGTGACGTGACCACTACTCCCTCTGTCCATGAAAAATTGGTTAATTTTTTTACAGTCAATCAAGATTAACCTTTGACTTATAACTAAATAAAAATTAAGTGCTCTATTAATTAGACAAAATATTTTGAAAATATTGTACAAGATAAATCTAATGAGTAATTTTTTGCATCAATATCTAATACTCTCTCTGTACCTGAAAACCTTTCCCCTTTCTTTTTAATTCGTTCCAAAAAACATTTCTTATTTTTATTAAAAAATCACTTTTATCCCTTATTTTTTCATATTCTACCTATGACATCATATTTTTTTACTAATAATCTACCCATCAAATCTTACTTTACCCATCAAATCAAATGACATTTTTGAAAATTCAATACCAATATACATCCTCCTTAAATCTCTTCAAAATCAAAACATCTCATATTTAAAGGGACGGAGAGAGTATAAATTTTATATAATTAATGGTCAAAGTTTATTAATTTTTATTGAAAAAAATAAAAAATGCATAAATATTTAGAGATAGTGGTAGCATACTTCATCAATTAATCAATAAAAACGTATACGTCAACAAAAATTATGAACAACTTGGAATAGTAAAGAGACCAATTATCGTCGAAGAGATGGAGTATGATTTAAATTAGACTCTATATATGGTTCTGCTCCAATCCTTCATCAACAAAGCCAAGTTTTCCCCTAGTACTTGAACAAGACATTGTTATACCAAAAGGTCTTATATCATAACCTATCACTATTTAAAGTTAAATTTCTCGACGAAAAGTGAAACTTTTGAACATCTTCAGCATTGGATAAGGTAGCTTTGATGTGACCATTAAAAAACTATTTATCTAACATTTGATAAGTTTGCTTTGATACAAGTCATACAACTATTGACAAAATATGTATTTTGACGTTTTTTTCTTGATTCACATAACCAAAGTCGTCATGTATCCTCTTTTAAAAAAACAAAAATCGATATATAGCATAAAGACAAAATTTCAAAAATAGCTTTGTTGGATTTAATAGCCTTTCCGTCTTAATTTGACTTGCTCATTTGAGTTTACAATATTTGACAAAAAGAATTTTCAATACGAAGTACTCCGTACAATTTACTTAAAAATCGGTTTTAAAAAAAATAAAATTTAAAATTTAAAATTATATCAAAATTTCTAAAAATGAAGAAGTGATAGCATTATATTATTTTAATAAAAATAGTTACAAAAATGTGCAAAAAATGAATGAAGTATAATCGCGTGAATAATGAACATATAAATATAAAACTTAAATTGCGACGAAATAATACAAGCATCATAAAAATACGGCGTATCTTTTTGGATAAAGTCTAATTTACCTTTATGAAGAAATACTCTAGAAAAAAGATTGAACCTTACCCCGGGAATCTCTCAGCTTGGACAATTACCTAAAAAAAATGGGATCTCTTCTCTCATATCAAGCCTCTTCTCTAACTTGTAACACATTTTTTTGGCCATAATTAAAGATTTCATTTCCCTGCTAACAAGCTAGGCAATCTTAATCTTGCAAGATTTTTATTTTTAGTATTCAAAAAAAACTTGCAAAGCCGGTCTTTTAACTATTTGGACTTCATAACAAAATTTGATTCTAATTTAAGCACATATTCCACCAGAAACTAATGCACAATTAGCACATCGTTTATGCCTTAATTATTTGGATAAACAAGAAAAAATGGAGAGAGAGAAAAAGAGTAGCCTGTATATTTTCTACTTCTCTTTTTATTTTTTTTCTTTATTATTTATATGATCAAATTATTTAAAAAACGTTTACTTGTTTGTTTTGTATTATCATTCGCTCTCTGAATTATTGTCCTAATTTGACTTTTTTGGTTAAACTTGACTCATTCACCCAAATATAAAAAAATAAAAAGATATTTAGATGACACAGTTCAAAAATTGGACAGATATTATACTCATGATTATGTATACAATGACACAGTTAAAAAATTGGAAAAAATCAAAATTTTACTATGCATATTGTTAATTTTACATGTGCCGAAGACTTTGTGGTCGAACAAGATCACTATGTCACTCACAAACAAGTGGTCGCAAATTCAAACATTAATGAAATAGAAATTCTTTGAGTTTCAATAAATTGAACAGAATTATTAGTGTTCAAATAAACTTTAGAAGCACCGTATATTTTAGAAAGTAATTTGAAGATATAAGATTAAATGCAAAGGGATAAGTATTAAGCAAATTTTGTGCTAAACTTAAAAAAAATGCTAAATTTGTGCCAAAGGATATGGAAAAAGGAAAAAAGAAAAGAGAAAAAAGATTTGCCTTATCGTCTGCCACGTGTACGGTCAGGTTCTTCCACAATTGTTTCCAACAAAGGCTTCTTGGACCTACAAGAAGACAACCTATGCTGCCGATACTCCGCCGCCGCGCCGAGTCCGTCCACGTCATTTCCCGGCGACCCGTCCGCCGGCGACACCTTCCCCGCGTTCCCGGAACAAGCCCTTTTCGCCGCCGCGGTCCGGACGAGCACCGCCACGTCTTCGGCCGTGATCACCGAGCCCAGCCGCTTCATCGGGAACACGACGTAGGCGTTTCCGAACGCCAGATCGTCGTCCGCCGCGAGGGCGGAGAATCTCCTCCCGGCGACGAGTGACCCGGCGTTGACGAGGAAGTGGGCCGGGTGTTCGAGCATGATCTCCGCCGCCTTGACCGGTTCCCGGAGCAGCCGGAGTTCCCCGCCGGGGAGGAGCACCTTGCAGGAAACCGCCTGTATTTGTTCGCTAACGCCAACACTCCGGCAAGAAAACTGATTTCCCATAACTCTTATGAAATTATTTTTCCTTTTTGTGGGAAGTAATTAATAATATAATCTCTGGATTTGGCTGATATGGAGTATTAATTAATTAGTGCAGAGATATTTTGAAGTTATATGATCTCTATCTAAAGGCGGTGGAGGCGGCGGTTGCGGTGGCGGAGAATGGTAGTTAAAGGTTTAGGGGGTTTAAATGGAATCCTTTCTGGGTGTGGAGAGAAGAAACGTGCATTAAGAATCTGCTTGATCTTCGGTGAATAAATTTCAGTTTTTTTTACTCTTTTCACAAACGTGGCAAAATTTTACTCGGATAAATTATTTCCCATTTGACTTATCCTATAAATGTTTCGACTATTAACATCTATATTCATACATAAATACTTTGTATGTTTATAAAAATTTAATATTTCTAGATTATGTTTAAAGAAACTATTGATGTTGCTTTTATATCAAAATAGAATGTATTTTTTTGTGTTGAGATTAAAGTTTATAAATTTTGATAAAAAAAAGTAAAATGAGAAAGCCTACTATATATGTACAAAGAGAATAATTTTTTTACTCCGTAAAATTTATTTTTGTAGTGCTATTGATTTTATTATAACTATAACATTTATTTATATTTTCTCAATCTAATGACGCAGAGCGTTCAAATGCATGTGCTAGAAATCGAATCTGGGCGAGCATCCCACAATAGATTGGAATTGGGAAACGATCTTCCTATTAGGACTGGGTTGGGAAAACCGAAATCCGTACTGAAACGATTGAAACGAGCTAGAAAAAAACTAAACTGAAAAAATTAAAACTGAATGTAAAAAAACCAAGCCTAAGCGTCATTATTTGGTTTCCGTTTTGGTTTTCACTTCAGAAAATCAAACCGAATCAAATAAATCAAACTTTCTTAAGTATTTCGCTTTATTTATGAGTATATGTGATATGCAAAAAAACTTATAAAAATATAAATGTAAATTATTAATTAGTCGATTAGATTTATTTTTCTTAACTATTAAATAATTTAAACCATATCATAAATTTTAAAAAACCTAAGAATATAAACATCAATAACTAATTAACTTGTATAGAGATTAAGATTAAAAAAAAGTAAAATTATGTTGTTGAAAACAATGCAATAAAATGAAATTTTGCAAACGAAAAAAAATGTAGAACAATATTGGAGGACGCAATAAGTGTGTATTTTACCACCTTAAAGAACAATACTACTCTTATACACTCTCGTCCAAAAATAAACTTTTCACTTTGGTATCAGGTTTAGAGATTAGCGTTAGCGTTTTGATAAAGCTATGTGACGGTAGCTTTTAGCATTATCTGAGTTAATCTGTACCATTAATTTTTTATCTAAAACATTAGCTACACTAATTGAAAATGCTCTTCCCAAAAAAGGCTTAAATCAATAGGAAATACCTCACCATCCTAATGCTATTATTAGGCTACATTTTTAAATACACCCAACGACTTGATTGAAGAAAATGGAAAGAAGTCAGTGACATGTTTTTATTAGAGATAGTTCCACCAATTCTGTAATTTTAATAATATTTTTAAGAAACTAATTTTAGGTTGTGTTTAATTGGGGGTAAATATTTACTTTGAACAATATTTTCCAAAGAAAAATATTTCCAAGAAAAAATTATTCTTCAATCATATAATCCATTGTTTGGTAGGAAAATATTTACCTTCCACTAATGTCACCAAACACATGAAAATAAAATCAAATTTTTCTGGAAAATATTTTACACCCGACCAAACACACCATTAGTTCCACCAATTATACACTTAATTTTAATATTAAGAAAATACTTCTAGATAGGACGATATCTAAATATCAAAACAAAAACGACATTTTTTTATTGTTTATCTTTTAAATAGAAGTTTGAAAATGCGATTACAATATTATATAACAATGCGTGATTACAGGATAATGTGATGGTGACAGTGTAGTAGTGGTGAGTGGTGACAGTGTGGCAGTCTGCAATGTAAATTCATATTTAAGTCACAAAAAAGAGTAATACGTCTATTTCGGTATTTTCTTAATCTTTTGCTCCTATTTGAAGAATTCATCTTTAATATTTTTAAAGTTAATTTGCATCTTTAAAGAATGATACAAAATGCTAACAATGATTGAAATAAAACACAGTCATTATACTTTTATTTCACATTTTGGATACTTTTTTAATAATATATACAGATTGATTTTAAAAAATACTAAAAATAAATTTTAAAATTGGATATTGTATATATTGAAATTATTCTCAAATAAGTGTGTGTAGAACTTGATAGTCTTCTAACATAGTCATCATGAATTGAATTTAATTACCTTATCTTTTATGGCATAAAACAACTTGTTAAGCTATATACATTATTAGCCGTTTTATTTTACAGCAAGTTTTTTTAATAATTCAATCACAATATAATATCTAAGTTTGTTTTAATTTAATCATTAATGGGAGGCAATGTGGAGATAACAATGATCGTGCGTTACCCACTTACTTAGCCAATTTCATGTCATAGAGTGGTACGTGTACAACATTCTATATTTAGATTTGCACTATAGAGAGAGAGAGGCTAGGCTTCCCATGTTACATTTCAATTCTATTATCATTACTCTTTTTAACTCCAAAAATAAAATCTAATACCTCCTCATCAATTCTAGATTATTTATTCAGTTTTGACTTTTTATAATTGATTAAAATTATCTTTGATTTAAAGTTAAAAAAGAGTTATGGGGTTTTTTTCTCTATTCCAATTTACGTTAGAGATAACAATATTTGACCCCAAAATATATGCTGATTTGAATGGGGTTGGATTTTGAACCATAAGTTTTGGCTTACATTTATTTAAAAAGTACTATATATGAAATGCAAAAAAAAAAAATTCTACTAATTTAGACATCTAGAGCTGCGAGAATTACAGAGGCATCAAACTACTTAGCCACACCATGAAGGTTTGGGAGCGAGTCATTGAGTATAGGATGCGGAAACGGGTATGCATCTCTGAGAACTTGTTTGGTTTCATGCCTGGTAGATCGACTACAGAGGCCATTCACCTCGTGAGGAGGTTAATGGAAGAGTATAGGGCTAGGAAGAAGGACCTCCATATGGTGTTTATTGATCTTGAGAAGGCGTACGATAGGGTGCCAAGGGAGGTCATATGGAGGTGCCTTGAGACGAGAGGAGTTCCCATCGCGTACACTCGCACGATCAAGGATATGTACGATGGGGCTAGGACTAGGGTAAGGACCTCTAGGGGCGACTCTGAGTCATTCTCGGTAGGGATGGGGTTGCACCAGGGGTCGGCCCTTAGCCCTTTTTTGTTCGCCTTGGTGATGGACGTCCTAACTAAAGGTGTTCAAAGAGGGGTCCCATGGTGCATGCTTTTCGCGGATGATATTGTGCTTATCGACGACACACGCGAGGGACTAAACCATAAGTTGGAACGATGGCGCCTTGCCCTTGAGACTAAAGGATTCAGAATAAGTAGGAACAAGACTGAATACATGGAATGTCGTTTCAGCGGCCGGGAAACAGAATCAGAAGTGGAAGTTAGGATTGACTCTCACGTAGTACCTAAGGTAGACA